>JAUCBN010000004.1:26061323-26430097 GCA_035048815.1 Abelmoschus esculentus
AAGATTGCTCACATTCCACGCATTTGGTTCAATTCTGTAGGTGCCCTCTATCCTTTGAATCATTAAAGTTTAGTAGTACAGTTTTGTCTGGGTAATGCCCCGCAGATGTCTGCGTAAACAATCTCTTGTGTTTGTTGTTCATGTTATGTTCTTCCTTTTGCTTTGCATGTTACTTGTTACAACTCGACTCACTGCTATTCTTGTTCTAATACTTATCACACAATTAATGATAGGACAACTTACAAACAGACAGGTCTTTCACTAAATTTTCTTTGTTAACTAAGAAAATGGCAGCCAGTATGTTTGTCACAGTGAACCACTCTGCTACTTTATTACTAAGTTTTTCCCTTGTCCCTGTATACATCTTCACATGTCATAATCATGTTCTTAGTAGATCCGTCTACGTTTCATAAACACTTTAACAGAATAAGTGTTTGGTTGGTTTTCCACTAAGAATCGACTGGGATCCTATACAGAGCAGCTAAAACGCAGACATTCCAATTTGGGTAGGGTTTAGTTTATAGACTTTGGAATTTTTACAATTTCATTTAAGATTTAAATAATATAAAGGTAATATGATTAAATTATAAAGACTTCAAATAATTAAATTGAAGATAGGAATTAAATCTACAATAAACATGTGATATTAGACCTGATAAATTTGACTTGAATTAATTTATTCGAATTAAGATTTAAAGATATCTCGAATAAGATGACCTGAATTCGATCTGAAACTCGAAAAAACTGAAATAACCGAATTTTAGTTGATTCAAAAATAGACCTAAATCGATTTTTAATCAAATTGAATAAATCAAAATATGATTTCACCTGAATCGAAGAAAACCCAAAATAAAAAGTATATATTAAAATAAATAAAAAATGAGATGTGAACTTAGCACAACTTACGAAAAAGTATAAAACTAAAAATGATCGAATCAAAATACATGGATTAAATTTATAATTTACATATCGCACATTATTTCAAACATTGTAAGATCTTACATATATGAAAAAGAAATTAATACACAAGTTATGTGAAACTAATGTTTATATGTACTTGTTGAATTTGGGGTTTATGATATTAATTTAGGATTTATGGTTTTAGAACGTAAGGTTTAAAATTTAAATTTAATTTTAAATTTAAATATTTAAATTTTAAATTTTGAAAGAAGATTGTATAATATTTTTATGTAATTTATATATCAAAATATAAAAAACCATACAATTAAAAAATTCCTAATTTTTTATGTAAAAATTGAAATTGCAAAGAAAAAAAATGCAAAAGAAGGATAACACAAGCGATGGAGACCAACCCTTTGAGATCTGTGTATCCTTTTAAAGGTCTGGTTTACAGATATTTGTCCATCCAAGTCTCCATCATATATTAAAAAATTTAGAAATTAAAATTAATGACCGATATAAAAGAAAAATTATATCACATGTCATTCTGATCATATCATTTATGAGACCAATCAATTAAATATATCTATTTTATTAATTTTTTTTATCTATTTCATTAATATTTTTTCATTTATTTCTTTTTTATCAAGTAAATCTTCAATTGATAAAAGATATTTTTAAATTTAATTTATAATAAATAATAATAAAGATTTATTTGATAAAAAATAAAATAAAAAAAACTAATAAAATAAATATATTTAATTATTTGATCTCATAATTAACGTGACAAGAATAACTCATGATAAAAATAAAAAAATATTTGATAGTTTTAAAAGCCCGTTTATAAAAAAATATTCTATCAATAATATTTTAAATAATTATCAAATATTTATTATAAAAAAGTTACTTTAAATATTTAGTTTCTAACTTTCTTCGTGCTAGGGATGTATAAAATTACATGATATTAGTCCATACATAAAAATTAAACAAAAACTTCACACTTTGCATATGTGTGAAAAGGAGTGCGCCGACCATCGCAAAGCCCGCCGGGAGTTTTCCCGGCGAGTTATTGCTTGCATTCTGGTCTTCGTCCTCGTCGTTCTCATCACTATCTTTCTCATTTGGGCAATCCTTCGTCCGAGCAAGCCTAGCTTCACCCTCCTCGACACTACCGTCTACACCTTCAACGTTTCCGCCGCCAGGTTCCTAACATCCAACTTTCAGATCACGATCCGTTCACAAAACCCAAACGACAATATCGAAATCTACTACGATCGCCTCGACGTCTACGCCGAGTACTGGAACCAAGAAATCACCCTCCGGTGCCGACTCCCTCAAACGTACCAAGGTCACAATGAGGTCAGTATTTGGTCCCCTATCATATACGGTACCATGGTACCGATCGCGCCGGAATACTCCCCTGCTTTGGGCGCCGAACAGGCGGGAGGCTCGGTTTTATTGATGATCAAGATTGACGGACGGTTGAGATGGAAAGTTGGGACTTTCGTCACCGGGAGATATCATATTCACGTTAGATGTCCGGCTTATCTTAAGTTCGGGAACCAAACCGACGGTTCTCTGGTCGGAGAAAACGCTGTTAAGTTTCAGTTCGTAAGTGGATGTAGTGTTGGCTTGTGAGGAGGAAGAAGAAGAAGCAATTCACGCCGTTAAGTATATCGTTTGTTTGTGTCTGTTTTAACTAGTTTCCCTCGTTTTTATTTCACGCCGTTAATATTTTTATTATTATTTTTATACTTTTGCATATAGTAAATGGAGAAAATAGTAAATTTGGCAATAAATATGTGAAGAAAATGTAGAATTTATTAATTTCTAAAATGAATTGCGTGATTTTACTATTTTTACGAATTTACTTTTTATATTGTTTTATTTATGGTTTATATTTTAATACACAACTACATAGAATTTTATATAATATCTTTAAAATTTAAAATTCTCACACTAAAAATCATACTTTAAACATTAAATTTTAAATTCTTAAACTCTAAATTATACATCTAATCTTTAAATTTAACAATCACGTATAAATTTTAATTTATACTAATTGTATATATTTTATTTATATAAATTTTTCTTGAAAATTTATGCAAGTATTTTTATTATAGTGATATTCTATAATCATATGTAATTGATTCATTAGTTCGCTAATTCATTAATCTTAATCAAGTATCGTAATTATTAGTTAACAATTGTTGAAGTTGGTTAAAACTTTTATGGGTCTTTTTTAAATTTAGAAGATTAAACTAAAATTTCCAGAAGTTTTAAAGTGTTAAATTTATATATTTTTTTCTAAAAATATTTTTTTCTCAGTTCACTACAGGCATTGAAACCTTATTATATTGAAAAATATCAGTTCTGAAACTTTTTACTCAGTTAAATTTTCATCAGGTCCATTTTGAGACCCGTTTAGAACTACACGTCATAAGTCTCTACGAAAACGACCCTAAAAGTTGTTTAAATCAAAATTTATGTGTTCTTATATTTGATAGCGATCAAACCAAAATAATCATGAAGAAAAAAATAAATTCCAATACTTTTTACCCGGAAAAATTTTCAACTGGTCCATTTTAGGCTTATTTAGATTTGTACGTCAAAAAACTTTTCAAAAACGTCCTAAAAAGATGTTTACATCTAATTTTATGAGTTAATATGTTTGACTACGGGCATTGAAACCTTATTATATTGAAAAACATCATTTCAGAAGTTTTAAGTTTTCCTTTTTTTTAATTATTTTTTAACCGAAAGGCTTAATAAGAGCTTTTAAAATTTGAAAGGTTTGATTCAGGTTCGTACTTGATTCAAGACCAAAACAAAACAAGACGAGATGAATTGATCCATGCTCAGCTCAAAAAATTTATAAATAGCACATATGCACTAAAAGTAATCTACATAGCAAAAGAAAATTAAGAAAAAATTCACTAAAAACAAATTAACTTAAATTGAACATTTTCTTGGTTGTTTGATTTGGTATATTTATTTGATTATGTATTTGTATTGTGAGAATATTTTTTGATTATTTAGATTGATCTAAATTTTAGGCACTATTTTACCCCTTTCTTAATATTTAATTTTGTTTTAGTATTGTTTATAAAATGAGCTTTTAATAAGGTTCTATTTTTTTATATAATGAAATTATTCGTTTTGAGACGAGCTGAGCCATAGTCGAGTCCAATAATATTGTATATGAGTTGAGCTTGCGCCTAAAATTTTAAGCTCGACGAGCCTTGAGTTTGAGCCGGGTCAAGTCTGTGACACCCTCGCCCCGGGTTAGGAGACGGGGGCGTCGACCGGACTTACAAGCCAAACTTAAACCGAACTTGTAAACAAAATCGAGACAATTCGACCATTGTGTAACACTTCAAATTCCATTATAAGTGAAACCCTATATCAAATATCGGGTCAATTTAAAACTTTTTCAAACTTATGTGGATAACTATTTCAAGTCTCCAAATATAACTCATTTATCAAATTAAGTCGCCTTCGGGCATGATCAAATCTTTCGACCATATTTTTATTTGTTTATCAATCCATGTTGTAAATTATTAACCAAACCGATTCAATTCTCAAATTCTAACTTAATTCAGATGGATGAGCCATAAGGGGACTGGGGTATCGATACCTCATACAAAGGTATCGGAACATGGGTATCGAACCCTAGTTCGATGCCTGGTCAACCATGTTGACCGTTGACTTATTGACTTGAGGCTAAGACATCCTGGTTCGATACAGGTATCGATGCCATTTCGTTACTAGAGGCCCCAGTATCGAACCAGGTATCGAATCGGGTCTAGATCGTTGACTCGTTGACCAAGATTGGGTAGCCTGGTTCGATACTAATATCGAACCATGGAGCCCATAAAGAAGCTTGGCATCGAACCAAGCATCGATGCAATTTCCTCACTGCCAATGGTGGTATCGATACCCATATAAGGGGTATCGATACCCCAACTCGAAATTGGCAAATTTCAACTCTTTAAACACTTAGACAATTTCAAAAGGCTATCTAGATTATCTTAAACCAACCCTAAACCTTAAGGAACAGATTCAGTATGTATAAACACCAAGAACATCTTACCGATTCTATCATTTCTAAACAAATTACCATTCATACCATCATATGCTATGGACTTTCAATATGGAACCTAATCTAACCATATCATAGTTTTAAGGATTCATATATTATCCTAGTTAGTTTCATGTCTTTCATGCCATATTCAAATTACCAAAAGCTTACATATGCAAAGGATGAGCCTATCCCAAGAGATGTAAGGCTAGCCTAACAAGTTCATTATGCCTTATGGCTTACAAACCAAAAGCTCCGATAACGATATATATACATGTTCAAATCATATGCCAAGTCTCAAAATACAAGAGCTATTCTAAGCATGCTTCCAAAGCCACCATAAGTTAGGAGTTACAAAAGTATAAAATACCATACTTTGGCTTGCTTGGTGTCTTTGCTCACGATCAAAATCAATCTATCTCCTTGTTCCGATAACCTGTTGTTTGGGGAAGGAGGAAACAAACGGTGTTAAGTACTTACGAAGTACTTAGTGAGGCAGCCCTAAGTCTAACCAATTAGACATTAATCAAAATAAAATAACATGCTTCAAGTAAGCAATCAATCAATTTTACATAACAACTCAAACATTGTGTAACATGCTTAACATGTGTCTTATTCCTCATGCCAATAGCAAACAAACCAAATTCACAACTATATGCTCATTTACAAATTAATATTCAAATGTTCTAAGACAACTTATAATCAAATGCTCTATTAGCAATATCGTATCAAATGCTCAAAGGCAATATCATGTCAAATGCTCCATTAGTAATATCTTAATTTTATTCTTTCGGATTAGTTCAAGTGATGCCTCGGTGTAGTTGGACTAGGTAAGCGAGTCAGCAAAAGTACCACAAAGATACTGATAGAAGTGCCACAAAGGCACTAACAAAAGATACCCATGGTATCTACAAATGGTGACTAACCACCAACAAAGGTACCCATAGTACCAACAGAAGTACCGAAGTACTAATCAGAAGTACCGAAGTACTAACAAATGAGCTCAGACCCTAGGCATGCCGTACTACCTATGACCAACTATAGACCAAGGCTCAATCGGAGTTTCACATTCAATTGATCTTCCATTTTACTTCATTCCAGTTCCTTATCACAAATGATGTACATATCATAGCATTAACAAGAGCATGTATTAAGCTATCATTCCCAAAACATATGTCATACCATCATATCAAGGCATATAACATGTTATCATATCAAAACATATATCATGATATCATATCGAAGCATATATGTCATGCCACAAACCAAAGCATCTATCATGCTATCATAAGGTCTTACTCATTATATTACCAAACAAATGATCAAATCACATAAACATGCTTCATGCATGACTCACATACCTGGCATCCATAGCCGTGTTCCGTTACTTACCTCGGCATTTCCGAGCTATGCAAAATGTATTAAGCTAGTCTAACATCTAGCATACAATCATGGCATCAAACATGTCCTTAACATTTAATCCTCCTTCCCATATTACCAAATATTTTATTAGTCCGGTTACATTGCAACTCAAATCAAATAAACAAAGGTGGTTAGGACCCTAAGTCCTAACCCTAAGGTTTGCCACACTCACAATTGATTCCAAGCTTGATCGTGTCTCTCCTCTTCTTCGATATTTTCGTCTCGTTGATTATCTAGTATTCCATATACAAATATACATTCATTAGGGCATATCTAAACCATTTAATTCTAAGGATTACATACTTTAACAAATGTAAATTTGCTCATTCGCTTATTCGGGACAGCTTTGCTATCCACCAAAGAATCGGTTATATCTCCTAGCTCCCATATCCGATTTCAGCCTATTATACCTCTTTGGAAAGATAAGAGTATCCTCTTTAAGGATAAATTAACCTCACATTTAAATTCATGGCCAATCAGTACTAGATTTCATCCGAATCAGACACGTCCAGAATCGGGACTGCTCGGACAGCCCCTACGGATAGGCTTATAACCTTTTCTACTGAACTCGGATTGGGGTTCCGTAAATTTTCAATTAAACAAGGTATATAGGAGTATCATGCTCTAAAATTTCAGCTCCTAACTCCTTAAATCCCGACCTAGGGAATTTCTTAAAGATGGCTACTCAGAATAGCATTTCTAGGCTAGTTTCGGCTAACCTCCATTCTACGTGTCCAAACACAATCCGAACTTAATCTTATAAATTTTCCAGCATCTCAACTATAAAATTGAAACCAATTTATCCTCTTTTTCATCAACATATCAAATTATTCAACACGTACATGACATTTACAAAATCTAAATTCCAAAACCCCCAATTTGTGTTCATGCTTCAAGGATTCATAACCCCAAACTCATTCTCCTATTGTTCCAGCACTTTAAGAATGAAATTAACATCACCAATTCCCAAATTTCACTATCTTACCAAACCAAATATCATATTTATAAGAATCTAAATTTTCAAGTTTCCAAATCCATTATTCATGCTTCCGGAGTTAAACCCAAGCAACATAATCTTTAAATTGAGTTTCTATCAACCTAATTAACTCATAAACATCATGGAATAATCAAAACCCAAAACTTCAAAACCCTAAAATTTTCGGTTTAGGGAAAAAAAACTTACCAAGGTATTTAGGCTTGATTTCTAATCAAAATGCTTATCCATGCAAGGATTTAAAGCCTCCCTCTTTAATCTCCCATGAAAAGTCAATTTCTCCCTTCTCCCTTGCTCTTCTCGTGAAAATAGGATGAATTAATTGGGTGTAAATGACCGTTTTGCCCTTCCTCTTATAACTAAACTTGGTTTATTACGAAGGGCAGTTTAGGGAACTCTTATTTTCCCATGCAAACACTAAATTTCTCACTTAATTTAATTTAGTCCCTCACTTTTAGTTCATGTGTCACATAATTTAATTTACGAATTATTCGAATCATTTTATCAACCCGATTTTTAAGGTGTTACAAAGTCTGACCAAACTCGAATTCAACTTGACTCATTATCACAATTAGTCTCATCTTATTTGACCAAATAGTAGTTATATAATTTCTTTCTTTCTAAAACACGTTTCTTAACATATTTTATTTAATAAAAGGTGCTAAACCAACCTAAATATAAAAATATAAATTCTCAATGATCGTTAGAGTAGACAGTGAAATTTTTGGGTTAATATTTTCTCTTCTCTTAGGTTTCGTGTTCCATACTCGAAAACAAAATTTCTCAATCCCTCGAACACGTATGAAATCGACAAGGTCACTGCAAGACAGCATCTTGATCTAAATCTTGAAACAGGACAGGATACGCAGACTTGACTTTATGTTTCTCATCTTAATGTGGGAGTTTACTGGATTTATTTCTTGAACTCTCAACTGATTGTTCTGTCTGATTTCTTTTGGAAGCATTATCATCGGTTAAGGTAGAAGGCATATTGATTGGTTTAACTGTCTGAAACTGCTAGTAATTTGTTAGGGTATAGGGATTCAAGATGCTGGTTGATCGACAATAGTAATAGTAGATTGGGGAAGAGAAACTTAGGAACGAAATATAGAGAAGACTAAATTATGATAATTTATACTTTTTGTATTGAAATAGATATTTTGTTTAACAAATACTTTAAGGTAATTGTGACAATATATTTTTGGATGAAATAAATATTTTGTCTTGTAATTTACATTTTTTAGCGAAATATAAACATTGAAAATTATTTTTTATCATATTTCCCTTATAATCAAGTTTAGGGGTATTTAAATAACAAACGCCACTATAAGTCAGACCTTCGCTGCATTTGTCAATAATGTCACTGTATATGAAAAAACAACGCTTGTGGAAAAATATTATTAAATATCTTAAATATAAGCGACTTTTAAAGAAAAAAATCACTACTGACAAGGTAATTGCGACGTTTATCGTAAAATGCCGTTATCCCAACACATTTGCCCGCGTCTTAAATATCAAACGCCTAGTTATCAATCTTTTATGGTGTGTGTTTTCACAAACGTTGTTAATTATTATAGCGTTCGATTTAATAACATTTCTCGTGTTATTTTATCTAATATTGGGTGTGTTTTTAATGATACTTAAAAACATTATTATAGGGTTAAAAACCTCTTTTGTTAGGTTATCTTTTAAAGAAACTGAAATTCTTTCAAAGAAAAAAAAACTCACTAGAATAACCGAAAATGGAGGTGAAATTTTACCTACACTTGAGTTATGATCATCTTCCATCCCATTTGAAGCATTGTTTTTCGGATTGTAGACTGTACTCAAAGATCATAGAATCTGGATTGCCCAAGGCTTTGTAAAGCAATCAGATTGTAATGAACTTTCTGTTTTTTAGATGTTAGAATGGACTGTTGCAGTTTTAAAAGTTAGTTTATTAAGGGTTAATTAAGTTTAAGTGAAACGGTGCGTAGAAGGTCAAAATATTTAGCTAAAACGGTGCGTTTTGGTTGATTGGAAAATAGGGTTTCCAGAGTCTTGTGAGTTGTCTGCGTTTTTGGAATGAATTTCTGAACCTCTTGTTTCTCTTCTCAACCTTTCTTCTAAAATTTTTCTTCGATCTTTCTCTGCTCTTTAATTCTTTTTAGGTTTGTGGATTAAGTGACAAAGGTATCAGAACCTACCGTTCCTCAGAAAAATGGTGGAAACTCGTCATCAAGCGGCTCAAATGGCATTGACAGCCCAAACGCAACCCACTGAATCATCGACGGCGGCGGAGGTGCCGAACTGACAGGTGGTTACTGATAAACTTCAAGAGAATATACAAAAGATGGAGACTTCGATTGGAACTCGATTTCAAGATATGGAGAATGCTATGTTGGCTAATTTACACAAAATGTTGGAGATTGCACTCAGGAAGAAGATTAATGCAGGAGAGATGCTAGCCCAATATACGGGAGTTCTTGGTTCCCCACAATCAGCTCCGAGGAGCCTAGCACCAGAACCTACAGTGGTTGCAGTGGAGAAGGCTCCAGGTAGCAATCCGAATGTAGTACCTCATAAGGAGCTGGATCGAAGTTTACAAGTAGCGGTCGAACTACCATCTTATCACAATGTGGCGTACAAGCTTCTTTGCCCAAAGTTTGATGGATCTGAATTCAAGGACTAGTATTACAAGGTGGAATAGTTCTTTGAGGCTGAGAGAATTCCTGATGAAGCAAAAGTCCGAGTAGTGATGTTTCATTTGGAGGAAAAAGCCCTTCAGTGGCATCAGTTCATCATTAAATCCCATAAAGGTATGACCTTTCCTACTTGGGATGAGTATTTGAGATTACTGAGGGAGCGTTTTGCTCCAGAGAGATTTAAAGACCCCTATGCAGACTTAGTGGCCTTACGACAGATAGATACTATAGAACATTACAATGAAGAATTTATACAGCTCTTAACACAAGCTCTTAACCCCGATGGTTAAATTGTTGCAACCCCGAACCTTGATGGATGTTTATCATATAGCAAAGCATGTGGAAGCAATGGTGGGTTCCGGACAGAAGAAGCATTGGGGACAGTCTACTTGGAAGGGATCTAGTGCTTCCCAATTGTCAATTACTTCATGAGTGAGAAATGGAATGACAAGAGGAGTAGTAGACACAGGAATGGTTTCAGGTCCATCTTCTTCCAGATATTCTACTCCTTCTGTGATCAGTCCAAAGTAGACTAAGCCTGGGGGACAAATTGGAGGATCAGTTGCTCAAAAAAGAGGGGGAAAGGTACTGTCAGCAAGTGAGATTGAAGACAGAAGAAAAAAGGGTCTCTGCTTATGGTGTGCTGCAAAATATGTTCCAAGACATAAATGTGCTCGCACTCGACTATATCAGATTATGGTGGAAGGTGTGGAGGTGGAAGGGAGAACAAAAAGTGTTCCTGGATTGTGAAAAAATCACAAAGGGTGAAGGGCAGGAGCAAGGAAAAGATGGGGGAATTCCTGTAATTTCTTTGAATGCCATGCCATGTGGGGAGCATCGAATTGGGAGACTATGAAGTTGGAAGTGATGGTTGGGGAAGTGTCTTGTATTGCCCTGGTAGATACAGGAAGTACACATAACTTCCTTAGTTTGGTTGTAGTCAAAAAGGGAAAATGGCCAGTGGACAAAAGAAATCAGTTTAAGGTAATGTGACAGATGGGAGAATGATGAGTACTGTGGGACAGTGCAAGAATATTTTGTGGGCTACCCGGCAGCATCAATTTTTTGAGGTAACTAAATGTACCTTGTACTATTGAGTTTATTAGTAAAGTTTGTCTGTGCAGATGTCGGTACAACACCGAACTGCGTAAACAATTTTTTGTGTTCGTTGTTATATTCTTTCTACTGCTTTACAGGTTATTTGTTACAACTCTATTCACAACTGACACCAGAACAAGTAAATACAACAAATGATATAAAAATGGTGTAAATTACTACAACAAATTGGTACAAAATCAGTAACCCTTGCCGTGCATGACCCACCTTACACCTTTGGGTTCCGCATGCAGTGAACGTTTGTGCAACGATCCAAGTCTCTGCACCCACCAGCAGCCTAAAGAACTCTACCCGTGCAAGCAAGGCTCCACCCTTTTCCAAGGCCTCCAGGTCAGCATCAAATTTCTAATGGTTCCTCATTAACAACCTTATGAAGCCTTTCTATACATAGAATAAACAAAGATGACAAGAGGGATCACCCTAGTTAACCTCACTAGATATGTCAAACTATTGGGAAACAAGCTACAACTTAACTTATCTAATTTTTAAACGTCTAAGAACTAAAAATTTAAATTGTGATTGCAGTTACGTTTTTTACCCTGTTACGTTAAGCACGGTTACAAACACAACAAATGCTATTGTGCTCACTACCATTATATAGAGCAGGGGAAGTTTAAAGATTTTGGGCCATATGTGATTTATTAAAACGAGACTATGAAAGAGTTTTGTTTTATGATGATTTTTTTTTTGTGAAGGGTGTTTATACAGTCTGTATTGTAGGGGAGCCTGCGGATGTAGGTGTGTGTGTGACACCCAACTGCATAAACAATCCCATGTGTAATGTGTTCATTCTTCTGTTCATGGTCACTCTTCTCTTGCGAATAATCCAACACTTTTGCCTTAATTTCTGTTTCAACTAGCAATTTGGAAAAGATTAATGAATTGTATTGTCACATCAGCAAGTGGAAGACGATTATTATTTATACCTCAATTACAACGATGGGCAATTGAATTTTCTACAATTGGGTGCCGTGTCCACTAAATTACACAATAAAAAATGTATTCGGTAGGTGGACTGTGACATGGTATATAATCTATTGTTACAAGTAAACCACTTGTAGTAAAAAATTATATAATATAATGTCACATTTGCGTTACAGCCTTACTGGTCTGGTGGCTCAGGGATTTATATAACATCACCATTTCATCTTCTTCAAATCATTCACACTCTTCCTTTTGCAGAAATTAATACATTCCACTTCCAAACACTTTGCCTTCCTCTCTGTTTCAACCAGAAATGGCCGAACAACTTGCGTTTGACATCGCAAAAGGGCTGGTTTCTCAATTGAGCTCCCCTGTTCTGGAGCAACTTAGCTTGTGGTGGAATTTCAAAGACGACCTGGAGGAACTCAAAAGCACCATCTCCGCAATTAAAGCTGTGCTTCTTGATGCAGAAGAGAAATCCGTGACCTCCAATCTCGTCCAAGATTGGCTTGCAAAGCTGAAAGATGCTCTGTATGATGCGGAAGACTTGCTGGATGATGTCTGTACTGAAGACTTGCGGAAGAAGCTGATGAATGGGAACAAACTGAGCAAAGAGGTACGCGTTTTCTTTTCAAGATCGAACCAGTTTGCTTATGGTCTTAAAATGGGACGTCGAATCAAGGCCATCAAGGCCGGATTGACCTCCATTCAAAGTCAGATCAGTTTCTTGAACTTGGTACCACGGGACCAAGCTCTCGAAACCTCTTTCATGGCCAGAAGGAGGCAGCAGACGCACTCTTTTGTGCGTAAAGATGAAATCATAGGAAGGGAGGATGACAAAGCAGCTCTTCTAAAACTCTTGTTAGACACAGAGTTTGAAAGTGAAGAGAATGTTTCTATCGTTCCAATTGTTGGGATTGGAGGCTTAGGCAAGACTGCTTTGGCGCAGTTTGTTTATAATGATAAAATGGTTAAAGATCAGTTTGAGTTAAGGATGTGGGTCTGTGTCTCAGATGTTTTTGATGTGAAAGTAATCGTAGGAAACATTATTAAATCTGTGACTAATCAAGCACCTGACCAAAATCTTGAAATGGATCAATTGCAAAAACAACTTCGAGATAAAATTGATGGTAAAAAATACTTGCTTGTTTTGGATGACCTTTGGAATGAGGAGAGGGAACAATGGGTTAGTTTAAAGAAGTTGTTGATGGGTGGGGCTGAAGGAAGTAGGATCATAGTAACTACTCGCTCTCTGAGGGTAGCGAAGATTACAGGTAAATGTCAACCCTATGAGTTGAACGGCTTGTCTGATGCTGATGCATGGTCTTTGTTCAAACAAATAGCATTTGAGCAAAGATCTGCTGATTCAAAAAATCCAGTCTTTGTGGAGATAGGAAAGCAGATTCTGAGAAAGTGTGTTGGGGTTCCTTTAGTCATTAGAACACTAGCTGGTACATTATCTTTTAAAGAAACTGAGACTGAATGGCTTTCTTTCAAAGATCATGAACTTTCTAGAGTATCCCAAACTGAAGGTGAAATTTTACCTACACTTCAGTTGAGTTATGACCATCTTCCATCCCATTTGAAGCATTGCTTTGCTTATTGCAGACTCTATCCAAAAGATCACATAATCTATGTACAAACACTTGTTCATTTTTGGATTGCACAGGGTTTTGTACAGCAACCAAATACGAGTCAATCTCTTGAAGAGATTGGATTTGGGTATTTTAAAGGTCTCGTTGAAAGAAGTTTCTTTCAAGAGGTAGAAGAATATGGGGCCGGGGATATAACCTGTAAAATGCATGATTTTATGCATGATCTTGCTGTATTAGTGTCAGGGAGAGAGAGTCGTGTTTTAGATTCAGATCCAAATTCAAGTACACGTGAGGTTGATGATAAATGTCGTCATGTATCAGTTGATTTTTCATTAATTCCTTTTTTTAAGGGAAAGAAGTTGCGAACTCTGCTACATTTTCCAAAGAGTAGAGCTGGAAACATGAGCGATGCAACTTGGGATTCAATCATTTCAAATGGTAGATGCTTACGTGTATTAGAATTGGATGCTTTAAATCTTAATCCAGTTCCAAACTCCATTCATAAGCTGAAACATTTGAGGTACCTTGATCTCTCTTGGAATACCCATCTTAAGTTCCTCCCAAAAAGTATTTGCAAGATACAAAATCTACTAGTGCTGAAACTTGACTGGTGTAGTAGGCTTGAAGAATTGCCAAAGAAGATTGAGCAATTGGTGAATCTTACACATCTTCCGTGTTATGGTTGTGATGGGTTAACTAATATGCCACGTGGGATAGGGAAGCTGACTTCGCTTCAGACGTTAAGCATGTTTGTTGTGGATAAAAACAGTTCCCATGGTGGTGCTGCTGCGGATCTCAGTGAATTGAGTGGTCTTAACAACTTAAGAGGGGAACTGAAAATAACAAATCTTGGATTCGTGAGAAATGCAAAAGAAGAGTTTAAAGCTTCTAATTTGAAAGGGAAACAACATTTACAGTTATTGATTTTAATATGGGGAGGTGATAATGAAGATGAAGATAAGTCCCTTGAAGACCTCCAACCCCATCCTAATCTGAAGAAGCTCTCGGTGAAGGGATGGATGGGCGATGCCAAATTCCCAACTTGGATTTCTTTGCTCAAAAATCTCACCAATATGAAAATAAGGGGTCCCAGTAAATTTAAACATCTCCCTTCCTTGGCTCCATTGCCTCATTTGAAAGTGCTGTGGATTTCTAACTTAACTGAGCTGGAGTACATGGACGATAATGCCCCCAGGGAGAACAAGGAGAAGCAGAGTCATTCTTCCCATCGCTTACAGTTCTAGGCCTCCTTCAATGCCCAAATCTGAAGAGTTGGTGGAAAATACCCGTTGACAATGATACGGATGATGACAAAGACAGAAGAGCATCAACCGTGGCATTTCCTTGTCTTTCAAGTTTAGATATCAAAGACTGCCCTTTGTTGAGTTCAATGCCGATGTATCCATCACTTGATAAGGAGCTAATCTTGGTGAATACGAATTCAAGGCCTTTAAAGCAGACTATTCAGATGAATATCACAGTATCAACCTCTTCTCTTCCTCTCTCCAAATTGAAATCTTTTCATGTGGAGAATATTGAGGAACTGGACCCAAACATGCTACAAGAATGCCTGCAGAATATGACTTCCCTTAAAGAGTGGGGTATTGGTTCTTGCCATTGGCTAAAGTCTTTATCTGGGTGGTTGCAACAGATGAATGGTCTCACAAGTTTAACAATAAGAGATTGCAAGGAGCTTGATTTAGAGGGAATGCAAATGCAGTGGAATCTCCTTAAGAATCTCTCTTATTTGGAGATTGATAATCTTCCACAGTTGGTGTCTCTCCCCCTTTGGCTTCAACATCTTGTTCAACTGAAATCATTAGAGATTGAGAATTGTAGTGGATTGAGATCACTCTTCCCTGTGTTCCAACATCTCACTTCCCTTCAAAGTCTTTCTATACGTCACTGCAAGGAGCTTGAGTTATCTGCAGATGGCATCCAAATATTACAAGATCATACAAGCCTACACTCTCTATATCTGGTAAATATTCCAAAATGTCTGCACCTTCCAGAGTGGATTCAACATCTAACAAATCTGAAAGAGCTTCATCTCAAAGATTTGCCCAATTTAACATCACTTCCGGACGAGATGCGCTACCTAATCAATTTGGAAGATTTATATATAGACCATATTCCCTGGTTAGAGGAACGATGTCGGAAGGACATTGGTGCGGATTGGCTTAAGATTGCTCACATCCCATACATTATGGTGAATGGGGTAGGTGCTTCTATCCCCAGTTACAACAATATGTTGTGTTTTCTATTTCTAATCTCTGAATATTTATATATCTTGTTTTCTATCTTCAGACATGGGTGCAATAGCTACTGAAGTGCATTTGAGTATTTGAGGAATTCATATGCAGAAAAGAGTAGGAGGAAGGTAGGTTATCTAATTACTTTTACATTTTAAAATCATAATCATCTCAGAATTAGCTGCAATCATCTAACAATGAATGTTTCTTTTCGTCAGCATGAGCTCAATGGAAAAGCCCAAACTTTCTTCAACAGCACATCCATTCCTCATCAGTCTACCAAATACAATGCTTGTTGAAGGTAAATCATTACCACTCAAGTCTCTACGTCTCGTAATCCAAAACTATACAGCAATAATTGTCTCAGTATCAGCACAGTTATTTTTCAGGAACATGTACAAGCCTTTCTCATAACGGTGATACAGACAGACATAAGAAGATTGCAGTACAATCTGACCATGAAGGAGTTCTTGTCAAGAATTTCAGAGGCAGAAAGTCCAACGTCTAAGGTGTTTTACCTTTCATGCTGCATTTATGGGATTGTTTCATGCTTTATAAAAGAGTGTTTCTGCATCCTTCAGCCGTAAACTAATTGTATCTTGCACTATGAGTTTATTAGTAAAGGTTTTGTCTGGGCAGATGTCGGTACAACACCGAACTGCGTAAACAATTCTTTGTGTTCGTTGTTAGACTCTTCCTTCTGCTTTATTACAACTCTAGTCAGTACTCACAACTCACCAGAACAAGTAGCTACAACAAATATCTGCTAGTCTGGTTCTAAGACTTAATGTCATGGAATGTGGAAGCATCCATGCCATCACCGGTTCAGTCGCATCGAGGTCGCATGAAAACGAAAACGAACCGGAAAACTGAATGAAAGCTGCTTCACCATCTGATCTCTTAAAATCCAATGAAAGAGCTCCCAAATCTGTAAGCCAAGGTGATTGAAAAAGCTATGATGTTCAGCACTCATTTTGAAATTGAAAAAGTTCTCACATAAAAATAGATTTTAAAAATAATTTCTCACCAAAAAGCTATTATATTTTAACAATAAAATCAACAAAGTATATTTAAAAGTTTTAATTTTATTTTTACCATATTTATTATTAATTTTTATAATTTTATTTAATATTATTATTTAATTTAGTCACTAAAAAATTATTTAGCTAAAATGTGTCCTTATTTATTTCTATTTTTATTATTAAATTTAATACTTTTAATATAATAATATTTTTATTCACTTTAATCTCTAAAAAATTATTTAATCTAAAATATTCATTTTATAATTTAGTCTAATATGTCATAGTTACAATCTTTACATTTCAATCTGGCTCGGGTTAACTTGAAACTTGGTATATATGTCATATTAGTTTCATAAAGGATTATTTAATTTCACTTTTTGAAAAACCGATCCTAGTATTTTATAAATGTTTTCAAAATTGTCTCATAAATTAGTTATTTTTTAAATTAACACTCTACTTGAATTTGATTTTAAGATGAATTTCCCATTAAGTCTCATTGAAATTAATGATTCTAAAACGGATCTGAAATTGGGTTTAACTTAAAATTCAACTTATGAATTTAGAATCATATTCTAGTTTCGAGTATTTATTTATTAGGATAAACTGTATTAATGACCAGTAAACTCTAGTGCAAATTTTATTTTGACCACTTATCTTTTAATTTTATCAACCAGGCCATTTAATTATTTAAATGGTATTAATTAAGACATTAATCTTTAAAAATTAACAAAAAAAATTAAAGAATTAATATAATCACACATTTGATCCTATTTACTTATGTATTTCATCAGGTTGGTCCTCATTTTAATTTAATCCAATTTAATCATATAATGACACCATCTGCTTAAAAGGAAAATAAATAAATATATTATCATTTATGCTATTATTTTTTATTTAATCATAGTATCCAACTCGCTAATTAATTAATCTAGATAAAATATTGTAAAAATCCATTATAAATCAACCTTTTAATTTAATTTTCTTCATTTTTAATATCAATACTCGAACCCCTTAAAATACCTTTAAGGCACTATTAAAATCTACTATGAGATATTTTTCCTGATCGATAATTAATTCTAGATATCGATAAAATAATTAATTTTTAATATAAAAATATATAATTATAATTTCCCAGGCACAACACAAGTGCACCGGGCGAAATAATCCAACGGATTAAATATTCAGTAAATGCATGTAAATAATCCTTTTATTAATTACACAGGTTGGCATGCAAACTGTGTTGGACTTGGAAACCTGTTTGGCAACTGGGAAAGAGAGGGAAAATGAATAAAAAAAGAACATGAAGGAAAACGAACAAATAAACACAGAGTAGTATATTCATTTCTTAAAATTAGTTGTATATACATATATATAAACAAAATCTAACTTGAACAAGAAGAAACACCATCATCTTTAATGATCCCCTCTTCATTATTATTATCATCAGATTTTAATGGAGTTGCAGAAGTCGAAGTATCTTCAGACAAAGACGAAGTGTAAAACGACAATGGCGAATAAGTTCTTGATGATGGAACGACAACCTTTTTCAAAAGCAAATCAACGAAAGCTCCAAGGATATATCCATGGCTGCTTTTTCCATTCGCTTTCAAGTACCAGCCCAAGAGTTCTTCAAGGCTTTCCCAGTCTTTTAATCCCTGAGCTGCCACCATTTCTTCCATGGATTCTCTGAAATCAGCAACTGGATTCAAAGATTCCATTGACAAAACCGTCGTCTCCTTGAAAGGTGGTAACTCGGTGATATTATTAGTCCCTAACTTGGCTTCACTCGGCTCGAAGAACAGCCTCTCCGATCTTAATCTTATCCCTTCGATTATGGTCTCCACCGAGTCGATGTCTCCCCTGTTCTCGGACTCGTCGGAGGCAGTCGAGAAGCTCGGTGGTTCCGACGATTTCGAGAACCATGAGTCTGGCGTTTCGTCTGTTCCGAAAGAGTGAGTTCTGGGTTTTTGACACGATGGCCATGGCCATGATGAAGATTTTTGTTTTTCGTCATTTGTGTTCTTTGAGAAGAAAGGTCGGTTCGTTTTCTTCCCCATGTGAGAGTTGGCTTTGGTTTGGTTTGGTTTTCTCAGTTTGATTTATATGATGAAATGCAAACACTTTATATGTTCCAAAAGGTTAAATGTTTTTGAAAACCGAAGTGAATCCTTTTGTGTGGACAGTAAGGGGTGAGGAGTGTATCTAGTAAGAAAAATGATTTTGTAAATAAAAATAAGATTTAAAATAATATGTCATAATCAATAGAGATTGGTTAAAATAATAATTAAATTTGTATTATTTAAGCAAGTTTTAAATTCAAGATTTTATACATATAAAAAAAATATTATTAAAAGATTTATTCATCAAAATCGTATATATGATACGAATTAATTCAAATTAATTAACATAAAATTTTAAAACTAAAATATTTAACCCAAAAAATCTACAATAATTTAGTTGAGGCCTAGCTAACTTGACTATTTTAAGAGTTGTCAAGATTCTATGTATATTAGTAACATATTAATGCTATTTTATGTATCAAAACTTTACTTAAAATAATATCTAAGGATGCAAAAAGCCTTTAAAGTTTTGAAAAATTAAGTTTTTTTTATTTAATTGAATCCTTAAATTGAAAAATAAAATTATTTTAATTTATTAATCAATCTTAATCATTAAATTTAATAGTTTTTTTTCTATGATATTATTATCGCATGATATATTGTGATTCTATCAAGTATTTTTTCTAAATAAATTTTTAGAAGATAAAACTTTAAAATTATTTTAAATTTTAAAATATATAAACTTAATTAGATACAAAATATTTTTTATATATTTTTCTCATATTTATATATTTTCCATTTCATATAATTTAAATAGCTCTCTTTCTTGTTATGTGAATTACTTCCATCAGCTTTAACATTTACTATCCCTTTATTGTTTCTGTTGAATTCATTTATTACAACGTTTAGGGTACTCCAAGGATTGATTTTGTTTGCTTCAAAAGTAGTTCAGGTCAGGCTATATGAATTTTGCATAAACATAAAGCTAGCTAAGAAAATCAAGATCTTATACTTTATTTTTCTAATACTCCATTTTCAATCCTATTTATATTTAAAAATAATAATATTATGGGTTAAGTTTATTCAAATCGTAACTTAAAAAAATATTAAAAGTTTAAATATGTTTAAATCTTTAATTTAAAAATACGCTCAAATTTATTTAATACTCCATATTCTTTTTCAGATTATTGGGTTATTGGATTAGAACAAATAAATCGGATAATTTTAAACACCCTTATGTAAAATTAATCTTATATAACATGTGTATTAAAATTTTAACCATAAAAATATATATGAAAAGATGTAAACATTATTATAATACCATTAATCATCATTAACCCAAATAGAAATTTTAAATTTATTATTTAGCTCAATCAGTCATTTCTAAACAAAATCGAGTCTAATTTACCTATAATATTAACCTAATTAGAAATTTTAAATTTATTATTATTTTTGTCTCACTTAAGATATTTATTATTGACTTTTTAAAAGTCAACATTTTAAAATTTGACTCTATTTATATTAAATATTTTAAATAATTAATTTTTATAAGATTTATATTTAAAAACTTCTTCATAAATGTTTTTAATATATATATATATATATATACTTTTATATTTTTATTAATAATAAATTTTAAATAATTGTGAGATAAAAGTTAATAAAAAAAATCAATAATAGTCATTAAACTTGAGTATTTAAAACTCCCGCGACAATATAAATATATAGCATTTGAAAAGTAGGTTAGCAAACGGTCCATTTTTTTAAAAGCTTGTTAGAGAATTAATATGTAATATGTGATAAAAATACTAGTTTAATTACAGCTTTTATATTTAATTTAATCATACTAGTTTAATTGGGGAATTGCCTTTTAATTTGAAATTTAAATTTGGGTTTCCTATTTATTTTGTCTTGCAAATATTTCAATTATATGTTCTTGTATGAACAACCATGATAGACGTTGAATTTATTAATATTATTGTATTTTAAAATATATTAAATCATCAAACTAAATTATTTTGTTATTCTTTTTATTTTAAACCATCAAACTAAATTTAAATACAAATTCACAGTTATATTTATATTCAATAATAATAATATAGTATTTTATAATTTTTAGAATGGTTTATTCTTTTTTATATCGTTGGTGGTCCACTAATTGTTAAACCTTATCCATTCAAAATGAAATAATATATTTTGCTTTTTTTACCTCCAGTCCACCAAATATAAATTATTTTTTGGATATAATATACAAATAACCATTTATAGAATTATACATCTATATATGTAATAATTATATATTTGAATGAAAGAGATGTGTCGAAATATGAAGACCGTGTAAGGAAAATAAATCATCTAAAAACATTTTTTATTTAGGCCATTTGGATATGAAATATATGTAGGGATAGGCTTAGTGGATGTTCGATGTAGTTACACCTTTAAAAAAATTTAAACTTTATATATATTTTTTTATTGATAATCTAATAATACATCTTTAAATTTTTATAATTTTACGTCCTTTATTTTTAATATAATTAATTAATAATTTATACTTTTATATAAAATTCTAAATCCATACCAGTAATGTTGGCATTTATGAATTATTGGGTATAATTCCGACATGAGATGATCCTTTTCATGGACAAATATATGTCATTATGTACCTTGTTTCTCATTTTTGTTGGGGCCATACCTAATTCTTACTTTATTTTTTTATCTTGAATATATTATTATAATTAAATTAAACTAAAATTTATTTTTTAAGATCTTATAATTACATTTGGTTGAAACATATCGATTTTCAAACTAAAAATTTAGATCGAATTTTATAAATATTTATTATGAGATAATTCTCTCAATCTAATTTTTTATTTATAACGTTAAAATTTAAAGTTTAAACCATTAATCTTAATAAACTTAACGCATCATTTACTTAATCATCTGATTATGATTTTTAATTAACACAAACTAAATTTTAAATAAATCATTTAAGATGCCAATTAATTTAATTCTTTGGTTTTCATCTCTCATTTGTCATGTTCTCCACAAAAATCATTTTCACAAGGTTGTTTGTTAAGGGTACAAATACATGTGCCAGTCACCATTCATAAAGCATAATTTGACCATAAGCTATCTATGTATCATTTGGACAATCTAAGTGTCGTTTTAAATTATTTCATACCATATTCGTGTTGATTGATCGTATAATATTTAAAATTATTATCCGGTCTTTAGTTTAATGAAAGCACAAGCTTTTCTAAGAGAAATGATTTGGTCCATATTGATTACTTACTTGATTAAGAGTCTCATAATCAGTTGATCTAGATGAATGTAACATTAATTCTCTTAAACAAGGTTGATAGTAACAATTAAATTGAAAATATCACTTTTATAATAAATCTTTGTAGTACCCGATGTAAACACGCTCGAGGTAGATTCATATTGCAGGACCAATTTCAACCCCAATCCCATGTCACCATCTTAAGGCACCCAAATTGGTAGACATTTTCCCTGCTATGTACAAAGATTCCACTCCAAGGCTCCATTTTGATGTTTTCCCGTTTGTTGCTGGAGTTATAATATATGTGAACCCTGTTCACCAACTTGGCCAGTTGGGAGACACCTCATGGTCCAAATACTTGACAAATATCCAATGCCAAAACTAGGATTTGGTTATGAATAAACGTATGATTAAATAATTAATTGTTTTATATATTTGAAAAATTATGTGTTAAAATCAGACCAAACTCCCAATTCAGCCAAAAACAAAGTCTAAGATTCTCTAGGACATGCATAACAAATAAATAGAAGCAAATCCTTGATCTATGTATTATTGACTTCCTCCCTTGCCTTTTCCCTTTTGTCTCTTAATCTTTCAAATCAACATGACACATAATTAGGTTAGACTAACACTGTCCAATCATATCATGTGATTCAATGCACAATGATGGCCCATTTTCTAAGGTTGACGATAATAATTTAATGAAATCAATTTAGATAGGGATGAATTTAGAACACATTCATAGTTATCTTATTCATTAGTAGTGATGTATTTATATAAAATTAAAATATAATTATATAATGTTAGTTGTGTGCGACGCTCGTTCTAAAATTTTACTTTAGATTATATTTGACTGATTTATTAAAATTTAATTTGGATCTAAGTTTAAATCGATGTTGAATTGGGATGAGTCATGACATGTAAAAAATTATATCATAATCCCGATTTGTTACATCATTCATAATCTCAACTAATAAATATATTTTATTATTTTTTTCATATCATATTTTTATCAAGTGAATCTTCACTTTTCTTAATAAATAATTTTTTAATTTAATTTAAGGTAAATATAATTGAAGATTCACCTGATAAAAATATAACATGAAAAATTTTATGAAATCGATACTTTTTATTAATTGAAATCATGGATGACATAACGAGACAGACCTTTTGATATAATTTCTTCGTGAAGTGATAAGTCGATTCATTTTTTGGCTCAATAAAATTCGTTAATTTACTCGTTCGACTCAATCAATATAACTCTAAGTTTGAATAAGAGTGTGTAGAATTGTGACTAAATAGTATTTTCGTATTCAGTTACGAAACTAAGTGTGTCCTTACCAAGAAGAAATTTTTTTTACCTTAGTTTTTTTATTTAAATTTTTTAAAATTTTGATTTATTTATGAATTTACCCCACGTTCAAACATTTATGTCTTGAACTCAACCTCAAATCATGGCTTTATTTCTTTTTGTGTTAGATTGTTCAAATATCTAATTATCCAATTGATCGTGAATTTGACTAAATTTAATATGTTTTAAATTACATCAGGTCAGATTATTTATTCATTTTAATTTTTATCGAGTCAAATTTAAATGAAGATATATTAAATTTCACTCGAGTTTTGATAATATGTAGATTGTTCAAAAGTTGGTTTACTCGTTTAATTTGTGAATCGGGTGGGACTAAATCCGTATTGAACTATATTGAATTAAACTATTTCTTCAATTCGACTTAAATTGAATCAAATTATAAAAATGATATATTAAAGATAGATTGTCATTCTATCTTATTTTGTATAAGTTCGAATCCAAATATAAAAAAATTATAATCTCTATTTAATAAAAAAATGGATCGTCTTGAATTAGATTGTTAAGGGTTATGTCAGGCTCAATTTCTATTGAAACATATTTAATAGAGTTGTTTATTTGATTATACTTATATTTATTTGAGTTCGAATAAAAATATATTAAATTTGGATCACCTTAAGTTTCGTTCATACCTAAATCATTTCATAATTGAATTATTGACTTAATTGTTGATTCAGATTGGTTTAAGTTAACTTGAACAATGAACCAAGCATAAATTAAAATTTTAGTGATAAAATTAATATTTTAACTTTAAGGGTAATATATATAAATATTAATATATATAGGGTAAAACAAGATAAATGATCCTCTGATTATGATTAATATTTTTGTTAAATTTTTTAACTATTATAAGTTATAAACTCTCCCGACTTAAAAAAAAATTAATCCGTCAATATTAAAAATTTAACGATCGATAACGTGGTAGTTAATAAATTTGAAAATAACACTTTTAGTCTTTAATTTTAAACTTTTATTTATCTTAGTTCTAATTTTTTAAAAATAACCCTTATCTTTTAAAATTTATTAATTTAGTCAATTTTCTTCTCCTCGCTCAAAGCTCTATTACTCCATCATAATTAGCCGCCTAGGGAACCCCAACCCCAACCGAAAAGACTTAATCAAGGATTAGTTCATAGTTAGGGACAATTTATATAGTTTACCCTATTTTCTATAGTTAATCTTCTGAGGAATAGTCAAATGGGATATATGCGCTGGCCCAACTCTACTAGAAATTCAAGACACGTCCCGACCCTATCTATAAATATCTCTAATCTTATGTGTTTTTAAAAAATAATTTGATTTATGGACAATGTTTTTACCAATCGAAGTTAATAAATTATAAATATTTTTTAATATATTTGTATGATAACGTACTAGAAATTATGTATATTTTATATTAACCATCTGATAATATATACATATTTTGCTTATTCAAATACTCAAATTTAATTTTTTTTTAAGATAATATCATTCTTTTTTTCTACCGGAATCATTCATTGAGTTGAATTAATTATAAATATTTAGATTCAAATTATGAGCTTTGGTTTTAAGTGAATGTTTTGTACGGTGAAAATAAGATTTATTTACTAATTCAAAACCTTCCATGGGAAAAAATTATTTGGATATTGTGCCAAGATTTATTTTAGTATATAGCATCAGTCATTTTATTTTTTTAAAATATTGTATTTGTTATAGCAGATTTAAAGTCTGATTTAAAAAAAATCAATTATAAACAGTAAAAAATTGTACTAAAAACATCCTCTCACATGACCAACAGGGGTTGGTCCAAGTGGTAAGCAGCTTGGTTTCGCTTAAGCAAGTCTCAGGTTCGAGACGTTGTGTACGCAGAAAATCCCTGTTGGGAGACTCGCCCATCAAAATTAGGTGTGCGACACGGATCGGTCTGGATTAGTCAGGGTTAGACTCTAGAGTAGTCTCAGGTTCAATTCTTGTTGACTGTTTCATGTGCTTTGCATCCCTCCTTATTCAATGATGTCTTACTAATTCCCACATTCCTTTCCTTGTTAGACGCATTTATGAGCTGCCTCGGATAAGGGGTATGAGGTCAGCACATAGAAACGGTTCATTCGATTCGATAAATTTATATAAATAATATCAATAATTTAAATATCAATCGAATTAAAACTCAAATAATTTTTATTTTAAACTAAAAAATCGAACCATCAAATACATTCTATTATTCTAATCAAACTTCAACCAGAATGGATATAAATTATTTATTGCTTTCGCCATTATTTTCTGTGACAATGAATTTAAGAGAGTGGAGTGAATTGTCATGTTTTATATTTCCAAGGCTACGAGTACAATATTCAAGAAGATAGAAAAAAAATAAGCTAAAGTAACAAAAAGATGTTATTTTGTGTATTTATGGATAATATCACACTTGATCCTTGTACGTTAACAAAATTTTCAAAATGTACCTATTTTTAGATAAAATATTCGATATAAACTCGTAATTAAATAAATATCCAATATGATATTGATTTTTCGTTAAATTATCTAATACGACACTTGAGTTAACATTGTTATTAAGGGTTACATTTGAATTATTATTATTATTTTATATGGTTAACACTATCCATAAATGTCAAAATCAGTCTAAAAGTTTATAAAAAAACTATAAATATTATTATTTTATATGATTAACACTATTAATAAATGTCAAATCAATTAATATTATTAAATATTTTTTAAAAGTATGTGTACCAATAAAGTTTTTTTTTCTTTTCACGGAACTCACCTTCGGACTGATTAGTAAAGAAAATAAAGTTTATATACCAATTTTTATGTATAGATGTACTGATATGTGGAAACAGTATAATTTAATTGGTTTATCAAATAAACATTTATTTATTTTAAAATTTATTATATTAATGCCGTATAAATTACCCAAAATAGACAATTGTCAGCAAAAAGGTGGCATTTAGTGATCGATGAAAAGGGTGCAAGTGGAGAGAAAATAAATAAATAAATAAATAAATAAATTTATATTTTTTAGGAATAAAAAAAAGTAGACAAATTTCTCGATAAAAAAATTAGTTTTAAATAAAAAATACACTTAAAACTCTAAAAAACTATTTAATCTATATTATTATTAAAATCTATACGTAAAACATCAATAAAATAGACCTCCCAATTAAATTTATATTTACCATCATATGATAGTATCCCTCACTATTCTCAACTGTCTGCATTTATTTGATTTTAATGATCTTTGAATCCAATATTTAATTGTATTTTCTTTAAATGCTCAAACCACCCAACTTTCTTTATTTACATTATTACCCTTTCTTATTTCAGTTTTTTTCATGTACTATTTCTAGTTTTAAGTTTGAGCAAAATACTCCAAAAATGTTCTTCAATACTCTTTTGTGTCATTCGAATTAATTTATTTTATTTGGTACAAAGTAGTCCGAATTTGAGAATAAACACAAAAGATTAAACTTGTTTCAAATTATCGCTTACGAGTATGTTAATGATACGATATATTTGGTTGATTCAGATATTTTGAGAAGAAAATTAATATATTGTTACCAATTTAAAGCTACTAATAAGATTATAAAGGTAGAGAGTTGAATTATGTCAAAACAAAACTAAATGGATTCAATTATAATATTTATCATAGTTTAGGGACCGTATTATAATTTTCTCTTTTCAAATGGCAACAAAAGCTAGCTGACAACAAACTGACCAGGGAACACCAATCAAATCATATCATGGTGGCCCCAAAGCCTATCATTATATTAAGGAGGATTAGATACTAGGAGAGCTAAAATTATTTAATTTTAAATTATTAGGTATAATAAAGGAGGATTAAATAATAAGGATGGTAAAATTATTTAATTTAAAACTAATATATACATAATAATACAGGATTATTGTTTTATATACATAATAATAAGGATGGTAAAATTATTTAATTTAAGAATATAATGGTTTAAGTTGAAGGTTTAGGTTAAAATTTTAAGATATTAAAATTAAAAATAATATGCTTGATAAAACTATTTTTATAATTGCATAATTTTTTTACATTGATAATATATCAACGCAGTTATAAAAATAGTTTATTTATGAATTTATTTTTATTTTTAAATATTTATATTTTATCTTATAACTTTAAATTTTAGCTACGTCACTACTTATAAAATCAATACATATCCAAACGTGTTTGGGAATTCGACACATAAATCAAACAGGGACGAAGTATCATCATGTTAAAATGACTGGTTTTATTTTTATTTTTCATCGTGCATTATTATTATTATTATATTTTAATTTTTAAAAATTATTTCATGGTCGTCTTTGTATCATGTGGGTACTTTTTAGCCTGAAAATAAACCAAATCTTAAGTTATGTAAAAATTTCAGTGAAGCATTCTTTTGCCTCTCAGTTTAACTGAGCAACTGATATTTCAGTTTCCGAGAAACCAAACAAACACTAAAATTGAAACGACATACAAATTTTACTGGGAAATACATACATTATACATACATATATGTATGTATTCTCACACGAAAATCTGCGCTTTTGGATTTATATCTTCAACTCTTTCTGGTTTTAACGGCGTTTGCCGTTGCAATATCATGGAGGAAATCGAGCAAAACGGTGCTCTTGCATTTGGGGCATTTAGGGTCATTTTCTGAGTTCGACAGCATCACGTACATAAGGCACCTTGGGCATCCGACCAGCAACATCGATGTCGTTACCGTCTCCGTCGGATTGGGGCTAGTATTACTGGACTCGACTTCCTGCAGGAGGTTCATCTCCGATGACACGCATGAACTTGGAGGAGATGTCGCCGCCGTCGGTGATTCCACTCCTGGGTTAACCCTTGGGGGTGATAGGTTCAGTTTCAACTCTCCATGACTCATTTTTTCTCTACGTTTACGTATAAAAATCAAACCTATAACAAATAAAATCAAACAATAAAGAACATAAAGTCTTATAGCTCAAGCATCATAGATAAAAATCAATATTAAAAAATTCTTCTAAAACAAAATTTGATCGGACCAAACTCGAGAGTTACTTAGAGTCTTATAGCTATCCTATCCATAAATTCTAGCACCAATATATGTATAAAAGATAGGAAAACAAATAGGGATGGATTGAGGGGATTGGCGGTCATCCCTATTAAAATTTGAAATTTTTATACCATTTAGTTCACTCCTAATATAAAGTTATGTGTTCGTCTCCGAAAACGAGGTCTTTCTCTAGCTAGTTTTACGTATAAAATCAAACCTGAAATAAAACTTGTAAGGAAACCCAGAAGAAAAAAAGTTATTTTAACATATATATGCATGTGTGTGTAAAGAGTGACAGAAAATAACATGCCTGGGACTATTTTTCGGCTTGTTTTCTCTACTTTTACGTTCAAAAACAAACCTGAAATGAAACATGTAAGAAACCCAGAAAAAAAAGTTATTTTAACATGAACACATACATACAGATATACGTACATGTACAGATTGACAGAAAAAACAAGCATGGGACATTTTTTTCTGCTAGTTTTACGTACAAAAACAAACCAGAAATGAAACATGCAAGAAAAAAAAAACAAGTAATTTCAACATACAAAACGATTCAACTGTTTTGAAACTTTGACATCCAAAGCAACAGATACTGAATGTAAGGTACCTTGAAGGTGAAGGAAAGCCTGAAACAGTGAAGAAGTTGAGAACAAAGGGGGTTTGAAGAAGAAGAAGAAAGGCAAAATTTATAAAGGGGTAGAGATGGGTTCCCATTTAAAATTTTCAATTAAATGGATTTGAAAGATTGGTTGAATTCAAAAGTCTGTAAGTCATAATAATGTGTCGAAAAAACACTCAAGAAATGTGCTGGAAATGGTAAATGGCAGTAAATATTTTGTATCATCAAGAAGGAAAAGGTTCCATTCATTGCTTTCTATTACAGTCATTTGGATCTTTTGGGGGAGTGTAATGTAAGGTACAACATGGAAAGTTAATTATTTGAAACCCTAAGGGATTGTATGGAATAAAACTCGGATTTGGATTTTAATCTATCAAACTTCGAATAGAAATCATCTATCTTATTTATGTCCTTATTTATACTTTACATTAAAAAAATAAGATTTATGGTTTAATATATAGTGTTTATTTTTACGTATATGGTTTAGATACTAAGATTTAAACGGGTTAGAGCGCAAGGTTTAATACTTTTAGTCCATGGGCATAAGGTTACGAAAAAAGATAGATGCTTTTTGTTCATCAAACCTTGATGAAGTTGATCGAGTTAGGGATGAACTTTTTCTACCATTTTCGATGTCTTTTTCTATGCCCAATATTAAAAATAATCTAAGCAACAACCCTAAATTCTAAATTATAAAACATAAACCCTAAAAAATACACATCTATCATAAAATATAAATAATAATAAACTTTAAACTTATTTTTATAAATTATAAAAAAAATCTATTTCTCAATTTGATATACATGCAAATTTATTTTAAAATAATTAAACTGGTCTTTTTATTATTCTTTCGATTTTCAGTACTTAGTCCGGGGTTCAACGTTTAGGACATAGTGTAAGCCCATACTTTTCAGTTTTCATTTCCTTTCTTCACTGTTTCGCCAAGAACATCCAAGTTTTCCAACAAAGCAAGATGTCCATTCTTTGATTAAAACAATCACTTTTTTAATTTATTCGAATATTATCCGAAATTTACATTAAAAAATTTAAATATTATTTTACTGTAATAAAAAAAAATACGCATTGCAATGAAGTGTTTTAAAAATATTTCTTAATCAGTTACTTATAGTAATGATATTATATTAAATAAAATAAATGATAATTATATTTTTAATATTTTATTGAAAATTTTAAAAAATAATTATATTTCTCAATTATTGGTTTCCTTTGTATTAAATATAGAAGATATTGAATTCATTAAAAAAACTTGTCACTTGGTTGATGTATTCTGCTGGATTGAGTTTCTGCAATAATGTGTATAATAAAGGTGTTTTATTAGAGCCACCTAAAGCCGAAATTTCTAATGACATTCTTAATTATTATATATGTTATTTTTAAGCCAACTATATTGTATTTAAATCATCCAATAATTTATATGACAGGAGCAGGTAAAATGTAATTTTTAAAACGGGAAGATAATTTTTAATTATTTTAAAATTTTAAATTATATAAAGGATCAAAGATAAAAAAATTCTTATCGAATAGGGATGAGTATTTTACCCGGCCTAATCGGGTTTTGACCCGATCCGATCGGATTTTTTGATGAAAAAATCGGGGTCGGGTCGGGTCTGATCGGGTGATTTTTTAAGGTGGCTTCGGGTCGGGATCGGGTTTAGGGTGTAAAATATTCGATCTGACTCGGGACTAAATATGTATTTTTTCCATAATTTTATAGGGATATTTATAATAATGGTCCTATATCTATATATTTTTTATAACTAGGTCCTTAAATTTATATTTTTTTTATAATTAAGTCCCCGATTTTTTTTACAATTTAGTCCCTAAATTTATTTTTTCTATAGGTCGGATCAGATTGGAGTCGTGTTTAAGTTATTTATTTTCGGGTAGGGTAGGGTCAATTTTTTGAAAAAAATACTTAGATCGGATCGAGGTTGAGTTTAAGATATTTATATTCGGGTCGGATTCAAGTGGACCAAAAATCTGACCTGACCCGACCCGACCCGTTCCCATCTCTACCGAGTAGCTAACTCTTTCTGTTAATAACATACTTCTGTCACTGATGACATGCACAAACTTAGTCAAGTTTCAACTAAATATGTTCCTGGATCAGATTATTTAGTTAAATTCGAAGACTAATACGAGATTTTGAAAATATACAGACATAAATATTATACTAAAAATTAAATTAAAAAAACAGTTCAACTTTAAAAAAAAAAAAAGAGTTTAAATTTATTTTTTAACGTTCAAGACTCAAGTTATTCCCAATTGGATTCAAATCATTGTTCAATTTCAAAATAGATTATTTTCCTTTTATTTCTACATATTTTTTCAATTTATATCTTAAGAGAATTAAATATAAGATATTATTTCTACATATTTGAATTATATTTATATTAATATGCTAATAAAAAATAATAAGAAGGGAAAATTCAGGGAACTAATGCAATTGCAAAAAGAATTACATTTGTCTTAAAATTATAATGTCTCTCCACTTAATAAAAGTAGAGTATTTGTAGAGAAATGAGGCCGCAAAGACTACTAATGGATCCAAGTTTTAGCCTTACCAAAGTTATAGATTTATACATAAATATTTCTAAATTTTTAAACAAATTTTTAAATTCTTGAAGGCTAAAGCTCCTCTAGGTCCTTATGAGTCGTTCCTCCCGGCCCGAGGAAACCTTTGCACGCCTCCGTTACCTTTTGGGAGGCCTACGCCCCATAGAAACTATCTACCTGAGACTGTCCCTTGGCCCGTAGGTCCTGACACAAGGTTAGAATTCTAGCTCTTCCAGTATCTCACTGATGGCTCGGGCGGCGAGTTTTCCGGGTTCGGTTCGGTCAAAACTCAATCAAAGCTCGGTTTGAATGAATCCGATTCGGGTTCGGTTCGAGACCTTAACGAGCCGAGCCTACTTAAGCTCGGCTCAAAAAGCTCGTGAACAAGCTCAAAATAATTATATTATATATATGTTATATATACATTAAAAGTTGTTGGTTATGAAAAGAGTTTTTAATAAAATCCTATCTCTTTTATAGAAAAATATAACAAAATTATCTATTTTTAATGGAACCGAGCCTGACAAGCTTCGAGCCCGAGTCTAAAATTCTGAGCTCGTCGAGCCTCGAGCCTAGACCAATAACAATGTTTCCGAGCTGAGCCTGGCCAGCCTCGTAATCACCCCTAATTTTGATATATAAATATTAAAATAATTCAAATATGATTATAATATTTTTTATTTTCAAAATATTCGAGTCAAATATATATTATTATGAAATAACACCGAAAACCGACGAATACATACTTATTAAATCTAAACAAGACGTGAAATTAAGACATAAAACTCTTGACTGCCATTGGAAACGAAGGGTTCGTGATGCTATACCCTCCATCAACCATCAGATTCACACCGCTCAAGTACTTCGACTCATCGCTAGCTAAATACAACGCCGCCGACGCTACATCCTCCGCCTCCAAAACCTTCCCTTTCAAGTTCCCCGCTTCCGTAATCAAGCTTTCCATCGCTTCTTTCTCAATGCCTATGTCATTTGTTAACAACGGCGTCGCCACTCCATATGGTGAAATGCAATTAACCCTAATCCCATGCTGCCCCATCTCGACACACAGATTCTTAGCCAACCCCACCACCGCATGCTTCGACGCCACGTACGAGTGATCGGAGAAACCGCCCAGAACCGACAAAACACTAGCAGTGAAAAGAATGCAGCCTTTCTTTGCTGGAATCATTACCCTCGCGGCATGTTTGATAACTTTCTTGAAATCTTCATTGCTTGAATCAACTATACTGGTTCCCATGTTTCCTACTCCGGCATTGTTGAACATGATGTCGAGCTTCCCGTACTTTGAAACAGCTAACTCCACTGCGTTTCGAACATCTGAATCGCTGGTAACATCACAGTGAACATAGGAAATGTTCTCATGTCCGCCAAGTTGTTCACAGATTGAGCTCCCGAGATCATCTTGAATGTCTGCAATGACAACTTTGGCTCCATGTTGAACAAAAAGTAGAGCTGTGCTCTTGCCAATGCCACTGGCTCCGCCTGTTATTAATGCCACCTTGCCTTCGAGCCTGTAAAAACAGTTAAATTAATTTCCAGAAATCAGTTGTTAGAGTTGAGATACAAACATGTGTTCGATCGGTTTTATAGTTAAGCCTTATTATTACTAAAATTATTTCGCCTGAGTGTCTCATCAAAAACTATTTTCATATTTTTACTCTAGATCTTACGAATAAGATCAAGAGTTCGATTCTATCATTATAAATAAAATAAATTAAATTGGAAGAGTCGTCCCCATAATATATCTCTATAATACTCGATTCAGATTAGTCAACTAATAAATTAGATATCGGTAATTATAAAAATAAAACTCTTTGAAAATCAATGTATGTGTTGATACTATTGTCCATAATCTAATCGACGAAAAGAAACCATCGATAAATCTTCTTATATTGAGGTGATTAATATAATACCAAAGTTTTCGTCGGTTAATACTATTCTTCTGCATAGTCTAATTTTTTAGTGACGATGATATATCAAAGATTCCGTCGGTTAAGATAATACCGACGAATTTTTAGATATTTACCGACGGATTAATCACCGTTGATATATGTTGAGAATTTGGAAAACGAAACTACAATTTTACCTTTTCACGTTGAAACCCACCAAAGAATTGGAACTCATCTTTGCCCTAAAAAATGTTGTTAGAAAATCAGCTTACAACCTTGGTTTTTGTTTCAGCAAGTGCCTTGTACCTGTTATTTTTAAGACAATGAATCGTTAGGCTATTTATAGAAGGAAAAAAACGAGAAAATTTCATATTTTTAATTTATTTTACATAATATGATAAAAAATAAAAAAACGTTTTTTTTGTGAAGAGTGTACTATTCAATGTTAGATTTGGACACGGCTATTATCACATCTATGGCGACAAGAAATTGGGGATCGATTCATCAATTTGGACACTGCTATTATATTTTCTCTTTTTTATTAAATAAAAATCTAATATCATATTTTATTTGATATAATTACGAGTATCTAATCTAATGGTCTCAACGAATTCATATTACGTGTCACAAAATTTTATTTATTACATTCACATCATCGATATTTGAATCTTTGATTTTACTTAAAAAATTAACGTCTTATTTAAAAAGTTTACGTGTATTTATCTATAATAATATAAATTTTGTTACGTTATTATTTTATTCTGTTTATCCATATTTAAATATTATGTGTGTACGGTGTGTTATTAAAAAAATAAATAAATAATTTTTTATAATCACGTTAATATATTTAAAAATTATAATAAAAATAATTATTATAATAATATAAATTATTTAAATAATTTTTTAATATTTTCAACTAAATTAGCACCTAACGTGTGATATTATAACTCAACCAGAGACTAAATAATATATAAAAACCCAGCATTAGTCAATAGTTCAAATTATGTAATAAATATCATTATTTTTTTCTGAATATAAAAGTCAAAATTTCATACCAAATAATTGTTTTAAGTCTGTTGGGCTTGGAGTGGCTCGATGCACAACCGATTTAACACTTGCCAAGTGATGGAGAATTGGCTAATTTGGGTGTTTGTGGTGGAAGCAAAAATTGGACAATTAACACAAGGATTTATAGTGGTTCGGCCACGCTTACATCCACTACCTTAGCTTCCCACTAAGGATTTCCCAAATTCACTAAGAATTTCAACCTTTCGAGGTCAAAGGGATAACCTTACAATCCTAGACTCAAACCCGAATCTAGCATCCAAAGTTCACAACCCGAACTTTGGGAATTCAATCACAAAGAGAATTCTTAAGCAAACTTGAATCCTTCTAATAAGGCTAATGTTTGCAACTAAGCACTCACCCAATCCTAAGACACTTGAGCATACATAAACATTTGAGCTCACAAGTGTTGTCTACCCAAAAGATGAGAATTATGCACTAAGACAATTTCTTGATCATAATGTTGTTACAATTGAAGCATTGGTCTTCTCTTGATGCTTGGGGCTTCCTTTTATCATCCCAAATGAGCTTCTAGCCGTTTATGACCGTTGGGGATGTTTCGAACCATGGTTCGAAACAGGTGTTCACAGTGGGAAAAGGTATCGATACCTGGTTCGATACCACTGTGAATTTTTGCCTTTGAAAACATTTTACGAAGAACAGGTATCGAAACACCTGAGGGTGGTTCGAACCACCTGGGTTAAAAAGGCTTCTTTAAACCATTTAAAACACTTCAAACTTTCTCAAAAACATCTTAAATATAATTTCAAGTAGTTTGGACATAAGAACCATTTTTAAAATCTTTTTCAAATTAGTCCAAAACTATTTTTCAATTATTATATCAAAACATTAATTCTACAAAGTCAATAGTTCAAATTATGTAACAAATATCATTATTTTTTTTCTGAATATAAAAGTCAAAATTTCATACCAAATAATTGTTTTAAGTCAATAGTTCAAATTATGTAACAAATATCATTATCTTTTTCTGAATAGAAAAGTCAAAATTTCATACCAAATAATTGAGAGGATTTTCCTTTTGGGCTTGAAGAGGATTTTTATTGATCTATAAAACACTTACAAAAGTTAATGTCAGGTTTTTATTAAGTTAAGCGATTTATAAATAATTTAAATTTTAATTGATTAAAATTCGATTAATACTTGATTTAAATTTTTTTTATTTAAAATCAAATAAGATTCAATGTTATTTTTTATAATTTTTTATGGCCACCTTAAAAAATTATCTTCCAAAAAATTGTATAGACTAGTTGAAAAGTCTAAAAAGATTAAGTAAATTATTAGGTAATTTACCCATAAAATTTTGATTTTAAATTTTTAAAATGTTTTGTATTCTCCGAGAATTAACGAAAGTTAACTTATATTAATAATATATTAAATTTTAATAACGAATCTTTTATTTTCTTACTAAAGTCGTTCATTTTTTTATATTACTTTATGTATAAAATGATAAAAGTCGTCATTTCTCACTTTTCATATAAAGAATATACGATTGAAAGATAAAACCTCAAAAATTTTAAGATATTTTCTCTTTTAAAGTTCATCAAAGATTATCGAGAAATTAAAAAAAATCTCACTCAAATATTAATTCTATCTCTAATTTTATCATGGCATGTTCATTTATTTATTTTCTCAGGCCTCGAGCTTTTTTCTTCTAAACCTTTACGTTTTATCAAACTCTAATAATATTACTAAATTTTATTTATATTTAAAACAAAGATAAAAATTTTGGTACAAATTAAATTGAACAAAAGAATTTTTTAACTAGTATAAATTGAATAAAAATTTATCAAGTTTAATGATGTAAAAAGTTAAGTCAGAACAATAATATTTTTAATAAACACAAATAAAATATTATTTAACTCGCGATTGAGTTACTCGATAAATGCCAATAAGATTGTACTGCATCAACACTAACTCCCAAGTCATATGAATGAAATAAATGTCTGACTACGATGGTCACGTGTTTCATATTGTTTGTCCTATCTTTCTATGAAGTGTCTGAAATCGATGAATCCATCCGATCCAACGAATCTAACCACTGAGTCAGCTCATCCTACGAACAAAACCCGGTCGGTTCATTGTTTGAGAAAACTACACGCTGAGGGTTCTGAAAAGGACTCCTCATGTTGGACCAACAACAAACAAACAGGGAAAACCAACAAAACATACCAAGGTTCAAATAGTGGATGTGGACGGAGGAGGAGAAGTCACGGGAAACAGGAAAAAGTAATAACAAAATTATATATTTCTTTTACTTGTTTTCAACTCATAAAATATTATTTAGTCAAAATAAATATTTAAAATATCATTTTAGGTCCGACAATTTTTTTAATTCAACTACAATAATTACAGTAGTATCTGTTTTAAAGTATATTGTCAATCATTATAAAAAAAATTATTCTATTACACAGGATGTTAGCATTATTACCAAGGACAAAGCTAGGATTTACGATTGTGAACAAAACATAAATATTTAAAAGTAGGAGAAAAATTCATAAAAAGATTAAAATTTCAAAAAATTTAAATAAGGGGGGCGAAAGTAAAAAAATTCTTCGGGGTGAAGGACAATTGCCAAACCCATGTAGTTTCATCATTGATTATTGGTGCTCGAATCCATGACCTTCAAGAACAAAAATCGTTCTTTTAACCAATAAAGCTAGATGATTCATGCAAGTCTAATAATTATTTAAATTAAAAGAAATCAACTAATAAGACATTGATATAAAAAAAGTAACTAATAAATAGTTTAAGGACTAAAAATAGATAATTAAAATAATTATTTTGATAAAAAATAATTTAAGAACTTAAAAAAAACAAAAATAATAATTTCAATCTCAATTGCAGTCAAACAACCAAAAAGTTGTGAAAATAAGATTAGTAAGCGAATTGATTAAACAATGTCTAATTTAACTAATTTGAACAGTTCAACCGATCAAACCAAAATTTAAATACATATAAATATATATATATGTTGTATGTATGACCATGTAAAGAAATATAAGAAATATGTTTGTTGTATAACCATAGCCACATAAATTGAAATCAATCAATATTATAAATATTTGTAGTTAATTTTGAGCAAAACTCAAACTAAACTCAGACAAAATTTTAAATAAAATTTAAATTATAAAATAAAATCCACCAACTCGATTAATTCAAAAAAAAATATCACGATACGGTAGAATACACACCCCTACGTTTGAGTTAAACTTGGTCATACAAATATTTACAAAGTTATTGCAGCAAGGTATAGCAGAGTCTACAAATGGTAGAATAACCCTAAACATCTAAGGAACTTACATCAGTGCATGGTAAGCATTTACAGAGAATAAAGAAAGGTTAATTATATTCAGACAATTTACAGTCCCAAAGAAAAGATATAAAGATGTTTAAACCAACTTTTAAGTTCATAATACTTCTGAAACATAGAAATAGCTTAAAGCATCAACTTTACACTGACAATACTAATCACCAAATTGACCCTCAAACTCTGTTTCAATGTCCATTGCACACCTCAGACTCCTACTATGTTGATTTCGGAATTAGGTCCTCTATAACCGGCTCAATCAACGAAAAAAACATGGCAAATTAGAGTTAACAAAACGCAAACTTGCTAAACTTTGACTGAACCGACCGTTGTAATTATTCACCTTATCACCTACTCTAGCAGCTGCTGCAATCGACCACCCTAATATGATGCACATCTCTGGAGGGGGGGACTCTAAATACCAATGACAAAGGATCTCTCCCTACTGAACGTGAGACTTAACGGTGCAGAGAGAATGGTGATAGGAGGAGAAAGCTCGGGTTTGAGACTTTGATTCTTAGTTTCTTTCTTCTCTCAACACTATAAATTAAGTTCTGTTGATGCATGTCTGCAACCTTTTTGCAATGTTGGTGAACATTATTGCCTTTCCTTTGTTATGCATCAAAGTTTAGATAGTAAATCGAAGAAAATAAAAAGAGTAAGGTGCACATTGAACATAAAAATGAAGTTTTTGAGGATCAACTCTAGGGGTGCTCACGTGTGATGCACCTTCTGCAATGCCTGATAGAACATGTCAATGAATTGATCATCCTAGCATAAGAATAAAACAAAGAGTCGATAATTAGAAGCATTCACCATGAGTAGGAATTGCGAAATGTGCATCATTGATTGATCCGCTATATTTATCTTTTGGCCAAATACTAATTAGCCATTATACTTGAGCCCATGTGAGCTGATATGAATTAACATTCCAAGTGAAAATTAAACGAAAATATATAAAATACCTGAACAAGCATTAGTAGTGCATCACGGACTTTATCCTTGCCAATCAGAAATCCATTGTGCAAAGTCGGTGGTACACCGGGAGTGAGAGATGCAGGTGGAGTAGGTGGTGGAAAGGGTTGTAGCAATGGAGTGCCATAGGGACGTTGTGGATTGATGGGTGGCTGAAGAGAAGAAACAGTTGGATTTGATGAGGAGGGAGGTGGCATCATCAATGGGGATGAGGAAGGGGGTACAAAAAATGAAGAAGGCTTTACAAGATTAGTTACTCGGTTCCCGCTACCTACTGGATCAACCGAAGATTGAGCAGAAAGGGGAAGGGATGACACTGATGGAGCAAGTATAGGAGTAGATATGGCAGATGGTGCTTGAGAAGAAAGAGGGGTGGTCAAAATAGAATGGTAAGGCTGTGCTGGTTTTGTACTATTTGGAGCATTACTGCCGAGATTCATAGCAGTCTGAAATTAGTAAAGAAAAAATAACCTTGAGATCAGAGACACAGAACAAATATCAGGCGTTGAAAAAAAAAAGTAAGTGTTAGCAGTCAACATACACTAAAGAAGTTAACAAATGATGAATCTAGAGAAGCATCAGTAGCAGGAGAGGCAGTTGCCGGTGGCTCCAAGGGGCCTTCGATTACAGACATGCTAGGAACTGCTTCTAGTTCCTCAAATTCACTACACGACAATAACACAAAAGCTTAGGACACTTGGACACAATAGGAAGACAAAGAAATTAAGGCAATAGTTAATACTAGGTGAAGCAAGATAGTCTAGTACAAAGATAGAGGACTTCCAAAAATTGATACCAAAATCATCAAGTTCCATGATAATCATTTTCAAACACCACATGGATGCTTGTTTTGGGTAATCATTATTACAAATACCAATATGACCCATAATAGGTCTTGAAAGTGTTCTACTGAATTGGATGAACTTTATAACCTATCCATATGGGAGTTTAGGCAAATTGTGATAAGAATAAATTTTGAATATTAGCTCCTGTCTCACTCATCTACTCCCAGCATATATTATCATTTCCAATTCTACAGTTCCTACGTTTTCTTTTCACTTTCACCGATTTTCTTGAACTGCCACAAGATATGGACCCCACAATCCACTCTTGTCCAACTCTAAACCACCTTTACTTCAGTCCTTCACTAGTTTAATGCTGCCAGCATATATTATCATTTCCAATTCTACAGTTCCTACGTTTTCTTTTCACTTTCACCGATTTTCTTGAACTGCCACAAGATATGGACCCCACAATCCACTCTTGTCCAACTCTAAACCACCTTTACTTCAGTCCTTCACTAGTTTAATGCTGCCTCACTCACACCAAAAGGACCCTCTACACACGCTACACAGGCAATTAACAAGACATTGTTTTGTTCAAAATGGCATAATGTACCAAAAGAATTAAGTACGATAGGTTAAACAATTAGAAACATCCCACAGGTTGCATGGGAAAATTTAACAGTTAACTGTCCTAAGGCTTCACAAAAGCACTAACTTCCTTATAGATGCATCATCAAAGTAATTACCTTGCGCTTGAAGGTGCTTTTGGCTTTGTAGGAACTTTTGAGTATGCATTAAGTATTCTGTGAAGAAGACAACAAATACAATGTTAGGGTTTAAAATCACCAAAAGAAACAGATCAAGAACCTCTCTTATCAAAACAATATCTCAAAAAAAAATTGTATAAATCATATTGAGTGCTTTCATGGCTTTCTCAAACTACAGAAGTTTAAAGGTAGCTGCAATGCAAGGAAGATTTCGTTTCATATATTGTGATCAACTGTCAAGTTACATGCAACATACCATATTGCATATCATTCAAAAGTTCACCACTTGATAGATCATAGATGTATAGCTAAAACCACACTCTCTGTTTGACAAATTAAAGTGTATTGAACCCACTTATCTAGAATCTTGTTGGCACATTTATGATTACTTAAAACTTCAATAACCGTAAGATTGTAGTCAAATCAAAACTGCATCTCAAAGGAAGGCCTTCAACTACTGAACCCTTCCTCTTGGGGAAAATTAACTGTAAGAAATAAGGTACTGGCGTACAGCATATATAAGATATAAAAGATCTAAACCTCCATGCTCGAATTCACTTGAGAGGACCATGTCCATGATTAAAGTTCAAAGTTGCAAATTGGAAGTTAGATAAATGAACAAAAACAAGATGCTATACCTACTAAAGAGGTTTGCAACTTCCTCACATTCACGGGGATTATAGAACCAAATGCCATTAACTTCTTGTGCTGCATTTCGATACAACAAGTACGGACCTTGAACCTCGTACTCAAAATCACCCAATAGATTCTCCACTAAATTATCTGTTTGTTAAAAACAACTTTCATAGAAAATCAGGCAAAAAGGGGAGAAAAGGGTGTATACTCTTTCAGTAAAATTAAGAATTTCTACCTGTGTTACGCCGATTCATTACAATGAACTGGAACCGAGGTTGAGTACTCCTATAAAACAAAGGGAAATCAACAACCATTTCAATGAGCTAAACTAATTCTCTAAGTTAATCACTTGCTTCAGTGCTTCTAAGTTCAAAAACGTTGATGGTAGAAGTAAAAGGCTCAAAAATATTAACTTATTTTACCTCTTAACAACAAAGAGAGATCCTTCAACATCTTTTCGACTCTAAAAACGATTAAAAAAGTAAACTTTAAACCAAATCAAGAACAAAAAATTAAGATTCAAAAAACTTAAAAACAGATTTGTGAGAAAGCAAACCCATTGACTGCTATCGATGTTGAATTCGTAGAAGGTGACGTGAGCAGCAGTGATCAAGATCTCCTCTATGAAAGCATCAATTCTTTGGAGAACGGTGAGATTGAGCATCTTCGTGCTCTGCTGATCGAGATTCGGCATCAATTTCCCAGTCTGAGACATTTTCAGATCTAAAATAATTTGATCCTCTAAACCCTAAATCCCAATTTTCTTAATGATTTCTCCGGGGAATTTCACATTTAGTTTTGGGATTTAGCGTTACAATTGTCCATCAATTTCTCTAAATATTCGGCGGTAAATTGTTGGTTTACTTTACTGATTTCACAAATGACCAAAATAACCTCCTGATTTTTTAACAAATATAATAAATTCACTCAATTTTTAAAATCATCTCATCTTATATATTAACCAACTAATCTACATTTATATTATAAAAATATAAAACAAGCATTATTTATTTAAAATAATATTATTTAAATATATAATTATTTAAAAAATTAATGTCTCACTTTATTAAATTAACTAATAATTGATAAAATAAAATAAATTATGATAATCTATCGTCATCTTATTTATTGATGACATATAATAATATAATTAATAAACTGAGTGATGTTAACAAAAAAATTGACGAGATTCGTTATAAAAGATTCAAATTTAATTTATTTTTATTTATAAGGTGTGTATTATCAAAACATTAAAAATTTATATAAATAAATATTTTTTTTGGATAAGCATGTTGTATATTATCTAAACAAGAAATATATCTCCATAAACATACTATCTATCCCACTAAGGAATTCTTCAAGATGTGTAAATGTTTCTATTTACATCATCCATATGTATAATTCTATTCCTAGTTCGAATACAAACTACTTCTTAAATACAACATAAAATGCTCTCAACGGAACTACTTATATTCTTAAACAGTCTCCTATTCTTTTCTTTCCATATAAGATAAACAAAGCACCCCAAGCAAGTTTCAAAATATGAACCCGCAGAGATTTACTCTTCAGCTTTGTGCTCAACAACTATAACTCAGCACTCCATTCTAGCATCACCCTATATAACCCACACATCTCTGAGTAACAGCCCATATGCTCCTCGAAAATCTGCAGCCAACAAAAAGATGATCTCTAATTTCCTTGGGAAGATTCACAAAGTAATATATAAATAAATATTATTTTATAATTATCATTAAATTATTAAAAAATATATAAATTAATATATCTAATATAAACACTTTTCAATATTGTAGTTATAATTTCACATTTGATATATGTATTTTGATAAATTGTTTAATATGATATTTATATATAATGTTTAGCGTAATATATGTATTTTGGTAAGTGTGAACCACATTAGATATTTTAAAATTCCGTACAATTATCAAAATATGCGAAGTGATTTTAATGGTAAATAATATATTTCATTCAAATGATTTGTGTTTGAGTATTATGTATGCATAATATATATAATTTATTAAAGGATCAAGAAAATTAAATACTCTATATGTTATCTTATAAATTATATGTATTGTATTTTTTTTAATTAATTTTTTTAACATCAAAACACCTTAAATAATGCCTATATTTCATAGCAATTTGTTCCTTTCTAATTTTTAGCGTTTCTTTCAAGAATATGAAACCAGACAGCAAAACCAACAACATGAGGAACACAACAGCCACGAAAAATGCCACCACGGCTCCGCTCACTTCCTGACAAAAATTTCCAAATTGTTGGCAAATGGATTGCCAGTTTGTGTTAGGGTTTCCGCTGTGAGCCAAGTAAACTATGGCTGCAGCCGACGCTGCCGTCGCCGTGGCCAGAGACAATACCACCAGCCACCACACAAAAAAATATCGATAATATATTAATATATGATAACCATAAAGAAGTATCGTCACCATTGACCTCTAAGAACACTGCTATTGTGAAGGAAGTTATGGTATTAAATCTTTCGTCAATAATAGCGCGTATATTGCATGCATGTTAAATGTTTGCACCATGTTTTAGTTATTTTATTCGTCTATATTAGTTGAATCAAGTGTTCGAATACTTACGATGTCCAAAATGAATAAAAGGATTCTCAGAATAACTATGTTAGGACGGATCATGGCGACAACGGAGAACGGAAGGGAAAGGACGAGGTAGCCTGTTAATACTGACATTGCAATGACGAAAAACCTGCAAGCGTGGTGATTAAGATTAAGAGTAGAAAATAAGAATTTTTAGTGTTTTAGTTGTGTAATTGAATTTTATCTAACTATGTGTTAGTTACGTACCGGAATGTAGGAAGATCATCGTAGCTAGCTTGGACTTGGAAGAACCGAGTGAAGAACGGGACGGTTTGGTTGCTGGTTCTCATGGTGGCAGCAGCAACAAGAGCTGCAATTATGGCGGCGAGTCTCAGGACGAAGTCCAAAATTCCCATTGCTTCCATCAATCCACTCTTTTTCTCTTTTCCGGCAATCAACGGTGTTTTGCCTTTCAATTCATCGTTGGACTCGACACCGACACTCACATTGTCGTCACTCTTCGGTGTTAGAAGATTATGGTCTGCATGACTGCATGGCTCGTAGCAGCAGCCAACTCACCTTAACAACAGCTGGCAACCTTTGTGCTGGCAATCATTGGGCACCAACAACCTCAGCATTTAATTGTATTCTGTTAGGGTTTATTTGTGCTTCTAGAAGCCTGACAGCTAGGTTCTTTGTAACGATAAATAGACATGCTCTTTGAGCAATGAAATTAAGAAATTCATTTGTAAAATTTTTGTTTCAATATTTCATCATGGTATCATCGTCTTGTCCCGATCCTGTGGCATTCTCATAAACTTTTCCTACCTTTTTCTTTGTTTTTCTGGTTCAGTACTCATGGCCCTTCCTGAGCTTGCCGAATCGCTTCCTGATATCCAAGATGAAGACACCACCTCCCAGATGTTTTCCAATAAAAGAATCAACGTCTGTTTGGATGATTCTAATTTTTTTCTCTGAAAACAGCAAGTTATTCTCACCATTCGCGGTTTAGGGTTGCAAGATTACCTTGATCCAGACTTTCCTCGACCTGAGAAATTTCTTCATCGAGCAACTGGTGATCGTGTTGTTAATCCAGCATATAAGCTGTTTATCAAACAAGACAGCTCCTTAGCTTCTTGGCTTCTCTCAACCGTGAGCTCCGATATCCTTCCCCAGCTCGTTGGTGCTGAACTTCTGTTGAAATCTGGTCAATGCTCACCAAGCTTTATTCCAAGCTTTCTACAACGAAAATCATGCACCTCCATTGTCGGCTCCGATCTATGCGCAAAAGATCCCTTCGAATGCGTGAGTATATCACCAAAATCAAAGAAATATGTGACTTGTTAGCCATCTCTGGTCATCGAGTTTCTGATGTGGAACATATTGCCACGATCCTCAATGACCTCCCACCGGAATATGCTCATTTCATTGCTGTCATTACTGTCAATCAAGTTCCTTATACACTTGAAGGGGTTGTCTTTGTGCTCTCTGATGCTGAATCAAGGCTCACTGACTTCATTGAGTCTTCAGTTGGCATCAACCTCACTCACTATGCTCGAGGTCGAGCACACTCCTCACCTGGTTCGTTTAGGGGTCGCTCACAAGGGAGATCATCTGGCAGACCTCTGTGGCAAATATGGTCATATGGTTGACACTTACTGGCATCGATTTGATGAAAAATTCAAAAACATTTTTGCCACTACTGATGAAGCTACTCCTCAAGCCAATATTGTCTGGAATCCTGATCAGATGGCACAGCTCTTGAGCCATTTGTTTCTGCCCCTGATCCTGTTTTGGCTAAAGAATAGTCCCCTGCCGAGGAGACCATTCAAGTGAATTCTTTGGTTGCCACTGAACCAGGAGGTAATGCTATTTGGTGGTTTTCAGATTCTGGTGTCACTCACCATGTCACCAACGACCTTGCTGCCATGTAGGGGTGTTCATAACCGGGTACCCTAAATTTTGGGTACCAAAAATTTTCGGGTACCAAAACATCGGCCCATGACCCGGCCCATAAAAATCGTGTACCCGTAAAATTCGGGTACCCGGTTTAACTTTTATATATATATTTTTTAATTTTATTTTTTAAAAAAATATATAAAAAATATTTAAAATTTCATGATATATATTTCAAACACAAAATTATTGATTTGAGATAGGTTTTAAAGATAAATATTTGAATATATATACATATATTAAAGTTTATCGATAAAAGAATGTATTATTCTCGATCATAATTTTTCTTTTAAATCTAATATTGACAAATTAATATAAATATTTATAAAAATTCAAAACTTAAAAGTATATAATACAAGTATAAAAAGAAGTTAAGTATTTAAAATTAATTTTAGAGAAAAATAATAAAAAATATATATAAAAATATAATTTAAAATTTAAAAATATATATTTATTAAAATTATCGGGTCGGGTACCCGGTTCTTAAAAAATTTCGGCCTTGACCCGGCCCAACTACCCGAGAAAAAATACGGGTCGGGTACCCGGCCCAAAAAATTCGGGTATTTCATTATAAATACCAGGTAATTTTTAGGCGAGTAGGCGGGTCAACGGGTCGGATAGTTCGGGTCGGGTATTTTTGAACACCCCTACTGCCATGACCATAGCTACTCCTTACATTGGTCAGGGTAAGGTTCATTTGGGAGATAATACTCCTTTATCCATTACTCATATTGGCAGTTCTACTATTCTTGCTTCCAATAAACAGTTGATGATTGATAGGCTGATTCGAGTGCCTCAAATAACTCGTAATCTCTTATCTGTATCAAAGTTCACTAGAGATAATAATGTGATTCTTGAATTTCACTCAAATGTGTGTTATGTGAAGGATAAGGTGACAGACACAGTTCTCTTGCAAGGTGTTCAAGAATGAGGCTTATATCATTTTCCTTTTCAGCCAGTTGTTTATATCATTTCAGTTTCTTTTGTAAATAAACATGCTTCCCTTTATCGGGTGTGGCACCAAAGACTGGGACATCCAGCTCCTGAGATCCTTCGAACCATCTTCCACAAAGAAGTTTCTCCTAATCTAGATGTAGTGTGTCAAGCTTGTCGAATGGAAAAGGCTCATGCTACTCCTTTTTCACACTCAACCACAGTCTATACCACTCCCTTTGAATTGATTGAGATTGATGTTTGGGGCCCTGCACCCATAGCTTCTACTGGGTTCAGATATTATGTCTCTTTTGTTGATCTTTTTTCACAAAATTACTGAACATATTTGCTCAAGGATAAGAGTGAAACAACCCATGTATTTGATGTGTTTATTGCCTTAGTAAAAAATCAATTTTCTTTCAACATTAAGGCTGTACAAACTGATGGTGGTGGTGAGTTTCGATCTTTATCCAATAAGCTTCAAATGTTTAGCATCCAACATCGAGTCACTTGTACCCACACCTCCCAACAAAATAGGATTGTGGTAAAAAAACATAGACAGATCATTGAGACTGCTCTCTGTCTCTTAGCACAAGCCTCAATTTTATTGTGTTTTTGGTCTCATGTTGTCTTCAGTGCAACATTTATCATCAATCGTTTGCCCACCAAGGTTCTTGATAACATCTCCCCTCATGAAAAGCTCACTCAAAGGAAGCCAGACTACACTTTCTTTCGGGTATTTGGATGTGCTTGCTACCCCTATCTCATGCCTTATAACAGACATAAACTTGATTTTCGCTCCAAACAATGTGTCTTTCTTAGCTATTCTCAACAACATCATGGTTACAAGTGCCTTGACTCATCTGGACGCATCTATGTTACTCGGCATGTGTAATTTGATGAAAGTGTTTTTCCCTTTTATGACAAATTACAGGCTGCTTCAAAAGTCAACTCTAAAGAAAAGGAATTTGTTTTAGAACCAGTTAGAATTGTGTCTCCTGCCCCAAGTGACGTTCCACCAGTTGCACCTCCTTCTTCTCCGATAAGTGTTCCTTCACCAGTTGCATCTCCACCTAGACCATCACCCTCCTCTTCTCCAGTACAGGATCCTATCCCTACACCTGAGGAAGTTCACTCACCTATGTCCAATGATCCTGCGAATGCAGCTGCAAATGAGGATACCTCCCTCCCAGAAGGTACCTCTTCTTTGCCTGAGCATGTTGCCTCCACTGAAGCACCTCCCCTCCCCCCACTAATACTCACCCTATGGCTACCCGGAGTAAACATGGCATCTTCAAATCGAAAGTTTATCTTTATGAGAGTACTGATGATATTCCCACCACTATCTATGAGGCTTTGAGCAATACAGAATGGAGAACAGTCATTCTCGAAAAATATTCTGCCCTCATGGCTAATGGCACTTGGACTTTGACTAAGGCCCCTCCTGATCGAAAACCTATTGGCTGTAAATGGTTGTTCAAGCTGAAGAAAAATGTTGATGGCTCCTTCAATCGTTATAAGGCTCGTCTGATAGCAAAGGGATACTCACGAGTTCCTGGTCATGACTTTACGAATACATTCAGTCTGGTGGTCAAATCTCTCACAATCAATGTCCTCTAATCACTTACAGTCTCTAATTATTGGAAGGTTCATCAGGTCGATGTTAATAATGTTTTCCTCAAGGGTGATCTTCGAGAAGAAGTCTATATGTGTTAACCACCAGGCTTTGAGCAAGTTGATTCCAATGGACATCCTTTGGTTTGCAAGCTTCTTAAAGCTTTGTATGGTCTGCGTCAAGCACCTCGAAGCTGGTTTGTTCGACTCCAAGAATTTCTGGCAACTCTGAAGTTTGAACACTCGACAGCAGATGTTTCACTCTTTAAATATATGGATGGTCACTTAATCACCTACATTATTGTGTATGTCGATGACATTCTTCTCACTGGCAACTCTGAAGAACACATTATTGAGGTAAAATCCAAACTTCACAACCAATTTTCTCTCAAAGATCTTGACATTATTGACTATTTTTGGGGCATACAAGTTGTTGGGAATGCTACTGGCATGTTTCTCACTCAAAAGAAATATATTGTTGATCTTCTTGGAAGGACAAATATGCTCAATGCCAAGCCTGTTGACACATCAATACCTGTCTCACCAAAGTTGAACAAAACCATTGGTGAACACTTCACTGATGTTACAAAACCAGTGGTGAACACTTCACTGATGTTACTCAATTTAGAAGCATAGTTGGTGTTCTTTTGTATGTCTGTCATACTCGTTCACACATCTCGTATGCTGTGAGCAAGATTGCTCAATACATGCAATATCCCACAGTCCTAGATTGGAGTGCAATTAAGCGTATCTTAAGGTACCTCAAGGGAACCATGGAGTATGGCTTGTGGTTTGCTTCTGATCAAACTAACAAGCCTGCTACTCTCACTGTTTTCTCCGACGCTGATTGGGGAAGTGATGAAGACGATAAGAGATCAGTCTCTAGTTATTGTGTGTTCTATGAGAATCACTTACTGTCGGAGCTCGAAGAAACAAAAATCTGTATCTCGATCCACTGCAAAAGCCGAGTATAGAAGTCTAGCCGATGCTACTTCTGAACTGGTGTGGGTACAAAATTTACTTACAGACATGGGGATCGAAATTTCAGACATACCGAAAGTTTGGTGCGACAATACCAGTACGGTGGCAATGGCTGCCAACCCAGTTATGCATGCAAAAACCAAGCATGTTGACTTGGATCTTCACTTTGTTCGTGAAAAAGTAATGAATCGTTCGATACAGGTTGGTTACGTTCCAGCAGCATACCAAGTAGTTGATGTGCTTACAAAACCATTGTCAATGCAACAATTCAAAAATTTTCGAAGCAAACTCAATATAATTCACATTGACAAATTTGAAGGCAAACAACTGAAAGAAACGAGATGAATGTTAGAAGATTATGGCCTACATGACTGCATGGCTTGTGGCAGCAGCCAACTCACCTCAACAATAGCCGGCAACCTTTGTGCAGGCAATCATTGGGTCCAACAACCTCAGCATTTAATTGTATTCTGTTAGGGTTTATTTATGCTTCTAGAAGCCTGACAGCTAGCACTACAGCTAGATTCTTTGTAACGATAAATAGACATGCTCTTTGAGCAATGAAATTAAGAAATCCATTTGTAAAATCTTTGTTTCAATATTTCAACATTCGGCATTTTGCATCACTTTTTACTTTCTTGTTTTTGTTTGTTTGGTTGGCGAGAAAAGGAGAGAAAATTGTAGAGGTGGAACTATGAAGCTGTCTGCTTGGGATGGGAAATGGTTTAACGGATGATTAATTACTTATAGAGGGTTATATCTTAGCTAAATAGTCAACTATAGTATTGTTTTGACTATGAAAACAATTAATAAAAGTACCATTATTTTGGAATATTTCAATATTCAAAGTAATATTGATATTCATATGTTTTATAATTAAATAAATAGAAAAATAATTACTAATAAATATAAATTTAATCCGTCGCAAAGAAACTTAAGTTTTTAGGTGAGATAATTCAGGTTCGAGTTGATTTTTAACTCGATATGTCCTTATTTGATTTGATTCGACCCATTATTATATTGAAGAATGTATTATTGGAGGAGTGCTATCCATTATGACAACATACCATGCCTAAAGTGTAAAACTTGAAGATAAAATCCCATTTTCAGAAGGTTGGTTTTAGGCAATTATCCATTTTTGTATTGTTGGATTTGGGGAGGTAAGTTGGGTTTTAGTTGACTCCTTTTTAATTTACATAATAAAATAAAAATACACATTTTATGGTATTTTCTTTAAATTGAGTTAAGTAGTATTTTAGTCCCCATAATAATACTTCATTATCAGTTTGATATCTGAAAAAAAATGATCGGTTTAATCCCCAAACTTTCCGACAGATTCATTATTAGTCCTAAAAACCAAGCAAATTGGTTCCTTACAAAACATGACAAATCAAATGAGGTTGTTTTGTTTCATTAAATTGTATGAGTTCATGGGATAGACATTCATACATGAAAAACTACAATATACCACTAAGTTCTTAATCATGCCAAACTGTAAAAAGAGTCTCGCAATGCTAAAGCAAAACAATAACTGCCTCTTAATATACAGACCAGGGCTGAATTTCTACAGTTGCTCGAATCCGGGATGCGGAAAATATATTCGGTAACCAATAGCATCATCTTTTTCCAATCTGCTATTCTTCTGAAACCAGCATTCTCTCCCAAAAAATACAAATACTATTCAAGGCATGATAGTCGTACCTTACAGGACGATTGTACCCCAAGAAGGTAAGGAACACACCACCGGAAGTGCTACCAATATCGGAAATTTAGATGTCAGCTGAGCTTGCCTGGATTTGTAGTCTGGTTCGACAGATTCCCATTCTCTTCGGGAGTAGTGAGATTCAAAGTAGATGACGGGATCTGATTACATCCATTAGATTTGACAGATCCAAGGGAAGAGTCAGTTGAGGTTGTGGTTTTTTCTGGTTCGACAGTTTTGACAGTTAACTCGTCTGCTGCATCTTGTTTTTGTAGCATTTCCATATACCGTAAAGATGGGACATCACCCTTACAATACCTGCGCCACATGTTCCGATATGTTGCCTCTAAACCGCTGATAAAGTTTTGCCCATCGCAGACAGGTGACTTAGACATAAGATCTCGAAGACTCATTCTCAAGTTCTGGAGGGCAGTGACGTCTGATGCTAGGTGTAGTGCCAGTCGGACGTATCCATCTTCATTCTGAGCTATCAGATGTTGTAACCCTACATTGCAAGTACCCCGAATGCTACATAATTAGCCGGTGGCATGTAGATCATAAAAAATATATAAACGAATAATTAATTGGAAGACCAAAGGACATTAAGAGAAGTCGGACAAAATTAATAAACGAATAATAGATATCAACAAGAAAAAGTGAAGCTCCTTACCAACTTTGCTGAGAAGACTAACACCGACATTGTGAGCATGAACCGAACCAGCCATCGTAACACATGGGACTCCCATGTATAGAGATTCACACGTCGTCGTTGTTCCGGCATATGGAAAGGTATCCAAACTACATAAAGATAGGTAGCAAACATTAGAAAGTCTTGAAAGGAGCAGAAAACATGGATTTATTTTTCAGTAAAACACTCGGTAAACTTAGCCCAAAGGACAGGTCACACAAAGACTCAGTGAACACTCTACTTATAAAAGCTGATGGGTCAAGCATCTAGACCACGTTCAAATATCAAAACTCGAATTTTTAAGAAAATAATGAAAAGTTTTACCTGATGTCCATAAGAGAATAAGCTTGCATATGATCATGGTTAAAAAGAATTAGAGGGAGAAGATCAACACGGAGTGATTCTAAGCCCAACTGCTCTAATGTTGTAAGAAATTTCTGCCGAACACTGTCACAACAAAATGGCTTGCATTTTACCACGAGACGGGAGTTTGGAACAGCACATAATATCCTCGCCCAAACTTTCAATACATTGGGTGTTATCTGACAAAAAGTTCAGATAATAGGTTAACTATGAATGGTATAACAAATAAAAACTACTGAATATTGTTACAGTCATTGAACAGTACCTTTGCCAGATTATTAAAGCTGCCGAATGTAATAAACCCGTTGGCAAGAGCAGGAGTTGGTGAAACAGGTCCGGCCTCGAGGGAAGGAGTATAACAAAGGAAGCATTCCGGCAGTTGAACCAACTCTTCAACATGCCTGCAATTAGGTATGATTATTGTCAGAGAAGAATCATTTTCATATCTCATTAAACACACTAATTCAAATTTAAAACGTTGATGATGACAAAGTAAAAACAGGACATACTTCTGCTTTGTATCAGGAGGATCAGCAAATGAATCGGTGATTCGATAATCAATGGTAGGCAAACCAGTAGTGTTGGGATAGCCAATCCAAGTTGCCTACAGTAGAAGACATTAAAGAAATCAAAGAGAGCTAGGGAATTATAGGTCTACCAAATCTAGCGTACTGCAAAAGCAAATTCACCATTCATAAACCGAACACCACTCTAACAGATTTCTTCTGCATTGAAATATTCTTTTACTACCATCAATGACAAAAAAAATTAAACAGGAAATAGTTGAAAAACAAAAAAAATATCAGACCCTAATAATACCTGAACAGGTGCGGGTCTACATGCCATTGTTCCCAATTTGTTGTTAGCTGTATGACCAGTGAGCTCTACCAAGATGTCGATTTTATCCTCTCTAACCATGCTTGCAACTTTCTTTTCATCAATACCATATATATCCCTCCATATCCCACCCTTTTTCAAGACTTTTTCCCTGAATCTAATTGTTTTCGCATCAGCCTGCAAAATCATAAGAATGTTAGTTCAGAACTTAAGACATAATCATATAAACAAAGAAGATACTACGGTACTACCTTAACAAAGTTGTTTCGCGATAGTAATAGAACGTTATGACGAGATATTTTGGCACGGAAATTATTGATGAGATCAACACAGTTATAACAAAAAAGCAAATCAAAGGATCCCGGTTTTAGAAGATAATCACAAAGTCAGTTGAGAAAATAATTCTAATGAAGGGTTTTTGCACAGCTGAACCAGCATCGGGTGTAATCATGGAGATTACTTTCAATGGATTGAGAGGATCGGGCAATTTAAGATTTTAGGGAGTAGTAACAATCTCAATACATCCTCGATGCAGCAGATAGTATTGAAATATCATTTGAATTCATTGGAGCTTCAAAGGAGGGAAAAAAAACAGAAGCAAATGTGGAGTTACTCAACTAAACAAGCAAACAAATATGCTGATTATGGAAAATCACTATGCAGCTGATATAAATATATCCGACGATATAGTACCTTCACTACCGCAGAATAAACAACCACCTGGTAGTTCCCATAGTCATGATAACTTAGAGGGGCTTCAATGAAATATGACACGGAATGAGTGAAATAATCTGGAGAAATATATCCAATCACAAGAGGTCGTTCTGGATCTTTCCGGTTGTCCCATGAATTGTATTGCGGATACAACCTCATAAATCTCCTTCCCCAATTCCTGTTTTTTAAAAATCCAAAGTAGACAGCCTTAAGAAATTAAGCTTAATGTTAGTCAATGATACTTGAAATCACCAAGTTTTAAGAAGATGCTATTGTCATACATTCAATGAAGAAATGAATAATTGCGCAAACAGGCCATAGAATCAAAACACGGGTTGAGAGAAAGAAAAATGGGATCGTCAATATCTTTTCTTTGGCGGTATCGAAGATATTATCACTGCACTTAAGATCAAATTCTAAAAGTAGCTTATTGTTTTCATCATCTATTTCTTTCTAAACTTCTATTTTGGCTTAGGCCTTTGAAGATGTATTTAACTTGTCAGCACAAAATAACAAGGAAACTAGAAAGATGTTGGCATTATGGCTTAAAGCATGCACTCGTGTGTTGCATGGAAAAAAGAAACATGTGAGATAGAAGGCTTCAATATTATAGTATCACATTATAAAGTTCATATAATTGTTCTTAGTTGCTCTCGCAAAAATAACATATTGTTAGTAATGACAACAAAATGGCAAAATGACACTAATAGAAAATTGACATTAAAATGCAAATTAGGGAGATACGGATTCAATTAAACCTGTGAGTGTCAAAAAGTTTATCATCTCCTTCATTTATGTAGTTCATTGCCAACAGCCGATTCTGCAAAAAGATTGAAATATAATACAAACAAATGGAATCATCAAAAAAAGGAGAGCTGAAACATTACTACTAATCTTTCAAGGAGAATAGACGTCTAAACTGACTACTTATCATATTTGTTCTTTTCTCTGGTTCATTTTTTAATTAATACTTCTTTTTTCCCCGACAAGCGATTATCATTTGTTGGTTATATATTAGGTTAAATCTCCTATTCTATAGGACTTTATCATCTAAAGATAAAGATCTATTTTCTAGGAGTTTTATCAGTCTATTAGTTTATCTTTATTGTTTATTAGAGACCTACATACTGTAGGTTATTTAGTCTACTGTAAACTCTTAGGAGTAAAGTCTATTTAATAGACTCAAGTATATTGAATAAACTTAAGTCGACAGAGAATAATTAAGTCTCTGTTTCAACATGGTATCAGGTTAGAATCGATCCTTCATCCGATTCCATTCCTCTGCGTATCGGAATTTGTTTTTCTTTCCCTTCTTTTTCCATCCTCACTCTATAATGACTAACCCAGATCAATCAAGTTCTGCGGTTAGTAGTCGACATCATCCTTCTCAATCAGAATCTCAAATTTCTGATTCATCCCTTACCCTAATAACCACATACAAACTAAATGGCCACAATTATCTACCTTGGTCCCAATCAGTTCGACTCTACCTTTCTGGTAGGAAAAAAGACAACTATCTCGATGAATCCATATCAATTCCAGCAAAAACTGATCCTACTTACAGTAATTGGATGAGTGAAAACACCATGATAATGTCATGGCTCATCAACTCGATGATTCCAGAGGTTGGTGAGAATTTTATGTTGTACCAGACTGCTGCAGAGATCTGGACAGCAGCTAGGGACACCTACTCCAGTGCTGATAACACATCAGAGTTATTTGGGATAGAAAATCAGATTAGAAACCATCTACAAGGGGATCTCTCAGTTATCAACTACTATGGCATCTTAAATAAGTGTTGGCAGCAATTAGATTTGTATGAAAATCTTGATTGGAAGTGTCCAGATGATCGAATGCTCTTTCATAACCAAAAAAATCAGAGGCGAGTCTTTCAATTTCTTTCTGGTTTGAATGCTGAATTTGATGGAGCAAGGGGGAGAATTTTGGCTTCCAAACCTTTTCCTTCAGTTCGACAAGTGTTTTCCGAGGTACGGAGAGAGGAAAGTCGAAGGGAGATGATGGTTCCAGCAAGCATACAGTCCGATGCTTCAGCCTTGGTAACCAATTCAAATTCCAGAGTTCATCCAAAGAAGAGTCGACCATGGTGTGAACATTGTAAAAAGGTGGGCCATATGGTGGACAAATGCTGGAAGTTACATGGTAAACCTCTTGATTGGAGATCAAATCGATCTTCAGTCCAGAATGAGGCTCATATTGTCACTCAAAAGGATTCAGACAACAGTTTTCTTCAGAGACAAATTGAGGAGTTGCAACAAATGGTCCACTCCTTATCAACAAAGCAAACTACAGAGGCCCTCACTGCTTCTGCAGGTGCGTGTTCTTCTGGTAATAAGAACCACAGAGCCTCTTGGATTGTGGACTCGGGGGCGACAGATCACATGACAGGCAATAAGGCCTTGTTGGAAAATTATGGTGAGACTATTCTGCCAGCTTCGATTCGTATTGCTGATGGCTCTCTTACTTCTGTAAAAGGAACTGGTTCGATTACTTTGAATAATGGTTTAGTTCTTCAAAGTGTCCTTTATGTTCCGACACTTACTTGTAATCTATTGTCCATCAGTAAGTTAATAAGGGATTCCAAATGTAATGTGATCTTTGGTGTTGGTGGCTGTGTTTTTCAGGAACAGGAATTGAAGAAGGTGATTGGCAATGCTAGGCTTGAACAAGGGTTATACATTCTTCACCACCCTCCATCCCAAACTACTGCCTTTTCTTCCCAGCTTAGGAAGTCAGATTTAGGATTAGATAATGTTTTGCTATGGCACTATAGATTAGGCCATCCTAGTTTTCTTTATTTATCAAAGATGTTTCCTGATTTATTTATCAATAAAGATCCTTCTCAATACTCTTGTGAATTCTGTCAATTAGCAAAACACACTCGAAATTCTTACTCTCCAGCAACTTCTAAACCTACTGCACCATTTTCTGTTGTTCACAGTGATGTCTGGGGACCATGTTCCATTAAAAGTCTCTCTGGTTCTAGGTGGTTCATCTCCTTCATCGATGACTATTCTAGAACTACTTGGGTCTTTTTAATGAAGGAAAAGTCTGAAGTTACCTCAATTTTTCGACAGTTTTATCAAATAATTCTTACTCAGTTTGACACTAAAATAAAAATTTTCCATAGTGATAATGGTACTGAGTATTTGAATAAATCTCTACAATCCTTTCTCTTAGACAAAGGGATTATTCATCTTACTTCTTGTGTCAATACCCCTCAGCAAAATGGTATTGCTGAGAGGAAAAATAGACATATCCTTGAGGTCACAAGGTCTATTCTGTTTACTTCTTGTGCACCTAAATATCTTTGGGGGGATGCTGTTTTAACAGCTACATATCTTATCAATCGTATGCCGAGTAAACCTCTTGACTTTAAAGCCCCAACAGATATCCTTCTTCATCTTTTTCCTCATTTTAAGCCTTTATCTTCGAAACTTTCTCCTCGCGTCTTTGGATGCACAGCCTTTGTTCATGTTCATCACAACACTAGAGGCAAACTAGACCCTCGGTCAATCAAATGTGTTTTTATAGGATACTCTTCCAGTCAAAAAGGATATAAGTGTTATTCCCCCTCTACAAGGAAAACATTTGTATCCTTCGATGTCACCTTTTATGAAGATGTCCCTTATTTCTCCAAGACTGAAATTCAGGGGGAGAATCTCCAGGAATTTCAGTCTAATCAAACACTTCATACTCCTGTCCTCATTACAGGTTCGAATGTTTCTTCACCTCCTATTCCTAGTGATCTTGTTAATTCTGATCTTGTTAATTCTTCCATTGAACTTCAACCTACTGGTCAAACACCCAATATTTATGCCGAGGTACATACTCCCTTATCCCATCAGTCACCTCATAAAGATCTTGATACCTTTACACCTGTACTTAAGGTGTATTCCAGGAGAAAAAGAACCATACAAGAAGAAACCTGTCAACCTAGTATTGTCCATCAACCGGATTTGGTTCCTGGTTCTGGAAAAGAGGTAACTAATGCTGGAGCAGAAAGTAATGAAGGGCTCCAAAAGGCTGATAATGTAGACCTTGATGATTTTCCTATTGCGATTAGGAAAGGGGTAAGGAAGTGTACCATGCATCCTATAAATAAGTATGTAGCCTATGGAAAATTAACTTCCAATTTCAGGGTTTTTGTTGCTAATGTGAATCATGAAAAAATACCAAAGAATGTTACAGAAGCTTTTCAATCACCCAAATGGAGAAAAGCTGTGGAAGAAGAAATCAAAGCTCTACAGAAGAATGATACTTGGGAGTTGACAGATCTACCTAGTGGAAAAAAGGCTGTGGGATGTAGGTGGATTTTTACCATCAAATATCAGTCAGATGGGAGCATAGAGAGGTACAAAGCAAGGTTAGTTGCTAAAGGGTTCTCACAAACCTATGGCATCGACTATCAAGAGACATTTGCTCCAGTGGCTAAATTGAATACTATAAGAGTACTTTTGTCTATTGCTGTCAACATGGACTGGAAACTACATCAGTTGGATGTAAAAAATGCATTCTTAAATGGAAGTCTTAAAGAGGATGTATACATGGAGATTCCACCAGGATTAGAAGAGCAAGTTACCAAGAATACAGTTTGCAAGCTCAAAAAGTCTTTGTATGGCCTGAAACAGTCTCCAAGAGCTTGGTTTGATCGTTTTGCTAAAGCAGTGATTCAGAATGGATTTACACAAAGCCAAGCAGACCATACACTTTTCAAGAAAAGTATAACAAGAGGTAAAGTCACTCTTCTAATAGTTTATGTAGATGACATAATTGTCACTGGTAATGATGATGAAGAAATAGAGAAGCTAAAAAAGAATTTGGCAAGGGAATTCGAAATCAAAGACCTAGGAACCATGAGGTATTTCCTAGGTATGGAAGTTGCAAGGTCCAAGGAAGGACTGGTTATAAATCAGCGAAAATATGTATTAGATCTTCTTGCTGAAACAGGGATGTTGGGATGTAAACCGAGTGATACTCCAATGGAACCAGGTCTAAGATTTAGCAAAGATGAAGCTGGAAATCCTACGAATAAGGAGACATATCAGAGGCTAGTTGGTAAATTAATTTACCTTTCACTCACTCGACCAGACATTGCTTATTCTGTTAGCATTGTTAGTCAATATATGAGTGATCCTCGAGAAGAGCATATGGAGGCCGTGACTCGAATTTTGAGGTTCCTAAAGTCTACACCAGGGACTGGTCTTATCTTCAGGAAGAGTCAAGATAGAAGTGTAAAAGTCTACACAGATGCTAGTTGGGCTGGAGAATTGACTGACAGAAGGTCTATTAGTGGTTACTGCACCTATGTTTGGGGAAATTTAGTCACATGGAGAAGCAAAAAGCAGGCTGTCGTGTCTCGAAGCAGTGCTGAATCTGAATTTAGAGCAATGGCCCTAGGAATTTGTGAAGGAATGTGGATCAAGAAAGTGCTCTCAGAACTTGACTTGAATAATGAACAAGGGTTTGAAGTTCTCAGTGATAGCCAATCAGCCATGAGTATAGCCAAGAATCCGGTTCAACATGACAGGACAAAACACATCGAGATCGACAGACACTTCATCTATGAGAAGGTCAACAATGGAGTAGTTGACTTACAATATGTGCCTACAAAGAAGCAACTTGCAGACATCTTCACCAAAGCCCTTCCAAAGGCAACTTTTGATGAAATTTCATCCAAACTGGGTATATACAATGTATATACACCAGTTTGAGGGGGAGTGTTGGTTATATATTAGGTTAAATCTCCTATTCTATAGGACTTTATCATCTAAAGATAAAGATCTATTTTCTAGGAGTTTTATCAGTCTATTAGTTTATCTTTATTGTTTATTAGAGACCTACATACTGTAGGTTATTTAGTCTACTGTAAACTCTTAGGAGTAAAGTCTATTTAATAGACTCAAGTATATTGAATAAACTTAAGTCGACAGAGAATAATTAAGTCTCTGTTTCAACATCATTCAATCTAATAAAAGATTCACGTAATGGTACCTGTCCAGCATTACGAGAATCAGGATCTATCTTAAGGCACTGCTCATAAGCTGTAATAGCCATGGATATATTGCCAGCATCTCTGTAAAGAACCCCTGAACAAAAAAAGAATATAAAAATAAATTAAATACATAAAAAAGAAAAGAAGTTACTTTCCAACAATACAGATTTGGAAACAAAATAAGATGAAAAGGAAAAACCTAAATTATTATATGCTTCGGCATATGTGGGACAGGCAATGATGGCTTTCTCGATCATGCTAGCAGCAGCATCCATTTTACCCTGCCAATTACGAGAACATAGTCAATCACTGTTTCAGACATGGTCAAGTCTAAAAGTTAGATCTGTTATCCACTTCAAACCTGAACTGTATAGACGACACCAAGGTTGTTCAATGACTGAGAGAAGTTTGGTTTAATCGACAAAGCCAACTGCAAGAAGAAATTATAACAAGAAATGAAAATCATGGAAAACAGTAGAGAAAGAAAGCTTAAAATGTTATATGAGAACAAATAATTACCTGATAACACTCTACAGCTTTATCAAGGTTGTCTCTATCTTTGTATATTACTCCTAAATTGTTGCATGCTTCAGCACATTGGGGGTTGAAGTGCAAAGCAAGTTCATAGTAGACAATTGCCTAGACAAACAGAAATTGATAGTTAAATTGCTATATGATGGAATCATTGCAAAACCTACCAATAATGTATGTACACGACACAATTTTACCATCAATTACGATCAGAATTCCACTTCCTTGAAGAAAATTTTGAACTTCCATGGAAATACATCTTAAATGATTACTTACCATATCGAACTTCAGCATTTCACCATAAGCAACCCCGAGATTATACATGGCATCAGCATAGTGCCAATTATAAGATAAAGCTTTCTTGTAATATGCCACACCTTGGTTAATGTCTCCCTCCAACTTAACCTGAAGAGACATATCACTGAATGCAAAATCAGGGATAAAAAAACTGAGTATTTACTTATTACAAAGAAAACACACAATGACTTCCACGAACAAGTCAATAAGAGATGCTCATGAAGAAAAAAAAGTATATTTATCTAATGAAAACATCGTGTTGGTTAAAAAATGAATGGGGATTCAAAAGTTATAAGCCAAAACCAATGTGATTGTTGATTGTAAGTGCGGATATCAATTATTACAAGGGCTCGAATGAAATCTGCTGATGCGCAGTCCATCTGTTATTCCATTAAAAGTTCTCTGAATATAGGACCATTGTTTAAATGTTTCGGATACATAGATTATCAAATAAGAAAGAAATGGAAGAAGATAGTCTAATTCGTTCAGAACAACAGAAACAGAAACACAAATATGTAATGATGCACCCCCATTCTAAGCTCTAAGAAGTTTTATGGACATATACCACCCTATTGCTCAAACCATAGATCACGATAAAAATTAGCAAAATCAATAGCATCATATAACTTTCATCGAAAACATGCAATGGCTGCTTCCTTTTCAGAACAAAGAGATAAATTCTCTATATAAAGGTCTGTGCAAGACTAGGACATACATGGATACAACCACGACTCAATTTTCAACAAGATGAGCATCCTGTAAACTATGGGTTAAAGGTCATCAAATGCCGTCCAAAACAAAACTAGGAAAGGGAACAGAAAATATAGATGTTGCTGCTCAAAACAAAGAGGGATAGGAAGAACCTTTGTTCCCAAATCTGTCAAGGCAATTGCCATATTATTTTTTGCAATCTCAAAGTTAGGGGATACCGCTAGACACCTGGTTATACAATAGTCAAGCAAAAGTGCATCAGTAGAGATGGAAGCACCAATGCAGAAACTACAATTGAAGCCCAACAGGTAATAACAGTGTTAAGCAAACAGCAGCATACAACCTCTCATAACAGGCAATGGCAGATTCCAGGTCACCGCGGTTTTTATAAATGACACCCATGTTGCAATACGCTTCAGCATACATAGGTCTCTCTACCGCAGCCTTCTCATAGCAACTAAGGGCAGTGTCATATTGCATCATCTCAGAATAGACAACACCAAGGTTATAGTATGCAGGCTGTATTCAACATAAAACAACAAGGCTAATAATGATAATAAAGGAACTAGAATGACCAAGACTGCATGTATAAATTTTAACTACAGCAAAATTTAATATGGATTATGGAGGATGAGAGTGAAAAGATTACAGCATAGTGTGGATCTATTTTAAGAGCTTCGTAATACTTCTGAATTCCCTCCTGTGTATTGCCAGCAAGCTTTAAGCTGGTTCCGAGATCAGTTAAAACAATGGCTAGGCATTCTGCAGCGGGTTTGTATGAAGGGTCTGCAGTTAAAGCTTTTTGATAGGACTGCACAAGTAAACAATTAAAGACCGAAGACTCAAAATATAAGTACCTGCAGATGAGCTAAACAAAAATTAATGGTTAAAAAACTAATGAGAATACCTCAGCTGCTTCTACCAAACGACCTTCATCTTTGTACAATATACCACAGTGAGTGAGAGCACAAGCATTCTGAGGGTCCAGCTTAATGGCTTCTGTAAAGCTCTCCAAAGCAGCCCTTCCCATGTTCTGAATCTGCTGGCATATCCCTTTTCCAATGTAGGCTTCAACGCACCCACTATCCTTTTCCAAGACACTGTTATATAGGGAAAGAGCATCGGCGAACTTGTTCCTCGACCGAAGAATGTTAGCATAAGAAAGAGAATCTTTCCCTTCAAATGCCCTTTGAGCTGGAGTCACATCAGCTGCTGAAATATTTGGACGAGGAACCAACTCTGATTCTTTTACGAAACCATTCTCTACAACAAGGTCCCCCTCGCTCTCATTTACATCATTCTCAGTCAGTGCCATCTAGGAAGAGCTATACTCACGTTTCTATACAAATAAATACAATCAACAACAGCAAAAAATAATCTTCAAAAGGTGACATTTTTTAGTTTCGAACTTCAAACCAGTAATGTGAAAGACTTCAAGTCTTCAACTATATTTTATAATGCTTTGCTTACTCTGAGGCTGATCATTTAAAATAAATATAACACGAACAAATCAATGTTTATAATAATTTAAAGGGGAAATGAGACTGAATCTTTTTAATCACTTCAAGACCAAAGATTGAAACCCTAGGTAAATCAAAATGATCCAAGCAGTAATCCCATTCTACCAAAATGATCACATACCATAAGCCTTAAAACCCTAACAAATAAACTGAAGAAATCCACTTAAAACACCTAAAACATTGAACATTTAATAATAAAAAAACTATTTTCTGGTTTTAAGAAAAGGAGCTTTATAAACCCAACAACCAAAATCAAGAACAAAACAAAAATATTGGGGATTCAATTCAACACTTACTTTAAAGCAAACCAAGCTTTTCCCTCAAGCTAAAACTGCATATCCAATGTCGAGAACTGCTCAAAAGGGAAAGGTGGGTGTAGGATAAGGGGAAAAAAGGTGGTGCAGATTAGGAATAAGGCTGGGTTAGTCGAGTTTAGGGAGGAAAGGGGAAAAGGGTAAGGTTTAGATTAACAAAGGGGGGTGCTTTTCATGGTGTATTCAAAGGAAGGTAAAAAATGGGAGTTTTAATGGCGGGCCACCCTCTCCCTCTCTTTTCTCAGACAGAAGTGGGGGAAGTGATGTTGGCGCTGGAGGGTGTTTCGATGTCTCCCAAACAAGGAGGGCAAGCCCATGCCGATGTGTAAAATGAATTGGGTCGGGTCGGATTGGATGAGTTTAGAGATATATATGGGTTCCGTTTTTTCAGCTTATTTAAATCAAATCTAAAAATAAATATCATTACTCGATTATGATCTAATCCGACTTATAAAAAATAATTTAAAGATTTAATTATAAAAAATTAAAAAATATAATCTTAAAAAATATGATTTTAAAAATTAAATTAAAATTGAAAAATTAATTATAAAAACGATCTTACAGGCATTTAGAGACTGTAATAATTTAAAGAGGGTTTTAATCTTTATAATTTAACAATTTTACTTAAACGTTTAGAGATAATTTCTTGCAAAGATTGGTTAAGCTTGCTGTGCAAAAATGGACCGGGATCAATTTAAATTCTTTTTGGTATTACTCTGGAATATATAATATAGAAGAAAAAAATTGGTTCATAAACCTATCTCGTTGCCTGCACGAGATATTGTGAATTATTCCTAATTGCTTACAATTAATTTTATAACAGCGTTTGATTTTATTGTGCATAATGTTCCCTGTAACAAGTGTTAAACTTAAAAACATCTTTTTAATAATTGTATCAAAGTCAATATTAATGGTACTTTCATTAAAGAAAGTGGTACAACAATTATTAGGGTGATGGTTGAAAATTTACACGAATTGATGAATGATAGTCAAACAAGAATAATCCAAGGAGCTCATTCGACTGAAACCGTTGAAGTATGATTTTTTTTGAAAATATTAATATGTCCGTTTAAAATAGATGGGAACGGGTTGTGACCGAGAAAGACTCAATAGTTATAGTTAACAGACTTACTAAACAGGATATAGATTGTTTTGTTGCCTCGATTATCTTGAATGATACTAAACTTTGGTTGTGGTACAAAACCTTGGTTTGGTCTCAAATTAAGGTTTTGTAAAAGCAAAAAAAAATAGCTTTTCTAAAAGCTAGGTTTGAGAAGTGATTTTGGGAAGAATGACAAAAAATTTTACACTCAAAAGCTATCCCCTTATTTGGTGATTTTGATTGCTTTTAGAAAAAATTGGTTTGAGAAGATAGTTTGAAAATCCAAACTCAACCAAAAACATACAGATCTTGCTGCAAAACCATTTTGGATTTTTTGTTAATTATATGGTGAGAAATGTTGACTGTGTGGCTCACAAACTTACACATTGATGTTTAAAATTAAGAGAGAGTTTTTTGATGTCTTAAATTATATTATTTTGAATATTGTGAAGGATGTTATTTTTAGTTAATGAATTTATTTTATTTTTAAAAAAAATATAAAACACAAGTATATTGTTATAAATATTTTTAAAAATCTAAAAAAATATATAATTAATCATGGATGATCAGATATTTTTATTTTAAATCTAATTTTGACTCGATTCAACTTTACATTTAATGAAAAAAATCTGACCCAAACATAATTTTTTAATTAAAATTTGAGATGAGTGTAAAATTTTGTATTATATTATTAATTTTTAAATTAAATTCGGATATACATAACATGTTAATATATAGTTTATAGAGAAAAAAAATATCCATCAAACATTTAATTATAACTCAGATTTTAAATTAATTATTAATTAATATAATTTTAATAGAACAAAATATTATATTTATTAAATAAAGTTAAATTTTTAATATTATAAATAAAATAAAAATATATTAAAAGTGTTGTCCCTACAATAAATTTTAAAAGTGCTTAACTAAAATTAATCGGTCATCATATAATTCACAATCCCCATGATTCGTTATTATTCCATGCAAGGCCCTGTATGGTCCACGGCCCAGGCCAACCAGCTGAGCAGTAACCCTAAATCTCACAAAAACAAAATTGGCTATAAATATCCTTCTTCAAGCATCAGCCTCATCCTATCCATAGCGCTTCCCAATCTAGAATTAGGGTTTCCACTTCCCAGTAGCTTCTCTCAATTCATGGCTTCCTCCCTTATATTTTGAGAGAATTTTTTTTTTCAAAAGCGCAGCCCCTTAAGATCGCCTTCCTTTTTGAACCCGTGGAAGCGTTTCGAGTCATAGCCGCGCAATAACAAGATTTTAGGGTATCTCTTGAGGGTTTTCCTTTTGAGATCTCTCCATTTTTCCCTCCCGTGTTTTTGTTCTTGAGGTATCTCTTGCATTCGGATTTGTGCTTATTTTTTTCTCATATTCTGAATCACTCTTTATGATGAATAGTTTCATGGCTATGTTCTGTTCATTGGGCGTGGTTCAATCAGATATGAGTAAATAAAAACAGCTCAAATTCTTATTCAGATTTCAGATGCTCTCAGATGTTTCAGGTGGGAAACAATCTTATAAAATTGATTTGATTTTGTTTGAGAAATTTTGCATGGCGAGAGTGATGAATCAATTAGATGTGTGAATGGGGATTGAAAGTTCATTTCAATTTCCCATTTTGAACTCAAATTATTGAGGCATTATAATTTGTCTGACTTGCCATGGCTTATTTCATTTTGATCTTCAATTATTTGAACTTTAAAATCCTCATATGATTTAGCTAGGTTTCTTAGGAATTAAATTTATTGTTAATTGTATGCTAATTTATTAATCTTAAGAAATTAGAAATTTAATAATCTGGTATATTTGTTTATAAAATTAAAATTAATTAACAAAGAAAACTATTTTAAGTATTTGAAATAGAGTAAATGATTAATTATAGCATGTATCTTGTAGTCTTAATTTTTTCTTAAAGCAATTAATATTAAACAAAGAGGATAAAATTATCAAATTCTTGAAAATGAGATATATTATTTTTTTTTATTCAGCTAAATGGTTAGTAGCATCTGTTTTAAAGTATATTATCAATCTTTCAACATTGATATTGAGCTGACAACACTGGTGCTCGGACTCGTAGACTCTAGAAACAACAATCGCTTCTTGACCCATGAGGTTAGATGGTTCGTGCATATATATATTATTTTTAAATATTTTGAATTAATACATTTGTTCTTTGAAAATTAACTTTTATATTATTTTTTATTAAAATTTTTATTAATACAAAATAAATATATTACGTTCAGTTATCTTAATAATAAGATCAATATCTTAGTTCAGTTGTGAATAAAAATTAATGTGATTATATTTTATTTGAAAGTTTAAGATAAAGAGAATAATATAATAATAGAAAATAAACCATTTTAATTAATTATAATGGTGTCAGATTCAACCATAATTAAAAATAAAATAAAAAATGGCCAAACCAATTTTTGATTGATAAAAAAAGTAAAAAAATAAAAAAATAATAAATTAAAAGACAGTATAATATATATTTTAAGAATAAAATTATTTGTTTAAATTTAAAAATAAAATAAATAAAATGATATCGACGATTGACAAATACCATTAAATTTAATTTTATTGTTGACAATTAAAGAATGAAAAAATATTGTGCGGATAAATTTTTTAAAATTAAATATTAATAAAAAATAATCTTTAAATAATAATTTGTAAATTTAATATTTGAATTAAATGAAATTTTTAATATTTATTTTTTAATTTGAAAAATATATCCTCTATCTGAGAAAAAATATTTGATTTAAAATATTTGTAAGTTCACAGAGGGTTCAACTAATTTGTGCATTCGTATTACTCATGTCGTGTATATAGGGGTGCTTAATGAGCTGAGTAGCTCGTGAGCTGTTCGAATTAGACTCGGTCAAAATTCGATAATATTTGATTCGGATTAGCTCAACTCAAACTCGAACTTGACTCGATATCTTAACGAGTTGAATCGAAAAAAGTCTAACTCGACTCGATAAGTTCGTGAGCAGCTCGTTAATTTTTTAAAATATTTTTTAGTAATTACTTTAAAATAATTTCATTCAAAAATAAATTTAAATACTAATTATTAACGTGTGAATTGTTACTTTAATTTTAATATGCTAGTTTGGTGTATTTATGGATTGTTACTTTTTGAATTTAGACTTTAAAAATGTTTTATATACTTTATTGTTATTTTTGGTTAAATTTGTTAATTTATGTTAATATTAAATGATAATATTAAATTTTACTTTTAGTTTAAAATAAGGTATGTTTTTAGTGTGCTTAATGAGCAAAAAGTCGAGCTTAACGAGTAACGAGTCGAGTTGAGCGATAAAATATTTTAACGAGCACGAGTTGAGCACAATTTTAACGAGCAACGAGTCGAGTTGAGAAACAAAATTTTTTAACGAGCATGAGTCGAGCAATGCCCAACTCGCGATCGACTCGCTCGATAAGCACCCTAAATCGTATATGTACGTACCTCTGCTCAACAATTAATTTCATATTTTTTTAACAATATTTATATCAAATATTAATCGAAAGATAAAATATTGTCAATTTTTGGAACATAAGAGACTCCAAATTGAATGCCATCCGAGATACGAACAGAAGGAAAAGAAGGCAGCATTGATTTCCATAGTCGGGCAAGTTTGGAGCCTTCTAGTTGATTCACAAGACTCATTACTGTGAAGTAAAGTATTTTTCTTTAGTAGAAAATTTTTCTGTGGAGTTATCATATATGGATGTTTCCTCGGTTTTATTTCCCTCTATGTGACTCAGTTCTGAGTGTTCCAGCTAGAACCCTGATGCCTATTAGCAGAACCAGCATCGCTTTTCATCGGGTTGTGGTTGGATCTTTGCTCATCCTCAGGAGGGACATGGACATAGGAATCAATCAGCTTCAGGGCTGTGCTGCGTGTCGTTATAGCTTGTAAATTATGCTGCTAGCCTAGGTAATTGTGTTTATCTATACAAGCTGAGATTGCTGTGTTTTAGACTATGAGGGAGATTTGGGTTTGTGTAGGCACTGAGATTATGGGATTCCCTAATTATGGAAAGGTTAAAAATGTTTATGTTACCTTGTTGTTTTATACTAATTGAAGTCATGATATTATAAATAAATAAAAGATTAAATTGAAAAAAATTATCTTTATTACAAAATTCAATTAAATTAATTAATTAATATTAATAATTAAAGTAAAAAAATCAAAATGACAAAAAAATGGATTAGTGGAATGAAAAGGAAAATAATAATATATTGTTAAAATAAATATCAAAATTTTTTAAAACATTAAATTTTGATACACAAATTATATAAAAATATTTATATAACACTTTTAAATTATAAAATTTAATTTTAAATCCTTAATCTTGACACCCAAAAATCTAAACTTTAAATCTTAAATTTTATATCATATAATATAATTTCATAAGTTCTAAACTACGACTTAAATCTTAAAAAAATTGTGAAAACTAAAAATTTAGTATGAAACATATTTTCTTTGGTAAAATATGTCATTTTTCTGTTTTTTTTTAAATATAATTTCTAAAGGACACATTTTACCCCGCTGTTGAGTACTATTAAGCTAATATGTGGAGGTCCTTCTCGTCATTTGCCGGAGTTATCAATTTCAAAACCCTAAGTATAAATTGATAATAGTTGGTGTTTCTCTCCTCAATTCGATAGCTAGAATCGTCCTCAGCAAAACTGCTATCGGAAAACCCTAATTTTTCGCAGGTCATGGTAAGTATCTCTTTGCATCTATTCCGATCCTTTTTTGTTAAGCTAGATCTTTGTTTGTTAGCTGTGAAAAAGTTATAGGTTTTAGTACATTAAATTGAACAAAAAAGTTGAATTTTCCAGTTTGAAGTACTAGTGCAATGAACTCTGTGATATTTTTCTCTCTTTTTATGTTTTATGCTTGAAAAAAAATGAAGCTAAAAGAACACAGAACAGAAATGTTCGATTCTCTTTCTTAGTCTTAAACGGGAAATTTCAATTTGGATAGATTTTCTATTTAAATTAGACTATATTTAATTTGTTTTCCAAGCGGAAATTGTTTTTTAGATTGAATTGTAAAATTGGGTCCCGTTTGTTGAGTTTTTATGGGTAAAAGGCAGGTTTATTGATTGAGTTAGTTTTAATCAGTATATCCGAGGAATTCATGGATTTGTGGAATTTTGTAGTCGAGGAGAAAGGTCAGAGAGCCCAAGGAGGAGAATACTACCCTTGGACCTGCTGTACGAGAAGGCGAGCATGTTTTCGGTGTGGCTCATATTTTTGCTTCATTTAACGACACATTTATAGTAAGCAATCTGGCTTTGTTTATGTTGCTCTCTTACCCCCCTGGTTGTTCATTCTGTTTAAAGTGTTATATTGTTATCACTAAATTTGCAGCATGTGACTGATTTGTCCGGAAGGGAAACAATGGTTCGCATCACCGGTATGTTTAAACTTGCCTTGGGAAGCGTTTCTTTTTCTATATTTGAATTTTAGAGTCATTGTCATCATTTAAAGTCATTTAACATGTTGACTTGGTTTTAATACTTAAGGGTTTTCCGAATGGATGCCGTCTATTAATTTAAAGGGCATTTGAAACTTTATGATTGAATTTATCGATTAAACAATGCAATGTGCTTTGATATTCATGTCCTGATTTTGAGTTATTTTTACAAAGAGTAATTTTTTAAACTATTCCTTCTATAGGTGGTATGAAGGTGAAAGCCGACAGGGACGAGTCTTCCCCTTATGCTGCCATGCTTGCAGCTCAAGATGTTTCTCAACGCTGCAAGGTCATATTCTCTTACCTTCGTAATTGTGGAATAATAAACTTTTCAATGCAGTGAACTTATTTGTATTCTTGTATGTTTTCTACAGGAATTAGGTATCACTGCCCTTCATATAAAGCTCCGAGCTACCGGAGGGAACAAGACCAAAACACCTGGTCCTGGTGCCCAGTCCGCTCTTAGAGCTCTCGCTCGTTCCGGCATGAAAATCGGTCGCATAGGTACAGCTCCTTCATCTTATTTATCTCGGTTTTATCACGTCGATTTGACTTCAACTCTTGTAAATTGACGTGTAATGTTTTCTTTACTGTAGAGGATGTTACCCCGATTCCCACAGACAGTACCCGAAGAAAGGGTGGCAGACGCGGAAGACGACTGTGAATCTTTGCTCCATATCTATATTACTCAGCAGCTGCAATGCTCCGATATCTCTTTGTTGAACAATTTTGATTTGAGATTCAAGCTTGTTGCACATTTATAGTTCGGTAATGGATTTTTATTTTTAATTGACACCTAAAAATGTTGTGGAACTCTTGAACCCATCTATGAAACTAAGCTTTTTATTTTTATGGAGTTGTATTGTGTTTAATGGCAGATAAGAAATCCTGGTTTTGTTTGGTGGAGGTCGGATTCCACTAGTTTAAACGAATAGCTGTGAAGCCACGGCTATTCGATTTGGTTCCGAAAAAGATAATTCGGTTCGGTCATTATGGTATCACGATTAATCGAATCATGTTATTGTGTAAGTGGAACAAACATGATATGCATACACAAATGTACTTGATTGGAGCCTGGCAATATCAAGTTGAACACAGCATCGTTATCCACACTAAACCCGATTCGACAGAAAGTCAAAATCGTTGTCTTTTTCACTTGTTGCATTTGAGGCCGGGGGAGAAGTTCAAGTGAACTATGAGTCCGATGGTTATTTCATCTGCATCAAGATGCTATGATTTCTCCTAGCAAAGTGTTTTCATGGAAGACAAGCATTTTGGGAGTCAGGTCTCAACATTAAAGGGCTATGCAACTTATGATGCACAGAAATAGAAACTTATGAACACATTTATTCTTTGCTTGCGAAGACATTCTTGATCTTTGTCATATGTAGACGGGATGTTATGGACTGGAAACAAGACTTACATTGGGCATGCTCCAGGTTGAAAGGGAAGAGCTTTATCATGAGAGTGCTTTTATATATCTGATTTGTAAGCAGAGGAACTAGACACATTTTAAGAAACTATATTCGTTTATGTATGGATTAGAGTATGCTGACTGCTGTGTTGTTAATTTATTCTTTTTTGTTCAATGCTAACCTCAATTATTAGTATGTGGTGCTGAAGCTTACAATTTGTTTCGGAAAAAAATAAAGCATAAGAACGTTAAAGCAACGGGTGCTTGGTCTAGTGGTATGATTCTCGCTTCGGGTGCGAGAGGTCCCGAGTTCGATTCTCGGAGCACCCCTTCTTTTTTCGCTCTTTAATCTTAAAGGGACTAATTATTTCTTGAGTCCTTTGGAATCTAATCCCTTTTTTTGGACGCTCTTCCCTCAAAAATTCCATTTTCCCGCCATCAAGACCTCACTCTTGCTTTTAAAGCCCGACTCAATTTATTATATCAACCCTAAATCCTACAAATTAAAACAAAAAGGAAGACAAATCACGAATCCTCTTGGCGCTCAGTCAGGTAATTTTTCTAGACTGTACTCTGTTTCCTGACAAAAACAATTGAATCTTTTCTGAAATGTTCTTGTTCTTTCAGATTTTTCAGCAATTAACTGTCCACTGTCATCATTTCTCACTAAAACTCACTGCTAGTTTCATTCGGTACGTTCTATATCACTCTACCTTTTATTTTCTTAATGGTTTTCATCATGAAGAGCAAAAAGAGTTATCGTATTTGGATGATTTTATTAAATGGGTATATCAGACTGAATTAACGCACTGTTGATTTATTTGTTTAATTTTCGTTTCCTGGAAATAACTCTGTGAAATCATGAGTAGATCCAACTTAGTTAACGCACTGTTAATTTCGTTGATCTTCAGTAAACTTACTGGCTATTTCTGTATGTCAATCGTCTTAGATTTGTTAATGGTGGCAATTTGATTGGAGCGTATATTGTCGATTCTGGATTTTCCTTATTAGGTTTCGTTTTTATTGCAAATAGTGATAACGATGTGGTCAAACTCCATTGAAAATCTCTGTTTAGCCTTTAGTTGGGGTAAAAGTTGTTTCCCCCTTTCTAATTTAGTGCTATGATTTTGATTGGAAATTACTTTTGATATTGGTAAAGTGAATTTATTGATGTTTTCCTATGTGTTTTGCAAGATATGGATATTTCAAGCCCTGCAGCTTTTGTTAATGGAGGATTGCTCCGCATGTATGTGGGGCGTAAGGTGCGAACTGTGTTTCAGGTTACCCGGTCTGATATTGCATCTGTGATGGGAAAGTCTACCGATGGATGCCAACTTGTTGCAAAAGGCTCTCCACCTGTTCCTCTTTCAAGTTATGTTGAGGTTATTGGTGTTGCCGAGAATGAGAATACCATCCGAGCTGAATTATGGACCAACTTCGGTGACACATTTGGTATGCTTTTCTACTCCATATGAAAATCATGATCCTTTTGGCCAATGCAAATGTGATTTGTTTTTACACAGTTGACTGCATATTTAGGTTTTAAAGTTACTGATTTGAGTATTACATCTACATGGAATTTCAGTTTGGTTTTAGGAGAAGCACTTGTACATGTTTTAATAGATAGTTGATTGTGGTAGCTGAATCAAAAAAGTAATTGATAATGGTCTCTGGTTTGCTTTCTGAGAAACATTTGCCTGTTTCCCCAATGTTGATGGGTTTCTTGGGATGAACTAAATATACTTGCTGACTGATTAACATGAAAATGTGTCATGACTATCTGCCCTTCAAGGTTGTCACCTGAAGGAGCTTCTCCCAAAGTTCGAATCCATAATATCCTAAGATCAAATGGGATCATATTGCAAAAAGGACTTCTGTATGTAGGAAGGCCATGGGTTTGAACTTGGGGGAAGTGAACATTTGGATGTCAACCTTGAGGAGCGGCGGGCATTAAAAGGGGACAAAACTAATTTGTGTCGGTGTTTATTTACTCTCTTTTAATCATCTCTGAGAAATCTTTCCTTGACATTTCCACTAATGGCAGATGCATCCAACTCTGTCAGTTATCAAATGGAGAGTTCAGACACCTATTCCTCTAGTTGTTGATCCAAAGAAAGCTTCTGTGTAAACAATGTATGTGGCACTCGTATTTTATGTGAAAATATCCTTTGGTTCTACAACCTCGAGCTTTCCTCCAACATGATTTAAAACTTAAAGGATAGTAACGGGTGGGGGTGGGGCAGACAAGATTTAAAATTTAGGGATAACCAACTAGATGGATTTTTGCTTGGCTTGAATCTGCTTTGATTTATATATTTCTAAACATGACTTCGTCTTATTTGAATATTAATATTAATTTATCAGTTTTGCCTTGACATGATATGTCAATTTATAAACTCAACTTTGACGAGATCTAAAAAAAATTAAATATTTATTAATTTTATCAATAATAAATGTTAAATCATGTATTATTTTTTTAACTTATATAAAATAAAATAAAATCTACATGAAAATACATTTTAAAAAACAAATTTGAATTATTGATTGTTAAAATTAAATCATATATTTATCTTTTGACAAATGTTATTTAATCCTATTTCTTACCTAAAGAAAAAAGAATTCTAAGGGGAGAAATATTTTCTCGATAGCTCTAAAATTTATGACTTTAAAAAATAAAAAATATAGATAAATAATTTAATTAATCAGTTAAATATAAAATTAAATCAAAATGTATAAAAGTTGTTATTACAGTACAAGAAATAGATGTAATTAAAATTTTAAAAATACAATTTTAAAACATAATAATCAACTTGTCAAAGTATTATATTCACAAGTAAATAATTTCTTACATCTATCCTAACCTCCATGAACGTGTTGTAGAAGTAAATTATTTTTTTATTGTAAAAACAATAAATAAAAAGAACAATACTAACTTAAGTAGGAATACTATTTGAGACTTTTTTTACAAATCAAATGTAATTAGTTTTTAAAAATATTTTTTTATTTGAACCCAACCAAAATATTAATATTAATGCTGGCAAAATTTAGGGAATAATGAGGTTTGAATTTTTTATTGGGAATATAGAGATTCCCAAAGGATATTTGGGGATCTAGGCCATTTTCTACAGTGAACGAAGGTAGACGCCATCTGTAGGTGGCGTTGTATTTTGTTTATAATTTTTTATTCGCTTTTGGCTCATGCTGAGCCATGTAAGGAATCTGCATGCATGCAGGAAGTCGCCACCTCGAGGTGGCGTTGGTGCGCATGAGCCATGCAAAGTTGACTGGAATTCAGCGCTGAATGCATGTTGGAATTTAGCAACACAGCAGCAGGTCGCCACCTGCAAATGGCGATGGCATGGGCCATGCAGGCTCGCCAATTTTTTTTCTCTTTATCTTATAATATATATATTTAGTATAAGAATGTTAGACATATCCTAAACCGATTGAAATTACCAGATGTTCTCTGCTCTCAATTTTTGTAGGGTGAAAATCTTGTAGGGGCGTTTCAAAGATCAGCTCTAACGAAGAAATATACGTTGGAGAAATCTAGTAAGTTTTGTTATGGTGATGGTGATAATTTAAAATTGTTTATTATTATTATTATTATTATTTTTATGCTACTTTTATGGATAATTTATGTTCTGTTATTTTTATGAATATGCAGTTATAATGAGTTCTGCAAATTATGTTGATACCGAGAATCTTGTTGGTCGATGGGGAGAATCGCTTGATGATTTTAGCGATGATGAAGAAAATATTGTACCTCTTGGTGAAGATGATGACGCAAATATACTCGATCCGGGTGATGTCCAAACAATTTTGAAAAATATGAATGGAGGACAAGTTGTGGATGTTGAAGATGATGTATGGGAAGCCGTTGTCGCTAAACTTGGTATGAATAATGATCCACCTGCTTGGGGTTACGTTGAACCAGAGCCCGAGCCAATGCAACCTATTTACCCATCTTACGAACCACCATCTCATATGCTTGAGGTGGACTATAGTGCCATGCGAGATCCGGAGCATGAAACTCATGTATTTGGTTCTTCCTCGTCTTCTCACTATGGGGAATTAATATTAAAGGCTCAATTTGATACAAAAAAAGATGCACAATTAGCTGTTAAGGAGTACTGCATCAGAAGACATATGAGGTTCTGTGTGGCTGAATCGAATACACAAACCTATTGTGTACGTTGTATCAATTGGAAGAGCAAATGTCCTTGGTGGATAAGAATATCATTTCGACAGAGGAGTCAAATGTGGGAGGTTACTCGATTCAATGAGCAACATACATGTTCAAATGTATCCTTATCGCAAGACCATATTAATTTAGACTCTGATCTAATCTGTGCATACATCAGATTATTGGTTGAAAAAGAACCGCGGATTTCAATTGCAGTGTTAATAGCGTCCATCAGGAATCAACTTGGATATATTCCCTCAAACTATAAGGCATGGATGGCGAAGCAAAATGCAATGATACAAGTTTATGGAGACTGGGATAAATCGTATAATGAGTTGCCAAGTCTTATTCGAGCAATGAAAATCTTCATCCCAGGAACTATGATAGAGTATGAGACCATACCAGCATGCAACGTATGAGGTGAACAATTGTTCGGTAAAAGGATATTTAGTAAGTTATTTTGGGCATTTAATGCTTGCATTGAAGGCTTCCCATTTTGTAAGCGCATGATTCAGGTGGATGGTACATGGTTATATGGGAAGTACGGTCATATATTACTTGTTGCCGTTGCACAAGACGGAGATAGTAATATATTTTCAATTGCATTTGCCATAGTTGAGTCAGAAGACGCTGATGGATGAGAATTTTTTTTGAGACATTTACGAAACCATGTAGTGAAAGAAGATGGAGTATGCATGATTTTTGATCGAGGTACCGCGCTGTTATCAGTAATCGACAGACCCGGAAGTTTATGGTCTCCTCCGCATGCATACCCGCATATTGCATTCGACATATTGCAGCGAATGCTAAAAAAAAGTTTATGAATAATGAAATCCGGAAAGAGATTTTAAATGTAAGTGATTTTTTAATTATTTAATAAATAAATTTAATTTATTTATTTATGATTCGTTCTTATTTTATTATTAATTTTTTTTATTTTTTTATGAAGGGTACGAACTAGTTCAACCGAAGTTCGATGCGAGAATAAGAAGGTTGAGACGACATGGTGGACTAGTATTTAAGTTTGCAAATGACATCCCCAAAGAAAGATGGTCACAAGCGTACGATGAAGGTAGACGTTACGGACATATGACAACAAACCTTGCCGAAGCAATAAATTTTGTGCTTAAGGGAACACGACATCTCCCTATTACAAGTATTGTGTGGGAGACATATTTTCGATTGGGTAAGGTGTGGGCCGATAAAGGACAGGAGGTCAATGCTCGAATAAATAGTGGACAAAATTGGAGTCAAACCCTGCACGATCGAATGACTTCACTTCAAGCGCATACAAGCTCTATGAGGGTAAGAACTTTCGACCCAAGTGGTGCCGAATTTACTATCGAAGCTATGGTCTGAGGTGAGTCAAGAATGTTTGTAGTTAACCTTCATCGTAGATGGTGTGATTGTGGTCAATTTCAAGCATTTAGATACCCCTGCTCCCACGCACAGGCTGCATGCATGCATATTCATATGGACTCTTTTATGTTTGCGGATCCGTGTTATAACCTGCATAATATTGCCAACATATACCGCAATCAGTTCAACACGATCCCAAACAAAGATTATTGGCCAGATGATCCAATAAACGAGGAATGGTTACCCAATCCAAATCTTCGTAGAAAGTTGAAGGGGCGACCGGCATCAACTCAAATCCATACCAATATGGATGATGCAGACCAAAGAGAGGGGGCATTCAAATCAAGCATTGCACGCTTTGTAGAGGACCCGGTCACAGTCGAAACAAGTGTCCAAATAGATCACATATGTATGATAAATAGTTACTATTGAAATATGTATGATCTATTTTATTTATTCAAATAAAATACGAACTTATTAAAATCGAATTTATTTCATTAAATTATTGAATTACTATTTTATTTATTCAAATAAAATACGAACTTATTAAAATCGAATTTATTTCATTAAATTATTGAATTACTATTTTATTTATTCAAATAAAATACGAACTTATTAAAATCGAATTTATTTCATTAAATTATTGAATTACTATTTTATTTATTCAAATAAAATACGAACTTATTAAAATCGAATTTATTTCATTAAATTATTGAATTACTATTTTATTTATTCAAATAAAATACGAACTTATTAAAATCGAATTTATTTCATTAAATTATTGAATTACTATTTAAATATTAAATGGTAATTAAATGGAATAGAAAATCAAATTTATTCGAAATAAAATATGAGGACAAAATAAATTATTGATTCAAATAAAATTCTCAAGTACATTGTAATTTAAACATAAGAACATGATGATAAAAATTTATTTTCTTCGCCTCCTCGGTAATTCCTGTCGGTGTAAAGAAGATGTCTGGTCGTACCGTCTTGGAGGTTGAACCGTTCTTTGTGGTTGATCCGGAGTCTGTTCATCGTTAAAAAAAGGTGGGGTTCCATACATATCTTCAAGATTGTATGATGGGCTACTAATAGTCGGATTACTAGTAGTTGAGGGATACTAAAATTGGGGTATGTATCCTCCATCATCAGTGAATCTTGGTTGATAAGCTGTCATGTCCCAAAATGTCGGTTGTTCCTAATTATTGGGTGGATGTGTTAGGCTTGGAGTGGCTCGATGCACAACCGAATTAACTTGCCAAGTGATGGAGAATTGGCTAATTTGGGTGGATATGTGTGGAAGCAAATATTGGACAATAAACACAAGGATTTATAGTGGTTCGGCCACACCTACATCCACTACCTTAGCTTCCCACTAAGGATTTTCCAAATTCACTAAGAATTCCAACCTTTTGAGGCCAAAGGGATAACCTTACAATCCTAGACTCAAACCCGAATCTAGCATCCAAAGTTCACAACCCGAACTTTGGGAATTCACTCACAAAGAGAAAATCTTAGCAAACTTGAATCCTTCTAATAAGGCTAATGTTTGCAACTAAGCACTCACCCAATCCTAAGACACTTGAGCATACATAAACATTTGAGCTCACAAGTGTTGTCTACCCAAAAGATGAGAATTATGCACTAAGACAATTTCTTGATCATAATGTTGTTACAATTGAAGCATTACTCTTCTCTTGATGCTTGAGGCTTCCTTTTATCATCCCAAATGAGCTTCTAGCCGTTTATGACCGTTGGGGATGTTTTGGAGCCGTTTGGAGCTGATTACAAGGCTTATTTCCCTTTCTGGTGCAGGTGGTATCGAAACACCTGACGGCTGTTTCGAAACATCCTCTTTGGGAAATAGCCGTTGAGCTGCATTTATGAACAGGTATCGATACCAGTATCGATACTGCTCCTAGCCGTTGGGGGTTTTCAAAAAAGTCGTTTTGACCGTTGGGGGTGTTTCGAACTGTAGAATAAAATTTTCTTCAATTCTATTCATAGGGTGGCTAGCTATTATATACAAGAATTAACCTAATATTCTAGGAAGGTAAAACCCTAGACCTAATATTCTAATAAAGTTCACTTTCCATAAATACAAGATACAAACTATATTCCCATACTTAACACTCCCCCTCAAGTTGGGTCATAGATATTGATCATACCCAACTTGTTACATAGATAATTGATTCGAACTCCATTGAGAGATTTGGTGAAGATGTCGCCTAGTTGTTCTCCGGTTTTCACATAACCTGTAGATATCAAGCCTTGTTGTATTTTTTCGCGAACAAAGTGACAATCAATCTCAATGTGTTTTGTCCTTTCATGAAACACCGGATTCGAAGCAATGTGTATTGCAGCCTGATTGTCACACCAAAGTTTTGCCGGTATTGAGACTTTCATTCCAACCTCATCAAGGAGCTGATATACCCATATAATCTCACATACAGATTTGGCCATCGCTCTATATTCGGCTTCTGCACTAGATCGTGAGACAACATTTTGCTTCTTACTCTTCCACGAAATCAAGTTTCCTCCAACAAACACACAATATCCTGAGGTAGATCTTCTATCGTCCTTGCATCCCGCCCAATCTGAGTCAGAAAAACATTCAATTCTAGTATGACCATGATTGCCATATAGAATTCCACGTCCAGGAGCACCTTTTAAATAACATAAAACTTGTTCTACTGCTTTCCAATGATCAATGGTTGGTGACGACATATATTGGCTCAGGATACTTACCGGAAAAGATATATCAGGACGTGTCACTGTGAGATAATTTAGTTTACCGATAAGTCTTCTGTACCTTTCAGGGTCATCAAATAATTCACCTTCTTTGGTTAATTGTAGATTAGGGACCATTGGTGTACTACAAGGTTTGACACCAAATTTTCCTGATTCCGATAGAAGATCAAGCACATACTTCCTTTGAGATAAGAAGATCCCTTTTTTACTTCTATTTACTTCAATCCCCAAGAAATATTTTAACATTCCCAGATCTTTGGTGTAAAACTGAGTGTGGAGGAAAGACTTCAGTGAAGAGATTCCACTAGTGTCACTACCAGTGAGCACAATATCGTCTATATATACGACTAGTAGAATAATGCCCCCATCAGACTTTCTAAAAAAAACATAGTGATCCGATTCACTTTTTTTCATCCCGAACTTTTCAATAGCTTGACTAAGCTTACCAAACCAAGCCCGAGAACTCTGTTTAAGACCATATAAAGATTTTTTCAGAAAACATACTTTGCCAGACTCCCCCTGAGCAACAAACCCAGGTGGTTGCTCCATATATACTTCCTCTTGAAGATCACCATGAAGGAAAGCATTCTTGATATCTAATTGATGTAAAGGCCAGTCAAAAGTGGCTGCAAGAGAGATAAATAACCTGACAGAAACAAGCTTAGCAACAAGAGAGAACGTATCCCAATAATCCACACCGTAGGTCTGAGCATATCCCTTCGCAACCAGGCGAGCTTTTAAACGATGAAGGGAGCCATCAGGATTAAATTTAACAGTAAACACCCACTTACATCCAATAGCTCGTTTACCAGCGGGTAAAGGAACCAAAGTCCATGTTCCATTAACATCTAGAGCAGTCATTTCCTCAAGCATAGCCTCACGCCATCCAGGATGAGATAGTGCCTCGCTAACAGTTTTAGGGACAAAAATAGTATCGAGGGATGACACAAGAGCACGAGAAGAAGAAGATAAACAATTATAGGAAATGACAGAAGAAATGGGGTAAGTACAAGTACGTTTACCTTTCCGAAGTGCAATAGGAAGGTCAAGATCATCTAGAGGAGGTGGATCCGATGACGAAGAAATTGGCTCATCAGGACATGAATCTGGAATAACCGGAACATGCTGAATTGGATCGGAAGGAGGTGGTAGTGGTCGACGGGTGTAGATGTTTTTAATGGGGGGCTTGACAAAGGAGGGTGAGGACAACTCCAAGGGAGAAGAAACTTGATAAAACAAGAAATCATCGTCGGTCTGTTCGATAGAGCCTGACAAAAACGGAAAATGTTTGTGTTCCAAAAAAGAAACATCAGCAGACACAAGATACCTACCCAGACTTGGACAATAACAACGATACCCTTTTTGTCCACGAGAATACCCTAAAAACACACATTTCAAAGATTTAGGATCAAGTTTGGTGACTTGAGGACGGACATCCTGAACGAAACAAGTACAACCAAAAATTTTCGGGGATATGGGAAACAAATTATTATCTGGGAAAATGGTAAGAAAGGGAATGTTACCCAACAAAATAGAAGAGGGCATACGGTTGATCAAAAAACAAGCCGTGGAGACGGCATCAGCCCAAAAACATTTTGGAACCTGCATGTGAAAGAGTAAAGCCCGGGCAGTTTCCAGGAGATGTCTATTTTTACGTTCAGCAACACCATTTTGAGAAGGGGTGTCAACACAAGAAGTTTGATGGAGAATACCATTTTCAAGCATGTATTTTTGAAAAGTACCGAAAACATACTCTTTGGCATTATCACTTCTTAAATTTTGGACAGACGTACCAAATTGGGTACGAATCTCAGCACAAAAGGAAGAAAAATGAGTAAATAATTCAGAACGAGATTTCATTAAATAAAGCCAAGTCATTCTAGAATAATCATCAACAAAAGTAACAAAATAACGAAAACCAGGTTTAGAAGTAACAGGACTAGGACCCCAAACATCAGAATGAACTAATTCGAAAGGAGCAGAAGCTCGTTTATTGACTCTAGGACTAGAGCTAAGACGATGATGCTTAGCAAAATGACAAGACTCACAATCTAACGAATTTAAACTAGAAAATTTAGGACAAAGTTTCTTCAAAGAAGGTAGGGAGGGATGACCCAATCGACAATGTTCTTCAAAAGGATTGATACTAGTAGTGCAAGCAATAGGTGCCGAAGTACGAGTGTCCAGGATGTAGAGACCATCAGACTCATGTCTTTACCAATAATCTTCTTCGTCAAAAGATCCTGAAATACACAATAACCAGGAAAAAATGAGACACAACAATTAAGGGTACGAGTAAGTTTACTAACAGACATCAAGTTAAAGGATAGATTCGGTAAACTCAAAACAGAGGACAAAGTAAGAGAAGGAGTCGGACACGAAGTGCCAAAGCCAATAACAAAAGACGTGGAACCATCGGCTAAAGTAACAGTATTGATGGAAGGGTGGGTTGTATAATGAGAAAGAAGATTCGGGTTACCTGTCATGTGATCTGTGGCCCCAGAATCAATAACCCATTTGGAAGATGTAGAAACAAGACATGTATTGGGTGTACCTGACTCAACAAGGGCAGAAACAGGAGCGAAAATAGGCTTTACTGTGTCTTGAAGGTGAAGAAGCTTGGCATACTCATCCGCAGATATCGTAACAGCCGATGAAGAAGTGTCTACACTAGAAGCAATATGAACGGACGAAGTTTTCTTAAACTGTAGTTTCCGACAATCACGTTTTGTATGTCCTGGTTTGTTACAATAATAACAGATAATAGTGCCGTGATCTTGACTACGAGCTCCAAACTGTGAATCAGTTTTGGTGGGCTTGGATCTAAATGAACGACTAGGACCACCAGTCTTGAAGTATTGCTTACCAGGATCTGAAGGAGCATGACTGATTAGAACATTGTTCTGGAGTGGAGATGAAGAAGGCAAAGAATTCTCAGTACGACGTACCCTCCGAAAAACATCATCGAGACTAGAGATATCAGAACCAGAGAGAATTTGAGATTTGGCAGTCTCAAATTCTGGTGGAAGACCAGCGAGAAAACTCATAACTGCCATCTGCTCTCGCTGACTTCGTTGAACCTCGATATCTGAACTAAAGGGAAGCAACATATTAAGTTCTTCATACGTCCTCTTAAAATCCATAAAATAACCAGTTAAAGTCCGATCTTCTTTGTCAGCCCTGTAAAATTGCTGACAAACATCATAGATTCGTGAAAAATTCCCTTTGCCTGAATATAAAAATTGCAAATAGGTCATCAATTGTTTCACCGTTCGACAGTGATTAACCAGACCTACCACCTCACTGTTAATAGAATTCCGAATCTGGATATAAAGACGAGCATCTTCACGCATCCATGGAAGGCGAGAGTCATCCGTAGGAGGATCATCAGTCAGATGGTTGTCCATAGAAAGACTTAACAAATACAACTCGATAGTATGGTTCCAATCGAGAAAATTAAAGCCATTTAATTTGTGATCGGTAATTTTAGATGTAATTGGAACAATGTCAGACATAATACCAACCTTCGTGTCAGCCATAGGATTAAATTAATAAACCCAACAAATAAAAAATAGCCCAAAACCCTAACGGTACCAAGAAATAAAATCAAATACCCAACCCAAAAACAGTCCTGGAAGCAAAGACCGGCGGCTAGGAGATGAACCAAAAAACCAAAAAAAAACAAGAAAAGAAGAAATTTTCTTTTCGAATCTAAACAACCCAAAATTTTTTTAGAGAAACCTAGACAACTGATACCATGTAGAATAAAATTTTCTTCAATTCTATTCATAGGGTGGCTAGCTATTATATACAAGAATTAACCTAATATTCTAGGAAGGTAAAACCCTAGACCTAATATTCTAATAAAGTTCATTTTCCATAAATACAAGATACAAACTATATTCCCATACTTAACACGAACCATGGTTCGAAACAGGTGTCCACAGTGAGAAAAGGTATCGATACCTGGTTCGATACCACTGTGATTTTTGCCTTTGAAAACATTTTACGAAGAACAGGTATCGAAACACCTGAGGGTGGTTCGAATCACCTGGGTTAAAAAGGCTTCTTTGGTTTCCTTAAAATTTAAAACACTTTCAAACTTTCTCAAAAACATCTTAAATATAATTTCAAGTAGTTTGGACATAAGAACCATTTTTGAAATCTTTTCAAATTAGTCCAAAACTATTTTTCAATTATTATATCAAAACATTAGTTCTACAATCTCCCCCTTTTTGATATAATAAAATTAACTTGAAAAATTGTTTTTGAGATTGCTCCCCCTTAGTCAAATAAATTTTGAATAAGAGAATTAAAGAATCAAATCATTTAAAGTTCCCTCTTATCCATTTAAAGTCTTTGAAAAGCAATTTTTCATAACATTCTCCCCCTTTTTGTTATATCAAAAATGGTTCAAACCAAGTTTGAAAAACTTTAAAGCTCATAACATAGGAGAATTTTAAAAATACCAATTGTTGGAAAAATTAAATATCAAAACATTGGTTATGAAAACAAAATAAAAACTCCCCCTTACTCAAGGCATCAATAAGTGTTAGTCCAACAATTATGATAATCTAGTTTAAACAAAAGATAAACAAAATTAAAGCTAAACTAGATTTTACCACACTTGAACTCAAGGTAGGATGTGAAGCCTTTCTTCTTCAAGTGTCCTACTTGTGTGTATGGAGCTCCCCTTTAATCTTGCACTTTGATGCTCATATCTCCATCACACCTAAACAAGACAATCACGTAATTTTTGGTATCCAAATTTCTTTGGATCCTTTTGTAGAACTAATGTTTTGATATAATAATTGAAAAATAGTTTTGGACTAATTTGAAAAGATTTCAAAAATGGTTCTTATGTCCAAACTACTTGAAATTATATTTAAGATGTTTTTGATAAAGTTTGAAGTGTTTTTAAATGATTTAAGGAAACCAAAGAAGCTTTTTTAACCCAGGTGTTTCGAACCACCCTTAAGGTGTTTCGATACCTGTTCTTCATAAAATGGTTTCAAAGGCAAAAATTCACAGTGGTATCGAACCAGGTATCGATACCGTTTCCCACTGTGAACACCTGTTTCGAACCATGGTTCGAAACACCCCCAACGGTCAAAACGACTTTTTTGAAAACCCCCAACGGCTAGGAGCGGTATCGATACTGGTATCGATACCTGTTCATAAATGCAGGCCAACGGCTATTTCCCAAAGCAGCTGTTTCGAAACAGCCTTCAGGTGTTTCGATACCGCCTACACCAGAAAAGGGAAATAAGCCTTGTAATCAGCTCCAACGGCTCCAAAACATCCCCAACGGTCATAAACGGCTAGAAGCTCATTTGGGATGATAAAAGGAAGCCCCAAGCATCAAGAGAAGACCAATGCTTCATTGTAAACAACATTATGATGAGAAATTTGTCTTAGTGCTTAATTTCCTATTATTTGGGTAGACAAACACTTGTGAGCTTAATTGTCAATATATGCTCAAGTGTAATTAGGAATTGGGTGAGTGCTTAGATTGCAAACATTAGCCTTATTAGAAGGATTAAACAAGTTTGCTTAAGAATTCTCTTTGTGAGTGAATTCCCAAAGTTCGGGTTGTGAACTTTGGATGCTTGATTCGGGTTTGAATCAAGGTTGTAAGGTTATCCCTTTGTTCCTCAAAAGGTTGAATTCTTAGTGAATTGTGGAAATCCTTAGTGGGAAGCTAAGGTAGTGGATGTAGGTGCTTGTTCGAAGGCCGAACCACTCTAAATCATTGTGTTATTTTTGCTTCCACAACAAATCACCCAAAGTGTTCTTTCTCCATCAAATTGGCAAATTAATCGGTTGTGCATCGAGCCACTCCAAGCCCAACACCTTTGACATTAGTAGCATAAAGTTTAGTCCCCTTAGGAATCCATTTTTCAATTTCATCCTTTTTGGTTGAAGTGATTAGTCCTTTTGGGACCCAAACACTTCTAAAACATTTTCCATTTTCAAATCTAGGGGCACTAGATTGTCTCACGTAAAAATTTGATTTTCCCAAATCATTTTTCTTTTGAAGTTCTTTGGAAATCAAATCTTTTTCCTTCTTAAGATCATCTAAAGCGATTTGATGATCTTTTTCCATCGTTTGAAGCAAATTTTGTAAATCAAAAACTTTAAGTTCAAAATCTTTCATTTTTGCTTCAAATTCCAAATTGGTTTTAAAAAGTAAATCATTTTCAATTTTCAACTTTGAAATCAACTTCTTTTTCTTTGAAAATGTAATTTTGAAATCAAAAACCAATTTATCATAAGCTTCTTGCAACTCATCAAATGTATAAGAATTTAAAGTATGAGAGTTAGAAGCTACCTCCCCCTCATTGAGGGCCATCAAGCATAGGTTGGCTTCTTCATTTTCGGTGGAGTCCTCATCACTCCATGTAGCCACATATGCTTGCTTTTTTGAAGATGATCCCCTTTTGATTGACTTGAGGGAGTCCTTCATCTTCTTCTTGGATTCGTGTTTTGAGGATTTCTTTATTTTGTTCCTCACAAATCGATCGAAGTCAATGAAGAGTTGGGCAAGCTCTTCATCTTCTTCACTATCCTCCTCACTTGAATCTTCAAGGTGGATGCACTTGGAGGATTTGAGAGCAATGGTGTTGACATTTACACCAAGCTCTTGGACCTTCTTCTTCCCCATCGCTCTAATTTCTTCTTTCTTCTTCTCCTCTTGTCTTCCTTTCATCATAATTTGATGTGTGAGGAGGGACCCCATGAGTTCATCAAGCTTTAGAGTCTTCAAATTCTTTGCTTCGATGATGATGGTCCTTTTAGAGTCCCATGACTCGGGAAGGGAATAGATGAGCTTACGAGCAAGCTTCTCCTCCGGAATGATCTCTCCATATCCTCTAAGTCCATTGGTGATGGTGGAGAATCGATCAAACATCTTTGTTATATCTTCTTCCGGATTCATCTTGAAGTTCTCATACTCTTGGTTGAGGAGTCCAATCTTGGTCTCCTTTACTTCGTTTGTACCCTCGTATGTGACTTCTAGCTTGTCCTAAACTTCCTTGGCACTTTCACAAGAAGAGATCTTCTCATAGATGCTTGGATGGAATGCACACACGAGAATGTGCAAGGCTTTGTGATTTAGCACCATCTTCTTGCGATCTTCCACGCTCCATTCCGCCTTTGTTCCTTTTGGAACAAATGGTCCATCTTCAACTATATCCCATAGCTTGTAGTCTCTAGAGTTGATGAAATATTTCATCCTTATCTTCCATTGGGAGTAGTTGGACCCGTCAAAGAAAGGTGGCTTATCAATGGATTGAGCCATGGAATGTCGGTTGATTGTAAATTGGTCGAGCTCACCGGATCTTCTCAATAGGATGTTAATCCTCCTTGATTGAGCCTCACTCTGATACCAATTGTTAGGCTTGGAGTGGCTCGATGCATAACCGAATTAACTTGCCAAGTGATGGAGAATTGGCTAATTTGGGTGGATATGTGTGGAAGCAAATATTGGACAATAAACACAAGGATTTATAGTGGTTCGGCCACGCCTACATCCACTACCTTAGCTTCCCACTAAGGATTTTCCAAATTCACTAAGAATTCCAACCTTTTGAGGCCAAAGGGATAACCTTACAATCCTAGACTCAAACCCGAATCTAGCATCCAAAGTTCACAACCCGAACTTTGGGAATTCACACACAAAGAGAAAAACTTAGCAAACTTGAATCCTTCTAATAAGGCTAATGTTTGCAACTAAGCACTCACCCAATCCTAAGACACTTGAGCATACATAAACATTTGAGCTCACAAGTGTTGTCTACCCAAAAGATGAGAATTATGCACTAAGACAATTTCTTGATCATAATATTGTTACAATTGAAGCATTACTCTTCTCTTGATGCTTGAGGCTTCCTTTTATCATCCCAAATGAGCTTCTAGCCGTTTATGACCGTTGGGGATGTTTTGGAGCCGTTTGGAGCTGATTACAAGGCTTATTTCCCTTTCTGGTGCAGGTGGTATCGAAACACCTGACGGCTGTTTCGAAACATCCTCTTTGGGAAATAGCCGTTGAGCTGTATTTATGAACAGGTATCGATACCAGTATCGATACCGCTCCTAGCCGTTGGGGGTTTTCAAAAAAGTCGTTTTGACCGTTGGGGGTGTTTCGAACTATGGTTCGAAACAGGTGTCCACAGTGGGAAAAGGTATCGATACCTGGTTCGATACCACTGTGATTTTTGCCTTTGAAAACATTTTACGAAGAACAGGTATCGAAACACCTGAGGGTGGTTCGAACCACCTGGGTTAAAAAGGCTTCTTTGGTTTCCTTAAAATTTAAAACACTTTCAAACTTTCTCAAAAACATCTTAAATATAATTTCAAGTAGTTTGGACATAAGAACCATTTTTGAAATCTTTTCAAATTAGTCCAAAACTATTTTTCAATTATTATATCAAAACATTAGTTCTACAGGATGAGATTGCACCGGAGACCACGAAGAATGCGCCCCTGTAGAAGAATCCATGTTATTTTCTTCTTCTGCTGGTTCTTGAGAACATTGACCTGGACCAGACTCTTGTGATAAATGAACGTGTTTCGAACAACGCGGATCTTGAAGCCAGTTATTGGCATCTTCAACAGATGCAATAAATGGTTTACCATTTTCAGAATACCAAGAATAATACTCTGAATTGAACTGAAAATCAGTAGCTTCAATTGGACACAAATTGTCTGCCCACCGCATGTATCTTCCCTCCCAACAGGAAATAAAATATCCTTGTTTATGAGCCCATGTCGCGTCGAATCTGCCTTTATGCACCATATGTATATGATCAATAGATGGTGGAGCTCTAGGAATAGGCTGGTGAAAATTAAATTGTCGTAACACTCTATCAGCACAATGATACTCTACAATCGAAAAATGGATCAAAGGTACCACTGTACCCCAGAATGTACGACATTGAAGGACATCTGATGGTATGCACGCCTCGATTGTTGGATCCACGTAAGGCAACCAATTAAACTGTGAAAATAATTATAAAATTAATAAAATATATATGAAATAATTAGTAAAAAATGGATTACAATACCTAATTTTTTCCAACAGTTTGAATTTTCATTCTTATATCTCTAACATTGTTATGTACAACACCAGCATTCCTCAAATTATGTCTCCATCTGTAAATATAAAAAAATATATATAAAAATTAAATCAACATAAAAGTTATATATATGACCACTTTAATTACAACATTACCTTCCAGCCAGCGGGAATTCCATATGTACGGGACCTTCGACAATTGGAGTTAAATAAGGCAATCTATACCATGCCCAAGACTGCAATAAGATTTGACAGCCTCCCATATCTGAATTCTTTTTATCCCCAATCATTATTACGGTCTTGCACATTTCATGGTATAAAAAATACAATATTGCAGATCTCCAACTGTAGTTAGCAATCGTGCTCAAATCAGCCAACATTGGCAGGTACTGTGTGTGAACCAAATTATCAGATGTATCTGGCATTAAAATCCCACCAATAATTTGCATGATATATGCTCTAGTTGCAAACACAATTTCTTCGTGACTGGAGTTCTCGGTTACAAGAAATTCATTTTGTAACCATGAAATTTTCAATCGAAGACCGTTTACACATCCATCTGGAGGAATTTTGCCGAGATATTGCATACAAACCTCAGCAACTCGGTAGTTGTTGTGTCCCACCAATGAATTCCCATTTATTGGGACACCGAGCTGTACAGCTACATCTTCGAGAGTTACTGTACACTCTCCAAATGGAAAGTGAAAAGTGTGGGTCTCGGGTCTCCAACGTTCAAGCAAACCCGTGATCAATCCAGGCACAATTTTAAACCCACGAAGGAAGGAAGCTTCATAAAAACCGGAAAGCTGTAAATAATTAACTTACTTCCGGAGGTTCTCTGATCTTCACTCCTCCACGACGAATTGTATGCTCTAAACCCTATTAAAATTTAGTATAATCAATTATTTAACGTATTAAAGAAAGATAACCAAATAACACATAATAAATTTTGTAAATAATTTAATTACTTGTTCATCATGAATATGAGATGAAATATGTTCGTCGTCACGATACAATAGAACTCCTTCAGACGTCATTTCCAAATAATCTGTAAAAAAGATAAGAAAAAAATAGACAATAATATATTCGAATTAAACACAAAATTAAATACACTAAACATTCAATTTATAAAATTAAACAATAATTTCAAAAATTATACAATAAAATTAAACAAACTAAAAACGATATTAAAAACATAACATAAAAATAATAAAAAATCCATAAAAATTATAATACCTTCAAATATAAAAAGTTTACGTAAAAATTCTTTCACTCAATTTTTTCTCTTGCAAGCACACTCCTCTACTCAACTTAACCTTTCAACACCTTTCAACACCCATCAGAATACTTATATATAAGCTGATATTCATTCAACTATTATTATTTTCGTTCAACCATCACATGCATGCGCAGACTGCATGACCCATGCACAGACTGTCATCGCCACCTGCAGGTGGCGACCTGCCTCGTCTGTCTCGCTGAAATCGCTGAAATCACTGCCTCACTGTCGTGCACACCAACGCCACCTCGAGGTGACAACTTCTTGCATGTATGCAGATTCCTTACATGGCTCAGCATGAGCCGAAAATGAATAAAAAATTATAAACAAAATACAACAACACCTGCAGATGACGTCTACCTTCGTTCACTCTAGAAAATAGCATAGATCCCTAAATATCCTTTAGAGATCTCTATATTCCGAATAAAAATTCCAAACCTCATTATTCCCCAAATTTTGCCAATACCGGCAAAACATTTAATTAAATAAATACCGGTTCAAATTGATGTATTACTGTTAACCAATTTGACTTTTAGACTTTAATGAAACGAATCGGTGGGATCTTTGCATTCACACTCTCAAGGCCAAAACCCAACCTTTTTCTCACTTATCTTTGCAGAAACCAAGACATTCCTCCCACCTCCACAAATCTCTGATCAAACAAAGAAAAGAACTTCAATTTAATCAAAACACAAAGCTATGGCTGGAGTTCTTAATATCTCCAAGCTCCCTCATGTCTCACCACTTACCTTTCGTAAACAGTCAAAAACACCTTCCATTTCCATTTCAGCTTCTTCAGAAACCAAGGAAGTTCAGAATCAAAGCTTTGCTTCTTCTTCTTCTTCGAAAACCACAGCAGCTGTTTCCTTTGCTCCTCCTCCAAATTTCAAGCAACCAGAGCCAAAGAGGTATGGGATTAGACCAGATAAGATTTTGGATATCATTGGAGCTTGCCTTGCCTTGTTCTTCCGGTTGGGAACTGGTATTTTTGTTTCTGGGTATGTAATTTTCCCTTTTGTTTATTTTGATTGTTTTTCATGAAAAAAATGAAGGGTTCATATTGAATGTAATGAAATTTTAGTTATGTGGTAACTGGGATGGTATTTGGTATTTTTGACTCTGGTAAATGGATTTGAGTTTGCTATGAAAATTAAAGCTTGGACATAGGAATAAAGTTGGATTGTTTAGATTGATATTTTGGTTATATGTACCTCTGGTAATTTTGTTAATTATAATTACTATCCACTACCAAATTGTACTTGGTAGTTGGTACTCCTTCATTGGCATTTCGTCTAATTAAAAGAAAAGGCTATATTTGTGGCATTCTGGTTGATGGTTCATGCTAATGGCATAGGACTTTCTATGTTTCTTCTAATACTAGTGTTTCTTTTTGTTTCGGGGCAGCTATTCCGCATCCCTTGTTTCCAAGGATGAGATTCCATCTGATCAATATAGTTTAGAAATAGGAGGTATGGGATCAATTGTTGTTTCATTTCCTTTCAAATCCTGGTGCAACTCTAGAATCCGGTGAAATCGTGGAAGCAAATCATTTACTTTCGGAGTTGATCATTTTTTGTTCTAAATAGTAAGGAAATTTTACAGTTAAATGTTGATTGGATACTATTTTTAACAGGTTATAAGCTGAAAGAGACATCAAAGACAGGCCCTCGTCCAGAGAAGCCGATTGAGATATATGAGTTTGAAAGGCACATGAATTCTCTCTTCTTTTTGCCTTGTTTATGCCTTTTTATATTTGCTGGCTTTCTTTATCCTTAAATCTGTGTATGGTCTTTGTAGCATTATTTTTGTCCTGTAGTTTTTCATGTTTAATTTGTGATGAAGAAAAGACTGACTCTGTGCGCTTCATTTTTCCCCTTTAAATTATGGATAACGGTGGACCTCATGCAACTCCAGCTGTCCATTCTGTCGAAAGGTAGTACATAATTCCCATCAACTTACACTTTGTTACTATTATATCATTCAACAATCTGGTTTTCTTGCTACTATTATGGAAGACAAATGTGATGGAGCAAATGTCCCATCGGATACTATCTTACACTAACTTGACATGTGATCGGTACACAGGTTAGGGAAATTGTTTCAGTTTTAGATCTTGATGTTCTGTTTTATCCCTGCCCCAAAAATGGACCGACTTTTCGTCCCAAGGTTACTGAGATGGGTGGAAAGCAGCAGTTCCCATACATGGTTAGATATTATTTTAATCCAAAATTTGGTCGTAAATAATTCATGTCTCTACTAACACTTTATTTGTTTTGTGGACATTAAGAACTAAAAAGGATGATGTTGGGAGTTCAACTTCATCATTTGTTTCTGATTTCAGGTGGATCCAAATACAGGTGTTTCCATGTATGAATCAGATGAAATAATAAAGTATCTGGTTCGAAATTATGGTACATGCAGTTGCATCAACATACTATTGCTATCTTTCTTTGTATTGGTGTTTAATTGTTTTTGATCTCTGTATCATATTTGTGGACATATCAATACCATATACATACATTTAATCTTCAATTTTGATAGTGATGTAGTTTCCTTTTAGAAAATTTCTCTTGTTTCATTACTTGTCCTAGATTAAGAGCTACCTTTGTAACATATCCTTCTTACTAATACTACCTCCTCCAGGCTGATGCATATTTACGTTATCACCAAGTTTTTCGACTTACGAGTTAATTGTTTTTTTTCTTTTGCTACAGTCAGCCTACTCATCTATGTTCTATTTTGTTTTAGGTGATGGAAGAGTTCCTTTCATGCTATCACTTGGTCCGCTGACGGTTAGCATTTTTTCCATTGGCTAATTATTTTTCTCGCTTTCTTTAAAATGTTCCTAAAATCTTCTTGTATTGCAGACATTGACTGCAGCCCTTGCCATGATTTTTCGCATGGGAAAGGTAAAACAGACACGAAATTCTTATTTTTATTAGTCTCGAATGTATCCATGAGAAGCTCTTTGTCTTTTATTTTCCTCTTTTTATGTTTTAAGAACATCTTGTCCAACACATAGGTATGAAGATATGACCTTTCTATTACATGGAAAAATTTAGAAATTAAAAAATTGAACATTTCCATGTCAGATACATGCCCACATTGACACACACACGTGTCCAAGTAATCTTGCTTGTTTATAACCTAAAGCAATTATGCTGAATTTTATTTCATATATTTGCTTTTCGGAAAATACTACGAGGACACCCTAATGTAAACCGTATGATGTTCTATGCAGGGAACTTATTACACTCCATCAAAATTGCCTCCGAAACCACTTGAGATATGGTCAATTGAGGTAGTAAAGTATTAAAAATCTCAGAATTTTAAGATATTTATGTTCAGCAATTTAGGTTCCTTCCAAAATCCGAGGCAACTATAATTTCCGAATGATATATGTGTAGAAGTATTGCTATAGTTTTTATATATGTTCATATCTACAAATATCAGCTTTAAAATGTTTTGACTTTTCTTTTAGGGTTCCCCATTTTGTAAGATTGCTCGAGAAGTGCTGGTCGAATTAGAGTTACCACACATTCAGCGCAGGTAATAAGTCTAAATAATCACTGCTTGATTAGGTAAAAATTTTATTTAAGCAGCCCCCTGTCTCAAACGTTAATGGTCCTTGGCTATTCAAATTCGTTCTGCTACATCAACTCTAGATTGAGCCATTTGTTCAATTAATAGTTCTGGTTAAAAACATCCTTGCAAATCCAAATCATGATCGTCATCATATTTATGGTAGATTCTACTTGCATTTGCATATGCACTAAAACTTGTGACTAAGGTTAAGATATATCATATATCAAGCCTTGAACCGTGATCATTTTGGTGTATCGTTATTCATTTACTTGTTTGAGCTTCAAGAGGTTCACCGAGACTACTTTTATTAACTATAGTTATCCGTTTTTTCTTTCCATTAGTTGTCCTCGAGGCAGCCCAAAACGGAATATCCTATATGAGAAAGCTGGACATTTCCAGGTATCTTAGAACATTGGTCGACATGTTTTCGACTTTCACAAAGTTCAGAATTAGCATTTTCTAAAAATATGGTTGACGATTACAGGTACCTTATCTAGAAGATCCAAACACTGGGGTGCAGATGTTTGAAAGTGCAGAGATAGCAGATTACTTAAGAGCTACATATGCTCAATGCTAATAGAAACCTCTTCCCATATATATTATCCATCATGTATTGTGTTATTATAGGTTCCCGACGCCCATATTGGCGTCCGAAACTCTGCATGTAGGGTTAAGTTTAGTTTGTTCATGTTACCTGAACTCGAAGATAAATAATGTCAAATAAGAATGTGTTCTCACAAACTTCTACATGTACTTGAAGGATCTTATCAGTTATCACCATAGCAATAATCTCATCTTTGATTTTTCATCAAATTCACTCTATACAAATTTCTTAGGTTTTATTTTAAACATTGTACTTGAAAACATTCCGAAATGGAAGAAAAACACTGTGCAGGGAGGTATTCAAGCTCCAGGATAGCGTGATCGTCCTTTCTTCTTCAGGAACTCCGGGATGTCAAATGAACTGCCTTCATTGAAAGGTCGCCTATTGATTCCAAAGCCAGTATCTGCCTGTGCTACATGACCTGCCTGCGTTTTGAGTTTTAATGAGAGTTCGGCATAAATTAGTTTATGTAAGAGAGAATAAGAAAGAGAGTTAATGTGTACCTGAGGGGGCCTTCCTTCGCTTTCTTCTTGACGTTTGAACCCCGTTGCGATTAGGGTTATACTTACCTAAATAAAGACCCGAAATGGTGTTTGTATCAAGTTAATGATTCATCATTAAGTTTGCAGTAAAAGGTCTTGCTGGTCTAAACGAAACAAACAAAAGAGAATACAAGCATATATGGCTTCTTATTTTCCAAAAAGAAACGTATCCGACAGGACCGACACTAATATCTCATACATACTCGAACATTGGTTTGAGGTAGTGAATTTTCAAAATATATGAAAAAAGCTTAGAAAAAATGAGCATATTCATGTAGAGCACATTCTGCATCAAACACCGACATCTTCCATCATCAATTCAACAATTATGGTTGATGTCGATGTGAATTTGGCATCTAGATTTGGCCTAATTATACATACCTTTGGATATTTTATCTATTTTGCAAACTTGAGAACAAGAACAAATAAGCCTTTAGGGAGCAGAAATACTTATGCTGTAAACAAAAACTAGATATAGGAGACTATCTACTGACATAAACGCAAAGGCGTATCTTATCGAACCAACATGTGGCCTAGATAATAAAGTTCATTCAAAAGAGTCAAGTTATTGCAGGTTTTAATCCTAATGTACGAAGTGTTTAATTCGATGAATACGTTTTATTAAGACTACAGATAGCACTCAGCAGACCTACTCAAAGTATAGTGACAATAGAGGTATGCAGATGATGTTTGTGAGTCTAAACTTCGGCACGAGTATGTAGAAGTGTCGGAAAAACATTAACTTACTTGGCCACTAAGTGATGGATCAATCACTGCTCCAAATATCAAATTGGCAGTTGGATCTACAAGATCATATATAACCTCAGCCGCAGTATTAACCTACAGAAAGTCATCCAATGTCAAATCATGCACATATCAACAGGGAAATAAAACATGAAGGCATATTCTAAAACAAGTGGAAAATTCAAGATAATCAAGGTCTCAGGAGTATGGTATTTCAGTCACTATGTAATATTCATTACTATACTAGTATTTCTCATTATTCTCTCGTCCGATACTCAAGAACGCCCATATCAGATAGGGTGGGCTTGCTCAAGCTTAAATAAATCTTCTCTTACCTTGAAGGGCTCCACTCCCATATGACTAAGAATTTTGCACCAGAAAAAAAGGTGGATATATAGTGCGGTGAGATAATACATTAGGGGTCAAATCCCCCTCCCACAGTCCACCATGAAACACACAGAGAGACATTACCTCGAACAAAGTTAAATCACTTCCACCGGTTATGTTCCAAACAATTCCGGTAGCCCTTTCTATGCCAAGATCCAACAAAGGCGATTGGATAGCATTTAGTGCAGCATCTCTTGCCCGTGTTTTCCCTACAAACCAGAAAGAAAAAATTAGAACATAATGACCTATGCAAACCAAGTGAGTTGTCAACTTTCCAGTTTCAAAAACTAAATTTATCATTTCACAAACCAAAACATCATGATGGGAAGAGATCAAAGGATAATAGGATGTAAAAATTTGTTTCTTTTCAAGATAAAACATCAATACATACTGCCAATAAAAGGATAGAAACTAGACAAACTAAAATCACTTCTACTTCTAAGGGGGAACTGAGGTAGAAACTTTATGCTTCAAAAGTCAAAGATGCTAGAGATCTTTACCAGTTGCCGTTCCAATCCCCATCAGTGAAGAACCTGCATTCGCCATTATAGTCCGCACATCTGCAAAATCCACATTGACTAGCCCTGGAATCTGCAATAAGGAAACACAACCAATTAGAGAGTGCAGAAGTATGGTCCAAACCCTGAAATATACTTCAAGGTTTTTGCTGCGTGAAATGTCACACATATGAATGGGAAGTCATGCTGATATGCTTATTTTTACAGGCTCCAAGGTTCTATTCCAGAGCTTGGGAACTCAATAGATTTAGCAGTATGTATTCTAATAACATATAGACCCTAGAAAACAATATGAGACTTAGAATAAATAGCAAGTTTGATAACGATCACAATTACTATTTACCAGAGGAAAAAAAAGTGAGATATTTCATCAAAAAGTGCACTCCATAAGTATTATATGGATAAAGGGGATACCAATTTTATCACACCAAAGCCTATGACTACAGACTTCATATTGAAAAGAGAAAAGAGAGATGGAAAGAAAGTCACCAAACTATTAGTTCATCCTTGCCATCTATCTAACAAACCAGAGAAGTAAACCATTTTAGCCAAAATTTTAAGGTGAATGAATTTTTCACCTATTGATCAAAATATATTACAATAATATTCCCATGTGGTCATCAACAAAATTGGAAGGACAGACTCAATTTCCGAGGACCATGTGAGGAGAAAAAAAAGAAAGAAAATGGAATTACAATTCAGTTTCCTTTATCTAAATATTTGGGTTTCATCTCTATCACAAGACTATAAAGGTAGATTAGGAGGTTTTCAATAGTTTCTGGAAGCATTCCATACCGTAATTATATCAGAGATACCGCGCACACCTTGACGAAGAATATCATCAGCTAGATTAAATGCTTCTGTTACTGGAGTAGACGGTGAAACTGCAGTCAACAACTTGTCATTCGGGATAACAATTAGTGTGTCAACATTTTCTCTCAGAGCTGCAATTCCTTCCTGTGCTTGAACAGCTCTCCTTCTTCCCTCAAAAGAAAAAGGGGTAGTCACAATACCGATAGTTAATATACCCATTGACTTTGCAACCCCTGCAATTACAGGAGCTCCACCAGTTCCAGTCCCTCCACCCATTCCGGCCTGCAAATGCAAGCTTGAAAACCTAGGTAAAAACGTTAAAGTACTAGAAGCCAGAGGAAAGGTAAGACCTTATGTGCTCATACTAATTTATGACTTGAAAAATATCAATCTATGGGGACACCACGTGCAGGTGCAATAGTACCAGAACAAGAGGTTCCACAAATGCAATTTAAAGGACAAAAGTATCTGGAGCACAAATGAATCTTGAACAAAATTAGTTCATGAAACACCAAAATACAAGACAAATCAAACTGTAGGAAAAAATATGATTGGATATACGATGTTTAACTTAAATGGCTATAGACAAGCATCTGATGCTAAGAATGTATAACGACTTTTCAGTTGCAGAAATAAAACGTCTCTCTTACCAGTCGGCGCTATAGACTTTGTACATTACTCATTAACCATTCAGTTGATTGAATAAGTTTAATAAAACAAGAAATCACATCAGTAGCCAGATTAGTTGTGTTTAACATATGACTGATGAATATTCGCTCTAAATATGAAGCATGAAATATTTTCTTCGAAAAATATCCCTGACTGGTCTCCAAAAGGTGTCGAGTTAATAGGAAGTTCTAAAAAAAAGCCTAAAACAGATGAAATTCATATCAAATCCACTCATAAAATTACATTAGTAATTGTACTAGAAATAATCAAAATTCTACCTAAATGATCAAGGATGAGAACTTACAGTAACAAAAACCATATCAGCACCATAAAGAGCCTCTTCTATTGCCTCCTTGCTTTCTTTGGCAGCATTCATCCCAATCTCAGGGTTTCCACCGGCACCAAGACCCCGAGTCAGCTCCTGACCAATTTGCAAACGATTTCTGGGGAAGATAGGCGACAATTTCAAGGCTTGAACATCAGTGTTAACAATCCAGAACTCAACACCCTTCAATGAGCTCTCTATCATGCGATTAACAGCATTTGACCCACCGCCTCCAACACCAATGACTTTGATCTTTGCTTCATTGTAATTACTTGAATCAGCCACATCTCCTAAGCTCTCCGGACTAGAGATATCCTTTCCTGGGTTGGTTATTATAGGATTCCCTTCGCCTCTAAGCATTGAAACTTCCGGGTGTATATTCAGAAAATGGTCCTGATTTCGATATGGACCGACGCTTTGGGAGTTGGAGGAACATCTAAAATGAGACACAGTATCCCTTTGGCTCGAAATCGAGGACCCACTTTTCCCATCACACGTTTTAAGGGAGCTAAGTTTCCCTAAAGGATTCTCCTTTAACAACCTCCCTCCAAGAACATTACGTACCCCCATTGATCTAGTATCTGAAGGCCTAAAATACGGCGATATCGATAGAGTATTCACCATTTTACCTCCAGCACTAAGAAATCAGAATTCACTTCAGCTATGACACAAACCAGAAAACTTAAAAGAGTCCCAAATAGCTTAAGTTTCAAGTTACACAGTCAAATTCTCCCTTCAACACCTGCATAAAAAACACAATACAATCGAAACTACATTAAAGAAAGATTCAAAAATCAACCCATTAGCTCAATCACGATTGTTACTCACTTAGCAGCAGCACCTTAAAAGTAAAAATAAAAATATACCTCAACCCCAAAGCTAAATGCTTGAAAGACTATACTTTTCTAAATTGAAGAGCAATGAGCTTCAAAATGCAAAGTACAACATCAAACAAATTGCAGCTGAAACTCAGAACCATAACTAGAAGAGAAAAAAGAAAAGAAAACCAAGTGTATAAATTACAAAAAGAAAATGCAAATGGAATTAAAAAACAAAATGGTATCAGGGTTTTAGAGAGAAACCGGAAAAGAAAAGAAACCTGAAAGAGATGCAGAGTCCAAGATAACAGAAACAACAAAGGTCGGGCTGGAAATTGGAGTAATGGGAAAAGGGGGTCCTTTTGGAATTAGCTATGAGAATTCATTTGTCAGGTAGTCGAAAGGGAAAAAAACAAAACAAAGAAAGCGAGTGGTAAAATCTCAAGACATGAATTTATGAATAGTTTCCAGGGTTTTAACATGGAGGTGAATTTGTGGTCTTTAAATTTATTTCTTTTGGGTGTTTATTCCCGTTATTTTAAAACGAAAGGTTGATTTCATTGGGAAAATTGGTTTCAAATAGTTTTTTTATCGGAGAATTTTGTGTCTAATATTATTGAATATCATTAGTGTTAAGTCTTTAAATTTTTTATTTTTTATTTTAAATTTATAATTATATATTAAGTTTTGAGAATTTTAATTTTTATAAGTAATTTAATGATATTTAATAATATTTGATATTAATAGTGTTTGATGCATATAATAGACTCATTATTTTTTATATATAAACATACATAAAATTTATTCTTTTGTTGTTCTTATGATTTCGCAGGATTTTAATTGATTAATTTGAACCAAATAATATCAAACTCGTTATTGTTTAGACAAATTTTTGTTAATGTGTATGTAAATTTTATTAAATTAGTGTTAAATTTTTTAATAACTTTTTATTTTAATTTTAATATTTTTATAATTTATATTTTATTTATAATTTCACATTTTTAAACTTTAAGAGTACTATTATTTTTAGTAATTATATTTAAGATAATTATAATATAATATCTGTTCATTTATTTTATATATAGATCTTCTAAGATAAATTTGTTAGGTTCATTGTTAAGCACATGTTAGAATCTTGCTGAAATGTGATGTTTCGGAAGTGAAGAACATTTGTTAAATTCAGACATGAAATGATCTAAATTCGTAATAATTCAACTCATAAATTAAATATTAAATTGAATTAACTCAAACTAAACTCGAATGATTTAAAATTTTTAAATTTCAATGGATTCTATCCAAATTGTTCCGTCCTTATATAACACTGTAAAACGTTAAAGATGTAACAATAATGATCTTACGACTAGCCAAGTAAAACATTAAAGCAGCTTAGTTATATTGAAACACTGAAGATTAAACTGAGATGACCGAAATCCCATCGGCATCAGAGGTATTCGATGTCGGTTGCGTTGTAGTTGATGCAAGGCCACTGGGACTCCGGCATGCCAAAGGCGTAGTAGGGGTCCGTGGTGTTCTTGGAGACAAGGATGGTGAAGGGGTTTGAGTTCTCGGAGAGAGGTTGACGAGCTCTAATGCTTCTTGTCTCAGTTCTACGGGGTAGTCCGCAACGCACCCGATCCTCGGTCCTGCTCCGGTTGACCATTTGTGGGACAGTTGATGTCCTAATTGGTACGAATTCACTGCCTTCTTGGAGTTGATCCTTTTCAATATGACTTTTTCGGGCACTTCGACTCTCGGGCTCTGAAGACCACCGGATAAAGACCTTGTGTAAGTGTTTGCGGTCTTAGTTTGATTGGTTTCGGATGATTCTGATGACAAGTTCTTCGCTGCCTGGTCGATTCCGGGTTCAGTTGGCATCGAGCTTACCGAAAATTCAACCTGTTTCCCAACACTACTGGCTATTCCTTCGTCATAGATATCGGAATCATCATTTGCCCGGCGTATCTGAACACATAACAAAATGTCACACGAGAATGAGACCAAAGGCTCACGGCAATAACCGGGACGTATAAGAAAATTTTGTCAATTAGTCATTTCAGAGAACATTTGTACAACAAAATCATCACTTTCCTCGATGAAACATCGAAGTTTCAGTTCGACTATTACCGAAGAGAAAATAGATAGATCGAAAGGTTACCTCCACTTCGTCGAGGTTCACTCCATTCTCCTTCAAAAATGACAAGAAAATATCGAGACTATCATCCGTCGGCCGGTAATGTCCACTATATGCAGAAATGGACTGAAAATGAAGAAATGTATCAGAATTCTAACAGCACTTCCAATTAGCTTCAACGATGAATTATGAACACAAATTGAGCTATGCATTCATTCGAATGAAACCGATATTGAATCATAAATCATTGTGACATAATGGACTGATACCTTAAGAACTCCATGCTCTGCCACCAGCCTACCGGCTGCTAATGTTGTTCCTCCAGCCAAGAAACTCGAATGATGAAACATTCCTTTCTTCTTCTGCAAGGTACAACAAAAAGACTGTTTTTAGTTTTCTGATGTCATCTACAGAACAGCACAAACAGTTTCTGTTTGGATTCAAAATGCTTACCTTGCCGGCATACAATTTCTTTGATGTGCTCATAACGAATATCCATTTCCCCTCTTTCAATCCGTCGATTGTATCAAGTTCATTTCCGGTTAGCTTATGTATGATCTTTCCTTCAACAACAATGTACTCATAGTTTATCCTCTCTTGCTGTTTCCCCCACCAAGACATGAAAAACACATCAGGACATCACAAGTCAGAATTAACAATTCCATCCGTCTTATATCAAAATATAGATCGAATCGAACAATACGACAAAGGAACATACAGGTCCAAGATACTTGATGCATTGCTGTCGAAGCTTCAATCTCGGGCACTCGTCGAGATTAATATCCTTGCCATTCCCTACATCCAACCTGTGAAGTAACACAAGAAAAAAAAAACTCCATGAACAATTTAACAGCTATTTCGAGTTCATAGCAATTTCGAGATTAATATCCTTGCCATTCCCTACATCCGCCCCTGCTTATCTATACATGTTTGAAAATTATCCCCTTAAATATTCCCAACTCATATGCGTATATTTATCAGGACGGTCACCCGAATTCGAATAACATAGATATTTAAATTAGACTTACCAGTAGAAAAATGGTTGACCAGCAACAGTTTTACACCACACTTCGAAGTATATGTGCAAATTATGCCCGTACCGATGGCGTGGATCAATCTACAGTTTAGCATGAAACATAAATAAATAGATAAATAAAGTTTCATTAAAAATAAAATATTAAAATGATTTTTGTTTATGATTTAAGAGAAATTACAGCTTCAATCCAATGTTGAAAAGCCAATTTCTGTGCTTTAGCGTCTTCGGACAATCCCTTCCCGATCTGAAAAAAAATACAGATTTTGATTATTTATGAAAATTAAAAAAATAAAATAAAAAATATTTATTATTATTATTTAATTACCTTGGAAGCATTTAAGAGAATACGAATCCACCTTGAAGCAGCAGTTTCAGGTTTCGAATCATCAAAAAACAAAATTGTGCTGCGCTCAAGCCTTGCATAATCTAATACCTGCCACCTGAATATTTATTTAAAGAATTAATTAATAATTATTAACAATAATTGATATCAATAAATATATTAAGAAAATGTTTTTATTTCTTTAAAAAGACAAAGATTCTCTGTATTTACCAGAGTTCTTCAGCGACAACAGCGGAATCTGCTAACCTACGCCGTGTCCGGTAACTCCTATACACCTTCTGAACCTTAACCGCAGCTTTCGTATGCGAAGAAACCCCGTCGTCGCCGCCGTCGTGAGCGTGATTCACAACCGAAGAATCTCCACCGTCGATCGACGACGACGGCTTTTCAAATCCACCACCATTGTTATTCATATTCCCCGACGCAGAATCCGATTCGCTCGCTTCTATCGGAGAATCCATAGAGAAAAAACCGGAGCGCTCGGATCCCAGAGAAGACATGTTATAGAACGGAGACTTGGAGTTGAGATCGAAAGTTGAAACAGCTGTTTGAGTTTCGATTACTTCCATTGTTTTCGTTTTGTGGTTTTGAAAAACCGCTGTTGTTGTTCAGTCAAAGAGAAAATCTTTAAGCCAAACAAAGACTTGGGTTTTTCTTTTCTCTGAAAATTTTGGGGAAAAAGGAAAATTTTGATCGTTTGGTAATGAAATAAGTGAGAGAGCAGAGAGTATAAATAGCAGAGATAGAGTTGAAGGTTTTAGAAAATCCCCGGGAAACTCACCAGTCAATTTCCTCGTATCCCACTCGGTATTTTTTAGTGAAGTGGGTTCACGCGCTATAGTTGAAAGTGGAATTGTTTTGTGTATGTAACCCAACCAAAACAAACTCGTTTCTATGTTTAATATTTCATTATTTCATGTAAATTTAGGGTTAGAATAATGCAATAATGGAAAATATATTTTAAAATTTAAATTTATCATAAAATCATGACTTAATTGGTATTATATACGGGGATAAAATATATAGATCATCATTCAACTATCTTCTTATCTTATTCTAGTCACTCAATATTTAAAATTTTCAATTAAATAACTAAATATTTAAATTACTCTTGTTTTAATCCCTCTAAATTATCTACTTCTAACTCTTCTTTTAAATTATCCAAATAATTCAAAACCTTAGATGATAAAAAGATACTGGCATTTTTAAAATATTTTGATTTTAATATTAGAAATATTTGTGAAGTTACTTTATTTCGTTTTTGGTATAAAATAAATATACTTAATATAAAATATTGGTATAAAGATAATTTTAATCCTTAACGTTTATGACTTTTATCATTCTGTTTCTTATTTTTTTAGGATAAATTAAGTCTTTAACCTATATTTTTTTGACAAATATCTCATTTTTAACTAACATAATGATTAGATAGTTAAAAAAATAACGATAATAATATGTCATATATATGTAGAATGATATTTAAGATTTGAGAATGCTTAGTAGCTTTTCATATTAAATTTAATTAAATTTTAATATTTTATTTGAATTTTAATTATTTTATATTTTAGGTTATAATAAAATTATATTTTACATATATATTTGTCATTATCGTAAAAAATTTAACGATGATGACATATTATATATATGTAGAATGAGGTTAGGTGTCATGTTATTTAAAATATATTATCGCATATATATATGACATGTTAATATTGTTAAATTTTTAACGGTCTAATCGTTATGTTAGTTAAAAAATAAGTTATTTGTCAAAAAGATATATATTAAGGGTTAAGTTTATCTTAAAAAAAGAATAAGAGCCAAAATGATAAAAATTATAAACGTTAAGGGTTGAAATTATCTTTATGCCTAAAATATTTCGTGATTGGTAAAATAAATTGATGTTCGGTTCATTCTGAACAAAGATATTAATCATTTTATATTAATATATTTTAAAAAAATATATATCATGTATTTAATGTACTTGAATATTTACTTGGTCAACTCGGTTACTATTTAGCAATGAATATAAAAATGGAAAATATGTGTATCACGTGGTTAAAATATTTTTATCCACAGAATTATCTAAGTAGTAAGTAGTTTGATTTCGTTTAAATATATTTTTGTTTGAAATGTTATATATATAATTATTAAAAACCTTACCTACTAAAATTAAATATACGATACAGATCTAAATCGTAAAAATTTAAAAATCACAATAAAAATATAATTTTTTATATTACTCCACTTTGGATCTCGCAGTGAAGTTGAAAGTAAATGGGAAAAGGTTAAAGTTTTGGAGATTCTTTCTGAGTTTTCTTTTTAATTTTTAATTTTCCTGGAAAGATGAGTTTAAAAGTGTCGAGAATCTGTCCCTACAAGCACTTCTCCATGGCAATTTTTGATATTGTCGGCGACAAAACCTTCAAGATTTCCTTTCAGTTTCAAGGGTTTTGTTTTTCTTTCTTAATCTGAAGAGAATCATGGAATTTTAATGGAATACCGAAAGTGTTCGAGTTTAAATTCTGTTATATATTAGATTCATGGATCATGGGGATAATTGTTTTGGTTTCTATAATTTATGATCATAAATATATATTTTTTAATTGAGTGATATATATATATATTTATGTTCGTGTTAACGTGTTTAAATATATATTTTTTATAAAATTGATTCTCATATTTTTTTTATCAAAAATATTTATATACAATACAAAGTTAAATTTTTATACACTAGTTTAAATTTTCAATCTAAAAATCTTAAATAAAAAAAATTTAAACCCTAAATTATAAGGAAAATTCTACAACGGGCGTCGAACACCGCTGAACACTGCTGAACACTATTAAACTAATTTATAAATATTAAAAAATTTTAAGGACTCAAAATATAATTATAAATTATTTAAATTAATTTTTTATTAAAGTATTTTCTATGTATATTTTATTTTATTAATTAAATAAAAAATACTAAACCCTAAAAATTAATTTAAAAAATAAAAAAATTAAACTCTAAAATCAAAATAAAAAATCTAAATCACTAAATATTAAATTACAAACCCTAAAATATAATATTAAAATCCTAGATCTAAAACCAAAATCCTAAAAATACTAAATCATAAACACTAAATCCAAACCATAAAATCCTAAACCCTAAAATAACCAAAACCCTAAACCTAAAATCTTAAACAAATTTTGGGTTTTAAGTTTTGGGTTTATGCTTTTAGGGTTTCATATTTTCTATTTTATGGTTTGGGTTATATTTTTAGATTTTAGATTTTAGGATTTAGGGTTTTATTGTTTAAGGTTTAGAGTTTATGATTTATGATTTTGGATTTTAGGGTTTAATATTTTAGGTCTTTGACTTTAGGGTTTTAAGTTTTTGATTTAATATTTTTATTTTTTAAATTAAAAATTATTTAAATAAATAATTTAAACAAATGAAAATAATATATATATTTTAAAATTTTTATTTTAAATAATTTGGAATTATATATTTAGTCCTTAGAGTTTTAAATTTTATTAATTAATTTAATAGTGTTCAGCGGTGTTCATCGTTAGTGGTGTTTAACAATGTTCGACGCACGTGGTAGACTCATCCAAATTATAAATATATAACAGAATTCTAAATCTTAAAACATAAACTTCATAGATTTTTAAGATTTAAAGACCAGAATAAATTAACTTTATGTACTTATATGTCAAATAATTTTCTTGCTTAAATTATAAATACCATTATAATATAAACCATTAAAAGTATTAAGTTAATGTTTTTTTTCTCTAAATTTAATTAAAAAAACCTCTGTGTACTTGACTTATATACCCTGCAAAATGAACTCTTTTTTCTTCTGAATTCTAAAATTTTCCCACCTTGAATAATGAATAATTGACTTAAATATCCCACATTGAACACGCTTTCCATTCTATGCATGATTCATGCACTCACAATAATTAAAAAATAATAAAAAATATGGGAAATTGACTATTAATTGTGGAAGTACAACAAAAATATTATATTTTATGTTTTTTGGGTTAGTTTTTTTTCTTCAAATGAGTAGTTAATTTTAATTTTATATTTGGATTAACTTAACCGATGTACAAATGCATGCAATTTTTAAGGATTATTTAATTTACTAGTTTAGGATATTTCATTTAATTAAACATTTGCACCTATTTCAAAAAAATATGAATTACATATTTATTTCAATAATTATTATAAGGATGAATCTATCACGTGCGTCGAATATTGTTAAACACCACTAACGATAAATACTATTAAATTAATTAATAAAAATTAAAATTTTTATGGATTAAACATATAATTTTAAATTATTTAAAATAAAATTTTAAACAAATTATATATATTATATTTTAATTTTTAAATAATTTATTTTAATTTAAAAATAAAAAATATTAAATCTAAAACCTAAAACCCTAAACTCAAGCTAAAAATCCAAAACATTAAATCCCAAAATCCAAAACACTAAATCATAAACTCTAAACCCTAAAACAATAAAACCATAAAATCTAAAAATATAACCATAACCTAAACCCTAAAATAGAAAATTTGAAACTCTAAAAAAATATAAACCCTAAACTTGAAACCCAAATTAGTTAAAGATTTAGATATAGGGGTTTTAGTTATTTTAGGGCGTAAGATTTTAGGTTTAGATTTAGTGTTTATGATTTAGTATTTTTTGGGTTTTTCATTTTAGGTTTTTGATTTAGGGTTTTGAAATTTTATATTTTAAGGTTTAAAGTTTAATGTTTAGGTTTTGGATTTTGGTTTTAGAGTTTAGAGTTTAGAATTTTTTATTTTTTAAAATTAATTTAAATTAGTATTTTATTCAATTATTTTAAAAAATAAAATAATATATAAAGTAATTTAATAAAAAATATTTTATATAATTTATAATTATACGTTGAGTCCTTAAATTTTTTAATTTTTATTAATTAATTTAATAATATTCAACGGTGTTCATCATTAGCAGTATTCAGTGGTGTTCGACGCCTGTTGTTGAATTTTTCTTATTATAATAACAAATGTCTTTAGTCTATTAACATTTTTTTAAATCATACCGCATTAAATTCGAATAATTTAGATTCTATATTATAAAAATTTATCAAAGCATGACTCTTCGGGCTCAATTTATTTTATTCATGATGTAAAAATTTAAATCATTAATTTTACTCAATAAAATTAACGTGTTAAACCAACTAATAATTGACTACTCGTAATCAATTATTAATTCATTAATTTGTATAAACCATTGCCATAATTAATTAAACAAAATTCAATTAAAATAACAAATGCAAAATCCCAAGCAAACATCATAACAAATTATATTAATGATATTTACCTATTTTAATATTATGCTATAATTTTATGACATTTTTTTGGACCAGACATGAAATTAATGTTTATTGTGTGGTAATTAATACTAAGTCAAAGAAATTGAACTTGAAGGTACCAAATATTGAATTTGTAAGTCTTTAAATAGATTGGGCTTCATCAAAAGCTGAGTTGACCAACGTAAATAAGATGATTTTTTGGGAAATTTATTGACATTTTGTATAGCTTTTTTTTTCTCTAAGCACGAAATGGATTGAAATAATATAAAATAAATATCTATCCACATTATAAAGCCTTCTAATATACCCATTGACATGTATGTAAAAATCAACTGGTTTAGTTACTCTTTTGTAACCTTTTTGAAACTTGATGACCCATGTATGTTATTAATAATAATTGAGTGACATATGACATAATTTATCCTATTATTATTATTATTATTACATATTTATACTCGCTCTATTTTTTATATACTAATGTCACCGTAAATTATACTTTATGTTCAAATTCAATAGTCGTGAAGCATGAGAAGTACATTGCTTCAATGATCTGTAGATGTAGTGTTTGTTGTTTTTATCATGTGCACTCATTTTTTTAATTATGACAAGTTAATTTTTAATTTTTATAATTTAAATAATAATTATATCGGTAACGAAAATATATCATAATATAAACTATAATAACATTATATTATGCGTATAGTTTAAAATATTTCATAATAAAATAAATAAACTGTACACATAATTTATATGATATAAAAGACAGAAATCGAGATTTTTTTTAATTTGTTAACGTGATTATAAGGTAGTATTGTTTATTTTTTAAAAAAAATTTAATAAAATATATGTAGTGCTTGAATTTGAGTCATTTGGGATGGAAATATACCATTCTCTAATATTAAGATCATTTTATAGAAACTCGAGTCACCGGGAATGAACTCTAAGAATTATAGTAGTATTTGTTATAGAATATAATCTCTACCATTTGATATTGATTACTCAATCACTCTGCTGGCATCACTAGTACTCGAACCCGTGACCTCTAAGAACAACAACCATTGGGCTAGAGGGTTCGTTCGATAAAATATATTTCTAGGATTTAAAATATAAGATTAAGATTTAGAATCTTAAAATTTCAATGTTAAACATGGAAAATGAAAATGAATACCAAAAGTGGTCATAATTTTATTTGTGTGATGAACTCTTTAAAAAATATCATAATTTTATAAATAAAATAAATCATCGTACAATAATTTTCTCTGATATTTGATTCGATTAATGAACTCATAAATTCGATACAAATACGAGTATGGACGGGGACTACATTTTTCCATTTTAGACAAATAAAATTCCCCTTGTTTTGTCCTCAAGTATGTCTTTAATCGGTTTGCTGACTGAGTGCATTTACTTTGTTTAGGTTCGACCTGCCTAGTCAGCGGCATAAATGGTAGCACATGAGGGTTAAAAATGTAGTGGAAATAAATAGTAATGATCTCATAATTTTAATTATGATGACATTATTAAATATGATATATCATACACAAGGACTGATACTAATATTGAAATACTATTTGGTACGTATTTACGTTGAAGTTTGTCGACCTATAGTTGGCGTCACTCCCACGCGCGAAGTTGGCAACCGACAACTAGTGTGGTTTTTAAGGATTTGGCTGTGGGATTTTTAATTAATTAAGTGAGATTAACAAATATTTTGGGTATTCAAAGTACAAATGTTCAGTCAGACATGGAACAAATCCACTTCGAGTTGATTTTTAAAAATCAATAAAACCTATTATTGGGACATTATCACTTTAATCCTCATAATGTATATATAAATAATTACTTATATTTATCTACTATAAAAATAATAATAGTTTTTTTTATTTGGTTAAAAAAGGGAAAGTTGGTAAAGTTTTTTATGCATCAAAAATTATAATAATTAAGTTCGTTTGGGTTTAGAGGATGAGATCCATTTATATAATTAAAAATGTGGAAAACTAAAAAATATTTTTAGAAAAAAAAAAGTAAAAATATAAAAAATTAAAGAAATATTCTTTTATTTAAAATGTTTTAGAAAAGTGAAATTATGAAAACAAATAATATTTAGTTTTAACTTGGAAAAATATTTTCAAAGAAAATGTTTTAGAAAAGTGAAATCGTGAAAACAAGTGATCTTTTAATTTTAAATTTATTTTAATCTAGGTTTAATTCCTTCTAATGATAGTTTTGTAAAATGTTAGTTTATTTAATTATATTTTATTTATCATTATTATTATATTTTTTAATTATATTATATTTTAATTATTTACTAATTGTTTTTTCATTTATATTTTAAAAAAATTAAATATCAAACACGTTTCATTATTTTCATTTTAAAAAATAAAATTTTATCTTATCAATGAAACATATTTTTCTTTATAAAAAAAATATAAATATAAAATATTTTTTATGATCAAATGTACCTTAAAGAGTCTTAGTCACATATGATTTATTTCGACCATTAAATTATTTTTCTATATTCGTTTCTTCCTGGTTCCAACCAAACATTGTGTAAGGTTAAGAGTTGTCTTTTGTATTGATTAACATCATCTTTTACATTAATTTTTTTTCTACCAAATTGCCGTTTAAGTTCATTATTTATTATTGGTTGAGATTTAAACCAGTTGTCCAATATTTTGTCTAGCTACTTTGATTTGTCTCTTCTTTCCTTTTTCTTTTTTAAATTTAAATCTACCATTACTAATTAAGTTTATTCAATTAATATTATTACCAATATAATAAATAAAAGGACATGATATCAACAATTTTTAAATTCAATTTAAACATTGTATGAAATAATCAAAGTATAAATTCGTGCTGAAATAAAACGTGGGTGGTGCAACGATTTTGAATAATTTTATGTTCATTTAAGGTCGTAGAAATGGATACAAATCATCTACCTCTTTTTCATGCCTCCATTCGTGTTTTTAATTTAAATTAAAGGATTTAGGGTTTAAAGTTTAGAGTTTAAAGCTAAGGGTTGTAATTAGGATTTAAAAAATTAAGAAATAGAGTATATTTTTTAGGGTATAAGATGTAATATATAGAAAATAAGGGTAGGGTTTAAAATTTAATTTTTTAAAATTTTTTAACAAGATGCATAAATGAAGGCATGATAAAGAGGTAAAAGATTTTTACTGATCCCAATATGATAATAAAGGCATGAAAAATAGATGTTAATGAAGAGTACAACTTGTGTTGTGAAAATAAAGAATAAAAAAATAGTATTTGCTTATGAAAGAGATTTTTGATTAAGAAAGACATTACTTTTTTATGTCAAGATTTAAATTAATACAAGATTTAAAATAGGTTTCAATCCAGATATATACCTTCAGAACATAAATGTATATTTTTAAAATATTAAGCATATAAAAATTGAAAGTTGAAATCCTAATCCGACAAATACTCTACTTTATGAGGTCTATCAAATCTTAACTTGTTTATAATTATAAAAAATGAAAGTTCAAATATGCTTAAACTGGATTTATAGATCAAAAGAAATGTGACCAAATTATATATAGTATAAAAACCTGCATAAGACATGGCCTTTTCATAAGTACTTGCATGATACATGGAAATGTTAAAACTTTCGTCGATATAACAAATTTGAGATTAGACTTGGTCATGAGTATAGTTAGATAGCTAAGCACAGATCCAGCTAGACTATTCAAACGATGAAGATGATGCTGAAAGCAAAAAGATAGGCTAGTAGCAGCATGATAAACACAGAAGCAAGCAAATATGTGTTTGCACATATACATGCATTTGCATGTGTTTCACTTGGACATTTCATGATTCAAACACCTTCTATAAATACTCCAATCCATGCACATTGCACAATATTGTTAGCATATTGGATGCAAAGGCAGGTGAAATAAACACGACCTATCACAAAAAATGGGAAATTTAATTTAGTTTATTACGGTGATTGATACTTGACAACAGAGCAAGAGGCAAATCTAGGGGAGCATCATGATGTTTTAAGCATCCCCTGGACATAAAATCATACAAGGTCAAGGCTGAAGATAATCAAGTAGCTAGAGTTGTTTTAATCAACTTGTAAACTAATTAAGACAACAAAATGCCAGGGGTGAATAATGACTAAGAATGAAGCTAAAGCGCCTAAAATGCAATGAGTATAAAATATATTCAAAAAACTTGCCTGATCCATGGAGAAATCAAAATGCTGACCAAAGTAATAGATGATGACTTGTTCTGGTATGATGAGATGGTCAGCTGGAGCATAGGCTTGAAACACCACATAAACAAATCCAACCACATTTGCTGATAGACAATACCTGTACAAATACAAATTTAACAAAACAGGGCAATGTAGTTCAATCAATGGTTTTGCTGAGGTACGGTTAAGATTAGCTTTACCACTAAAAATGTTCATCCCCTCATAATTTCTCCCTAACTCCAGAAATCTCTTCTTCTTGGATTTGAGCAAACTTGTAAAGCTTTTCATTGAAACCCACCAGTGGATCCTTATCGATTAAATTACCGTTGTCATCATACCCATCCTTCAAAAACACCGCCCAGTTCATCTCCGTCCCCGCCAAATAAAACGTCCAAGGCTGTCTCTTGAGCATCTCGTAAGTTTGCCTAGTCAAACTAAACTCTTCCTTAAACTCCACAATATGATGTATCAAGGCTCTCTTCTCCAAAGTCAAGCTCAAAAATTCATGTATAATTCCAACCCTATATTTCTCTGCTTCCAAACTCCACAAGTCCAACTTCCACCCTTCGGAATAAGGAGAAACCAATGGTAATGTGTTTAGCAAGTTAAGCTTTTTCACATCATTTTCCTCCAACCCTAAATCTTTACCATACTTAACTGGGAATTTGAAAGCTTTCTTAACCTTATCTTCATTCACTAAAAACTCCCTCTCCAATGCACTAACAGCTAAACTTGGATCCCAATTCACTAACTCAAGTACTTGTTTCCCATCATCTTCAACCACAAGACGAAAATAATCCGGGTATTTATGGATTCTGTCTCTGAAATCCTCAGGAATTCCAAATATAAGACGTTTGTGATATATCTTGCTTAGAGGAATCCGTTTATTCTTCGAAATCATTAACAATTTACGGACTCTCATGACTCGATCTTCTTCCATCACTTCCATTATTGATTTCTCTTCGAGGAGTAATTGGTCCATAAGATCAGTAAACCCAAGCCAGATTTTGTTGTCAGAGTGACGGTAGGTGGTGAAGAGGAGCGGGTGGCGGGAAATGGATTTGGTGACTTTGCGGCCGCGGGGGAAACCGAGTTCCCGATAGAGTTTTCCAGCGTCATCGAGGCGGAGGATCTGTTCGGGTTGTTTTGATAGGAATTCTTTGGTTTTGGTGAGGAATCGGAAGTTGGCGTCACGGGTGAGGAGCGATTCGAAGTGGGGGATTTTGTTGGAGTCGGGCGTGACTGATCGGGTACGAGGAGAGTCAGGTTTGGGTCGTTTAGGTTTGTGTTTCTTTGGGGTTTTGGTTATGAGGAAAGAGGTAGAGAAGGAACGTGGATTTGGGAAGCTAGGGTTAGGGTTTAAGAGGGATTTTACGAGGAAGAAGGTCCTGCAACCCATTTGCGGAACTTTTTAACTGTAATTACAGATTCAAGACAAAATTTAAGGGGAAAAAATAACAAAGATAACAATGAAGAAGCTAAACTCAATTCAAATTCAAGAAAAAATAGTTAGAATCATTGAGCGAGAAGCGATCGAGTGAACTTATAACATCAACAAAGACATCGATAACTGACGTAAATTCAAAACAAAATCATGAAAAATAATAATACTCCCCAATAGTCAATTGAAAGCGCTTAGATTGGGTTACAGCAGCGAATCCCACCGCCACCGCATATCATCTCGTTCTTGAAATGCTTTTCCGCCATTGATGATTGAATATAGATGGGCGAACTGCTGGTGTGTTTGGACTAGAATGTGATTTAAGCCCAAATTTGGGGAGAAACATTCAAAGGATTACGTTGGTTTTTATTAGTAGTAGGAAGCCCAATCTTGTACAATTTTTATTTGAATTTATGGATAGTCTAAACTGATATTTCCATCCATCTTCAAAATATCAGTAAATTTAGTAGGTATTTTTATTGGTTAGTTTGAGAATTAAATGTTGATTCGACTATAATATAAATATTAAAATATTTTAATCAACTTTTAATTATGTGTGGAGATCATGTGCAATTTGGGTTTTCATTTGTTAAAAATGACTAATGCTAAAATTTATGTTTGGTTGAAATAATTATTGACGTGATTAGAGAGTGACAGCTGTGAAAACAACATCTAATCTGGTTTGAAAATTTCCGGGATGCAGGTGTCACGCCCCTGGACTTTTAGAACCGAGACGTGCGGCCTTAGACGCCTTTGGAAGGTTATGGCGTCCAAGTTAGCCTTGGAAAACTAAGCGAGAAGGCTTAGTTTGGGCGGAAACGGGTTATGATGGCAAAAGAAGATGTATGCGTGGAAAATAGGGAAATATTATTATCTGAATAAAAGGGACAAAGTTGGTGCCTAATAAAGCCAAGAGTAATCGAAAGACTAATGAATGATGAAGTGAATAATGAGGTGGGGGTAAGCCTCCTTAAATAGCCCCCTCTATTCCTAATCCTAGTCTAACTAGGATTACTAATCCTCCAAGGATTATAACTCCTTGGTTCCTAACTAAGGTAGGACTCCTTCATGGAGTCAAACTCGTGGGCTCCTTAGGTGCTGGATGAATCGGGCCCTAAGGTGTGCATGGGTCCTGACGGTGCGGCAGTGCTGGCCCCCATTGTGTTGGACGGATCGGGCCCTAAGGTGCAAGTGGGCTCGGTTCTCGATGGTGCTGTAGGGCTAGCCCCCAGGGTGCTATCGTGTTGGGCTCCTTGGTGTGCGTTGGGTGCGTTGGAATTAGACCCTTGGGTGCGGGTCGTGACATTCTCCCCCACTGGTTCTTGCGACGCCCTCGTCGCACGGCTAAGATGGTATTGACTGATTTGGTTTTTGAATTGCCATAGTCCTTCGGCTGGTTCCCAACTAGCCTCGCTGTTGGGAAGTCCTTTCCATTGGACGAGGTATTCGTGCCTTGGTCGATGTCCCGGTTTTCGAACGGCTCGTTCTGCTTGAATGTCCCTAATCTCATTTTCATATGAGATTTTTACTCCGAGTAGTGCTCGATGTGATTCAGCTCGATCTGGATTAATTTCATCTTTGTGGAATGGTTTTAGTAAGCTTACATGGAATACCGGGTGTGCTCGGATGGTTGTGGGTAATTCCAATCGATAGGCCATGGTGCCTATTCGTTTAAGGATTTTGAATGGACCTTCATATCTTCGGACTAGTCCCTTGTGCACGGTTGGGTTTCTTAGAATCCCTGTTAGTTTGGCAAGGACTAAGTCTCCAACTTGAAAGTTTACGTCCCTTCGTTTTGCATCTGCCCACTTCTTGGTTCGTTTTCCTGCTTTGTTTAAGCAGGCACGGGCTAAGTCGTGGTGCTCTTGCCATTCTGTGGCAAACTTGTGTGCTGCTGGATTTGGCCCGTCGTACTTTGTAGCAACTGCATTTGGTGTGAGTGGTTGTTGTCCGGTCACGATCTCAAATGGGCTTTGATTTATTGCCTCACTTCGTTGTAAATTGTAAGAAAATTGAGCAATGTCCAACAGTTTTGGCCAATTGTGTTGTCTGACGCTTACATAGTGCCTTAAGTAAATTTCTAGTAAGGCATTTACCCGTTCTGTTTGTCCGTCAGTTTGTGGATGGACGCTTGTTGAGAAATTCAAACTTGATCCCATGAGTTTGAATAGTTCGGTCCAAAATCTTCCTGTGAAACGTGTGTCCCGATCGCTGATGATTGTTTTTGGGACTCCCCAATACTTCACTACGTGTTTGAGGAAGAGACGTGCTGCCTCTTCGGCGGGACATACCTTTGATGCTGGGATGAACGTTCCATACTTGGAAAATCTGTCGACAACGACTATGATGCTAGATAGGCCGTCGGTATTGGGCAAGCCGACTATAAAGTCCATGGATACACTTTCCCAAGGTCGTTCGGGGATTGGTAATGGTTGTAGTAGGCCTGCTGGTTTCTTCATCTCGATTTTGTCTTGTTGGCAAACAAGGCATGTCTTAACATAAGTCTCCACGTCTTGGCTCATGTATGGCCAATAGTATTGATCTGTAATGAGGGCTAGAGTGCGGTCCATTCCAGGATGGCCGGCCCACTTGGAGTCATGACATTCTTTCATGATTTCCTTGCGCAATTCTCCATATTGTGGCACATATAGTCGGTGTCCTTGAGAATATAGTAAGTCTCCTTCGCTCCAGAACTTTCGTGTTTTCCCTTCCTTGGTGGAATTGAGGAGCATTTTAGCTGTTGGGTCGTGGGACAACCCTTCCTTGATGCGTGGGATTAATTCTCCTTTTGGGGTGCTAATATGTTCTATGTTATACCTTCGGCTTAAAGCGTCCGCAACTGAGTTGGCTTTTCCCGGTTTGTATTCAAAGTTAAAGTCGAATTCGGCAAGAAACTCTTGCCAACGGACTTGCTTGGGAGATAACTTTTTCTGGGTCAAAAAGTAACTATTGGCGGCATTGTCGGTGTAAACAACAAATTTAGACCCCAGTATATGGTGTCTCCAAGTACGTAGGCAATGTACTACCGCAGTCATTTCTTTTTCGTGGACTGAGTACTTTCTCTCGGTTTCGTTAAGCTTTCGGCTTTCGTATGCGACCGGATGTCCTTCTTGCATAAGGACTCCCCCGATGGCTGTGTCTGATGCATCAGTAAAGATTTCAAAGGGCTTACCGTGATTGGGTAGTGCTAGTACTGGTTCAGTGACTATGGCGAGTTTCAATTCCTCAAAGGCCTTGTGGCATTCCGGATTCCATTCCCATGACTTATTCTTTTTGAGTAAATCGGTCAAGGGGGTAGTTATTTTGGAATAGTCTTTGATGAATCTTCGATAGTAGTTGGCCAATCCCAAGAATGATCTTAATTCGGTTACCTTGGTAGGTGGTTCCCAGTTGTCGATTGCTTGGATTTTGGCTTTGTCCATTTGGATTTTACCCTTTCCGACGATGTGACCGAGGAATGGGACTGCTTCTTGAGCGAATGAGCACTTCTCTGTTTTGACATAGAGTTTGTTCTGTCGTAATGCTTCAAACACTTTTTGTAAGTGTTTAACATGCTCCGCGAGGGTCTTGCTATAGATTACTATGTCGTCTAGGTAGACTACAACGAATTGATCAAGAAAGGGTTGTAGTACCTTGTTCATAAGTGTGCAAAATGTTGCAGGAGCATTAGTGAGGCCGAAAGGCATCACAAGAAATTCATATGAACCGTAGCGTGTTACGCATGCTGTCTTTGGTTCGTCTCCTTTGGCAATTCTTACTTGGTAGTATCCTGATCGTAAATCTAGCTTGGTGAACCATCTTGCTTCCCCAAGTTGATCAAACAATTCGGCAATCAATGGAATTGGGTACTTGTTCTTCACAGTGATTTTGTTCAAAGCTCGATAGTCTATGCACATCCGCAAGGTTCCATCTTGTTTCTTTTGAAAGAGTACAGGCGCGCCGTATAGTGCCTTTGATGGTCTAATGTATCCCGCTTTGAGGAGTTCCTTCAACTGTCTGCGTAACTCTTCGAGTTCGGGAGGAGCCATTCGATAAGGTGTTCGTGCTGGTGGTTCCGCATTTGGAATGAGTTCAATCTTATGGTCGATTTCCCGCTTTGGTGGGAGTGCTTTAGGCAATTCGGGAGGCATTACATCTTGAAATTTGGCTAGAATTTGTTTTACCTCCGTTGGGATTACTTCGGTTTTGGATGGCTCCTTGTGTACCAACGTTGCTATATATGTTGGTTCTTTCTTGTGTACCCCTTTACTAAACTGGATGGCGGAGATCATCTTGGCTTTGATTCCGGATTGTCGACTTAAGGGGACCATGCACGGGTGTGCTGGGTCAAGTATGCATAAGCAGTTTGCGAATGGGACGGGGAATGCTTTGAGTCGATCAAGAAAACTCATTCCTATGACGCAGTCAAAGTCATCAAGGGGAATTACCTTGATTGTTTCTTTGCCGAACCAGTCACCAAGGCTGATTTTTATTCCTTTTGCTACTCCAACAATGGGAGCCTGTTTGGAGTTCACGTGTAGCACCCCTGACCCGGTTAAGAGCCAGGAGTGGTACCGAAAACACATGAAAAGCAAGATAAGCATAAATGGTCATTACTATATTAGTTAATTCGATTTTGAGACCCAATTAAAACCTTTTTACCAAACCAGTTTGTATATAAGTTTCCTTCATATCATAACATATGCCAACTTATATATATATATACAACTACCAAGGTAATTTACTTTAATATTTACAACTATGTTCTCAAAATAGCTTATGTACAAAACATGTTCTAATCCAAAATGTACGGAAGCTAACTAAATAAACGAACTAGCCACCATAACTAGGAGTCAACAAAAACTAAAATACCATACATGATCTCCCAGCTTGTTTTGCCTCGGAAGACTCAAGTTAGCGTCTAAAGCTCTGAACCTGAAATTTTGGGAAGTATGGAACAAACGAGTGATAAGTACAATTTAGTACTTAGTGAGGTAGCTCCTATAACTATCCATTTTTCAAACATATATTAATCATACAACATAAAGATCAAACAATATCAGGATTATCAAATCATATACATGCTTTGTTCTGTTAGCATCCTAACCAAGCATGCTTCTATTTCATGTAATAAAACAATCAAACATGCTTTCAATCAATTCCAAATAATCATATATCACATATCATGCTCATATTAGCAAAGCATATAACATATAACAAAAGGCATCATTACAGTTCACTTATATCATTTCATTTCATACTTGATATGTATCAAGTGAATAACAACCATTAAATGCCAAAACAAGTTTATTTCAATTAACATTTCGATATCATTTAGACCTTGGCTTTTAGTCAGTACTAGGTAATCAGGTCGACAGTATGGTACACAAAGTACCGGGCAATATGATACATAAAGTATCCAGTAAGGTGCCAAACACCACAAGTAGTACACCACTGTACTATCAGGGGATACCATAGGTATCTAACAGTAGAGTGACTAACCACTCACAGTAATAAGGTGACTTACCACCTTAAATAAGAAGATGACTCACCATCTTCATCAGTATGGTACACCAAGTACCGAAACAGTAGAGCTCAATGACCCTAAGGCATGCCGTTCTACCTATAGCCAACTAGTTACCAAGGACTTGTAGTTCATTTAAATCTTTCAAGTTCATACATTTCATTATGTATGCATGAATCATATCATTTCAAGTGAATATAATGTATGCATGCTTACATGCTTTAATTTCTAACAATTATCCTATCATGTACATGCTTATCAATGTCAATTGATGCAAACATCAACATGCATTCATTTAAACATTTTATCAGGCATACACATGCATATATCATTCAAGTTTTCATTCAATTTTTCCTACTTCCCTTATGATTACCAAATATACATTTAGTCAATTTTCATGATATTTAAAACAATGCAAGGTTGGTTAGGAACTATCCCCAACCCTAAGGTTGCTACACTCACAAAACAAAGCAAAGTAAGCAAGGTTCCTCCTAGTCCCGGATAACAACGCCCTTTTCACGGCCTTTGGATGATCCTACAAGATGATCTTCTTGTCTGGGATCCTCAACACGATCTACATAACATGCAAGAACATATATAGATCACTATTAGATCCAAATCCACAATTTATAAGCTTTTATAATAGAATTATAACTTAAATACTAAAACAGTTTCTGTTCGTTTCAATTTCCGACACCCTTCGCTTAAAACGACAATATCTCCCAATCCGTACATCTGAATTTCGAGTTCTTTATATCGTTGGAAAGCTTACAAAATTATCTAGAATAACATATTGGCCTTATATTTTTCCTCATAGGCAATTAATACAGTTTATTAATTGAAGATACGTTTTTCCAGAATCTCGTAGCCCTTGACCTATGCTCAGAAATCGGCCAATATCTTTTAGCTCGGTGATCCGATTGATTCACCGTCTTTTCCTAATTAAACTAGACACACCAAGGAGTGTCCATTAAAATTTTCATGTCCAGATTCCACTCCTACACAATTTGGGAACCATTCAAACATACTGACCCTGCACAGGGGATGCAGGCAGCATGCCTCCCTTTTCTTTCCAAGGCCTGATTCGATATCTAGGAACTCAATTTACATGATTCCAAGCTTCAGAATTTAAGTTAATACATCAAGGAACAATTTTCCTTTACACAACTTCTTCTAGTTCGAACTAGAACCAGATCAATTTCAGTGATGAAGACAACACTCGAAATTGAACAATCCTGGCAGTTTGTACCACTTCACTTCTAGAGCCCTAATTCGACTTCTAGGATAGCAAATTGAGTGATTCAAAAGGCTAAATTTCATGTAAACAATCTAATGAACATTTTTTTATGAAGTAACTTTTCTCTAATTTTGACCCTAAGGTCCTCAAAATCAGGCTGGAAGTTGGTGCCCGAAAATAACACCTCAACTAGACTGTTTGTGTTCTATTGACCAATTGGTCAACCAAACCTACTCCAAATGACTCCAAATTTCATCAGCACGAAACTAAGACATATATAAGTGATTAGGAAGCAAGAAACCTCAAGAATTTCTACTAAAAACCAATTAGATCAGCTGGTATTCTTACCTTAAAAACTGAAACAGATTTCTAAGTCTTCTTTCTTGCTAAGCTTGCTTCTATGGCTTCCAAAAGCTACCCAAAGCTAATTTCCTTTGATTTTTCAGCTTGATTTCACACTAAAGAGGTCAAGAAATAGCTGAGCAAAACTTTGAAGCTTCTCCTATGGTGATTTCGGTGGACAATGATGAAGAAGAAAAAGATGAAGACCAAATTTTCTCTTTAGCCTTTATTTAATGAATTTTTTTGTCCATTAATGCCCACTTGTATCTTTTCTCCTCCACTTGGCCGGCCAAACAAGGGGATATTATCCCATTTTTTTTATTTTTTTTAATATAATATCATTTTAATTGAATCAAAATTCAATCGGTTTAATTTCTCGATTTCTCGTACTCTAAGCTAGTTTCTTGCATTTTTACAATTATTTATCAATTAAAATAATTTTATTTAGCTAACTACAAATTCAATTCGAGTCTAATTATTCGCTACCACATTTTCTAAAAATTCACTTGGTCTCAAATCGAATCTAAATCGAACTTACGAGGCTCAATTTCAAGAAATTCTTTTAAAAGGACCAAATTGAAATCTTGTAAACTTCCAATTGTCTATTTCAATTTTAAATTATTTAATCGTATTATCGAACTTCTAACTAGGCCGTTTTGAGGATATTACAATTCTCCCCCCCTTAAAATAAATTCGTCCTCGAATTTTACCTGTAGGGAAGAGGTGCGGATATTGCTTTCTCATTGTATCCTCAAGTTCCCAGGTAGCCTCTTCTACCTTGTGATTTCTCCACAAGACTTTCACCAAAGGAACATTCTTATTTCTGAGCCGTTTCACTTTTCGATCAAGAATCTTCTAAGCATGGATACATGAAACACATTGTGAATCTTATCGAACTCGCTAGGGAGTGCAAGTCGATAAGCCACTGGACCAACTCTCTCAATCACCTCGAAAGGTCCAATAAATCTAGGACTGAGCTTTCCTTTCTTGCCAAATCTGAATACCTTCTTCCAAGGTGACACCTTCAGGAAAACCTTATCCCCAACATCATACTGAATGTCCCGACGTTTCAAATCAGCATATGATTTCTGTCTGTCAAAAGCTTGCTTGAGCCTTTCATGTATAATCTTTACTTGTTCTTCTGTCTCTCGAAGCATTTGGGGTCCCAACACTTTATTTTCACCCAACTCTGACCAACAAAGTGGTGTCCTGCATCGCCTACCATACAAGGCTTCAAATGGTGCCATTTGAATAGAAGCCTGATAACTATTATTGTAAGCAAACTCCACTAGAGGTATGGATTTCTCCCAGTTCTTTCCGAAGTCCACAACACAAGCTCGTAACATGTCTTCAAGCACCTGAATCACCCTTTCAGACTGGCCATCTGTCTGAGGATGAAATGCTGTACTAAGATGTACTTTCGTGCCAAGAGCATTTTGCAAAGATTTCCAGAAACGAGCTGTGAAATTCGGATCTCTATCAGAAATAATAACAGTAGGAACACCATGTAACCTGACCACCTCACGGATATAGAGCTCGGCTAAAGTCTCCGAGGTCATATTCTTTTTGACAGGGATGAAGTGTATCGATTTGGTCAGTCTATCAACAATCACCCATATTGAATCATTCTTCCTCGGTGTAACGGGAAGACCAGTAACAAAGTCCATAGTAACTCTGTCCCATTTCCACTGAGGAAACTCAATAGGTTGTAGCAAGCCAGCAGGTACTTGATGCTCTGCCTTGATCCTCTGACAAGTCAAACACCTCAAGACAAAGTCTGTGATGGCAGCTTTCATGCCTGGCCACCAATACAGAGATTTCAAGTCTTTATACATCTTTATCGACCCAGGGTGAATCGAGAAAGAACTTTGATGCGCTTCCTGCAGGATATCCCTTTTTAACTCTTTATCATTAGGGACACAAACCCTATCTTTGAAGTATAGCATTCCATTCGAATGCATAAAGAAACCAAGCTTAGCTTTTAACTCAAGCTTTGAGACAATAGCCTAGAGATCGGGATCCGTTTTCTGGAGGTCTTTGATTCTTGCTATCAAGGTAGATTGAATCTGAAGCTCTGACAAGAATCCTTTTTCCTCGATACACTCGAAGGTGAGCATTAATAGCATTAGGGGCTGTACAGAATTTTCAGTAATTAGACATATATTTCGTATAATTTTCAAAGCATTTTATTTTAAACTTGCTTACCCAATGTTGGTTTGCGACTGAGTGCATCAGCAACCACATTGGCCTTTCCAGGATGGTAATCAATAACCAGATCATAATCTTTCAATAATTCCATCCATCTTCTCTGTCTCAAGTTAAGATCCTTCTGAGTCAAGAGGTACTTGAGACTTTTGTGATCCGTGAACAGGTAGCACTTTTCACCATACAAGTAGTGCCTCCAGATTTTAAGAGCAAACACGATTGCAGCCAACTCTAGATCATGTATGGGATAATTAAGCTCATGTGGCTTTAACTGCCGGGAAGCATAAGCTATCACTTTCCCATCTTGCATCAAAACACATCCAAGTCCCATATGTGATGCATCACTATAGACAGTGAATTCTTTTCCGGGTTCTGGTTGGCTAAGAACAGGGGCATGTGTCAAAGCTTGCTTTAATTGATCAAAGCTTATTTGCTGCTTGTCAGACCAAACATACGGTTCATCTTTTCTAAGCAACTTTGTCAAGGGAGAAGCAATAGATGAAAATCCCTGTACAAAACGCCTATAATATCCGGCCAAACCGAGAAAACTTCGGATCTCTGTGATGTTCCTTGGAGGTCTCCAATCAAGAATGGTTTGAACCTTTCGAGCATCCACTTTAATTCCATCTGCCGATATCACATGTCCAAGGAATGAAACTTCCGATAGCCAGAATTCACACTTTGAGAACTTAGCAAATAACTGACGTTCTCGGAGAGTTTGCAAGACAATCCGAAGATGTTCTGAGTGTTCCTCCTTGTTTCGAGAATACACCAGAATGTCATCAATAAAGACAACTACAAATTTGTCAAGATGAGGCTTAAACATTCGATTCATCAGATCCATGAATGCAGCCGGTGCATTGGTTAGCCCAAATGGCATCACCAGGAATTCAAAGTGTCCATATCGGGTTCGGAAAGCCGTCTTAGGAACATCTTCCTCTTTCACTCTCATTTGATAGTACCCCGATCGAAGGTCAATCTGGGAGAACACTGTAGCATTCTTGAGTTGATCAAATAAGTCTTCGATTCTGGGCAAGGGGTACTTATTCTTGATAGTAACCTAACTCAGTTGTCGATAATCGATACAAAGTCCCATTGTACCATCTTTCTTCTTTATCTCATGAGGTTTAATTACCTTATAGCATAAGTTACCATATTGTTTCTTACACTAAAACACCATTTGATCCCATTTAAGATCAAGAATGCGATTTCGTTATCCAAAACAAGTTGGATAAGGGCTAGAACATAAGCCAAGGCTTTCTTATGGTTTCTCTGACCATTTCATTCATATTAAGGATCCCCTTGTTTTACAAGATAGATAGCAAGAGCTATCTGTTCGAGGTATTTGTATGTTTGAGAATATGGAGCACTTAAGCCATCCTTAAGTTTCATCTTATAATTCAAGGTGCTCTCGAGAAGATCATCAAGATATTCTAACAGGGTTGGCATCTTAGTCAAACCAAATTCAAGTTCGTCCTTTAGGACCCTATCAACAAAAACTGAGATCAGTTTATTTATCAATCGGAAGGAGTGATTACTTTCATAGCTCCTGGAATTTAGATTTCTTAATCAGGCAATCTACCCAAGCTTTTGCTTACTTAATCAATCTAGTATTGAGACTAGATCAAATTCAATGAGAGTATAACATACCAATCAACGAGAAAAAGTATGTTTCGATCAATCATTGGACATGGTTTACAAGGTAACTCGTTTAACATGTTCCCACCTATAGGGTTCAGAACCACAAAACTTCGTTTAACTTTTCTGGCTTTAACCTTAATTTTCCAGTTGAGGATGAGCTTATCAAAAGCTTTTGTTTCGAACGGAAGTAGGACTATCATTTGCAGAAGTTCCATTTGACTACCTTATTAGGGTTCTGAGAACGATTTCCGACATATTGATCGATGATTTCATATAAATAGCACAAGTTTCACTGAGTTTTGCCCTTACCAAAGTGTTGGCTTTAGCAAAACTTGCAATTAGCACAGCGAGTAACTTTATCAGAATTCCCCGAACTATCAACAAAATAGTCGGGCTGGAGACTTATTTACCGATCGAGGTTTCAGTACAAAGTTATTTTTCTGAGCAGGAGTCTAATTCAAGGAACAACATAGGCTTCCTTATTGCCTGAGGCTTACTACCATTTTAAGGTCTTTCATCTTATCAAGAGTTTCTACTTTTATACTTCTCAGAGACTTGACATTAGGGGAGGAATCCTTTATCAGACATGAGTCTTAAGCTCCAATGTATTGTTGTTCAAGGAGTCGTATAACAATGCCTAGCGTACTAAGCTCACATGCTTTTATACTTAAGCTTATCTATTACTTCTTTATCATCGTTCTTATGACAAATCACTCTTTTAAACTTACACTCTTATGACATCTCAAGCTTTTACCAAGGAGGATTCCTTTTCATCCTCACTCAAACTTCATATTCGAGGACTTACAGGACTTTCATCGTCCTGAGCCAATCTCGTATCAACCTTTCTATAAAAGGACAACAATTATCATTCAAATAAGCAAGGACACAAGCAAGTACGGTATAAAACTCCTAGGTGGCATAGTTCAACCCTATATGATGCATGCACATTTCTTTCGGTCCGAGAATCATGCAACCGAAAGCTCTGATACCACTAATTGTAGCACCCCTGACCCGGTTAAGAGCCAGGAGTGGTACCGAAAACACATGAAAAGCAAGATAAGCATAAATGGTCATTACTATATTAGTTAATTCGATTTTGAGACCCAATTAAAACCTTTTTACCAAACCAGTTTGTATATAAGTTTCCTTCATATCATAACATATGCCAACTTATATATATATATACAACTACCAAGGTAATTTACTTTAATATTTACAACTATGTTCTCAAAATAGCTTATGTACAAAACATGTTCTAATCCAAAATGTACGGAAGCTAACTAAATAAACGAACTAGCCACCATAACTAGGAGTCAACAAAAACTAAAATACCATACATGATCTCCCAGCTTGTTTTGCCTCGGAAGACTCAAGTTAGCGTCTAAAGCTCTGAACCTGAAATTTTGGGAAGTATGGAACAAACGAGTGATAAGTACAATTTAGTACTTAGTGAGGTAGCTCCTATAACTATCCATTTTTCAAACATATATTAATCATACAACATAAAGATCAAACAATATCAGGATTATCAAATCATATACATGCTTTGTTCTGTTAGCATCCTAACCAAGCATGCTTCTATTTCATGTAATAAAACAATCAAACATGCTTTCAATCAATTCCAAATAATCATATATCACATATCATGCTCATATTAGCAAAGCATATAACATATAACAAAAGGCATCATTACAGTTCACTTATATCATTTCATTTCATACTTGATATGTATCAAGTGAATAACAACCATTAAATGCCAAAACAAGTTTATTTCAATTAACATTTCGATATCATTTAGACCTTGGCTTTTAGTCAGTACTAGGTAATCAGGTCGACAGTATGGTACACAAAGTACCGGGCAATATGATACATAAAGTATCCAGTAAGGTGCCAAACACCACAAGTAGTACACCACTGTACTATCAGGGGATACCATAGGTATCTAACAGTAGAGTGACTAACCACTCACAGTAATAAGGTGACTTACCACCTTAAATAAGAAGATGACTCACCATCTTCATCAGTATGGTACACCAAGTACCGAAACAGTAGAGCTCAATGACCCTAAGGCATGCCGTTCTACCTATAGCCAACTAGTTACCAAGGACTTGTAGTTCATTTAAATCTTTCAAGTTCATACATTTCATTATGTATGCATGAATCATATCATTTCAAGTGAATATAATGTATGCATGCTTACATGCTTTAATTTCTAACAATTATCCTATCATGTACATGCTTATCAATGTCAATTGATGCAAACATCAACATGCATTCATTTAAACATTTTATCAGGCATACACATGCATATATCATTCAAGTTTTCATTCAATTTTTCCTACTTCCCTTATGATTACCAAATATACATTTAGTCAATTTTCATGATATTTAAAACAATGCAAGGTTGGTTAGGAACTATCCCCAACCCTAAGGTTGCTACACTCACAAAACAAAGCAAAGTAAGCAAGGTTCCTCCTAGTCCCGGATAACAACGCCCTTTTCACGGCCTTTGGATGATCCTACAAGATGATCTTCTTGTCTGGGATCCTCAACACGATCTACATAACATGCAAGAACATATATAGATCACTATTAGATCCAAATCCACAATTTATAAGCTTTTATAATAGAATTATAACTTAAATACTAAAACAGTTTCTGTTCGTTTCAATTTCCGACACCCTTCGCTTAAAACGACAATATCTCCCAATCCGTACATCTGAATTTCGAGTTCTTTATATCGTTGGAAAGCTTACAAAATTATCTAGAATAACATATTGGCCTTATATTTTTCCTCATAGGCAATTAATACAGTTTATTAATTGAAGATACGTTTTTCCAGAATCTCGTAGCCCTTGACCTATGCTCAGAAATCGGCCAATATCTTTTAGCTCGGTGATCCGATTGATTCACCGTCTTTTCCTAATTAAACTAGACACACCAAGGAGTGTCCATTAAAATTTTCATGTCCAGATTCCACTCCTACACAATTTGGGAACCATTCAAACATACTGACCCTGCACAGGGGATGCAGGCAGCATGCCTCCCTTTTCTTTCCAAGGCCTGATTCGATATCTAGGAACTCAATTTACATGATTCCAAGCTTCAGAATTTAAGTTAATACATCAAGGAACAATTTTCCTTTACACAACTTCTTCTAGTTCGAACTAGAACCAGATCAATTTCAGTGATGAAGACAACACTCGAAATTGAACAATCCTGGCAGTTTGTACCACTTCACTTCTAGAGCCCTAATTCGACTTCTAGGATAGCAAATTGAGTGATTCAAAAGGCTAAATTTCATGTAAACAATCTAATGAACATTTTTTTATGAAGTAACTTTTCTCTAATTTTGACCCTAAGGTCCTCAAAATCAGGCTGGAAGTTGGTGCCCGAAAATAACACCTCAACTAGACTGTTTGTGTTCTATTGACCAATTGGTCAACCAAACCTACTCCAAATGACTCCAAATTTCATCAGCACGAAACTAAGACATATATAAGTGATTAGGAAGCAAGAAACCTCAAGAATTTCTACTAAAAACCAATTAGATCAGCTGGTATTCTTACCTTAAAAACTGAAACAGATTTCTAAGTCTTCTTTCTTGCTAAGCTTGCTTCTATGGCTTCCAAAAGCTACCCAAAGCTAATTTCCTTTGATTTTTCAGCTTGATTTCACACTAAAGAGGTCAAGAAATAGCTGAGCAAAACTTTGAAGCTTCTCCTATGGTGATTTCGGTGGACAATGATGAAGAAGAAAAAGATGAAGACCAAATTTTCTCTTTAGCCTTTATTTAATGAATTTTTTTGTCCATTAATGCCCACTTGTATCTTTTCTCCTCCACTTGGCCGGCCAAACAAGGGGATATTATCCCATTTTTTTTATTTTTTTTAATATAATATCATTTTAATTGAATCAAAATTCAATCGGTTTAATTTCTCGATTTCTCGTACTCTAAGCTAGTTTCTTGCATTTTTACAATTATTTATCAATTAAAATAATTTTATTTAGCTAACTACAAATTCAATTCGAGTCTAATTATTCGCTACCACATTTTCTAAAAATTCACTTGGTCTCAAATCGAATCTAAATCGAACTTACGAGGCTCAATTTCAAGAAATTCTTTTAAAAGGACCAAATTGAAATCTTGTAAACTTCCAATTGTCTATTTCAATTTTAAATTATTTAATCGTATTATCGAACTTCTAACTAGGCCGTTTTGAGGATATTATATCACGGTTTTAATATATCCGTTTGCCTTCTCCACTTGAAGGCCGAGCTTTTTGGATATTTGTTCGGACACGAACAAGTCTGAGGCACCAGTGTCGACTAGTGCACTGATCTGTTGGCTTTTTATTTTGATGTTGACGAACATCAACCCCTTTTTGTCGGACCCCTTCTTAATCTCCATAGAACTGATAATGGAATTAAGTTTTGGGATCTCATCCTCGGTGGAATCTTCTTCGTCGATTTCTTCTTGGATGACTGCCGCTTTCTCGAGTTGGGGACAATCCCTTTTCATGTGATTGCCACCACAATTGTAACAACTAAAGTTGTTCTTTTCCCACGGCTTACGGAATTTAGCATCTCCACTGGATTGCCTCTTTGGTCCTTCTTTGGCATGAACGTCTTTGCCCCTTCCGCCATTACCTTTGTATTTTGGCTTTTGTTTTGAGTGGTCCGATTTCTTGAATTCAAATTCTGCAAGAGAGTCGGCTACGTTCAGTGCTTTGGACAGATCCTGGACCCCCATTCGGTGTAGTTCCATTTTTGCCCAACGTTGCAATCCGTTTTTAAAGGTATAGAGGGCATCGGCTTCGCTCATGTTGTGAATTTGAAGCCTAAGTTCCGTGAATCTATTGACATATTCTCGGATTAACTTGTCATGTTTTAGTTGATGAAGCTTCTCCCGAGCTTCTTCTTGAGCATTCTTTGGGTAAAAGTGCTCTTTGAATTCAGCTTGGAATTCTCTCCAAGTTTTGACGGGAATCTGTCCGTCCAATGACTGAGAACATCTATGCCGCCACCACAACAGTGCGGCATCTACCAAGTAAACCGAAGCTGTGTTTACTTTTGTGTTCTCATCTTTGATGCCCGAGAGTCGGAAATACTGATCCAAACCCCACACAAAGTTGTCCACTTCCCGAGCGTCCATTGCTCCTTTGAACTCCTTTGGTTTCGGCACATCGATCCTGGGTTTAGCTAACATTGCATCGCCCATAATGCCAGTTATTACGGCATTCTTGTAGAGGGATAGCTCAGCCTTGAGCTTTTGAATTTCCCCCAACAATTCTCCCTTCATCGCCTCTAATGCGACTTGAATGGAGACATCCTGTTGGTTCAATTTCTCATAAGTTTCATTGAGGAGATCTTGAACCTCTTCCGTGACTTCATCTTTGATGGGTTCGATTTTGGCTTCGAGTTCTTCGAGACGATCGTTCACAATGTCTGCAGATTCCATCGACTCTTTGGTACTAATTTCGAGTCGATCTACCTTGCCTTCAAGCGTTGTGAGTCGATCCTTTGAGGCGGCTCTCTTCTTGTCGATGGCTTGTGTTTCTGGGGCCTTTGGTGCGACAGAGCCGGTTTCGACTTTCTTTTTGTCGATAACTTGGGTTTCTGTGGTCTTTGGTGTGGCTGAGGTGGTTTCGTCTTTCTTGGCCATCATAACAAATAACCTTTAAGCTCTGATACCACTTGTCACGCCCCTGGACTTTTAGAACCGAGACGTGCGGCCTTAGACGCCTTTGGAAGGTTATGGCGTCCAAGTTAGCCTTGGAAAACTAAGCGAGAAGGCTTAGTTTGGGCGGAAACGGGTTATGATGGCAAAAGAAGATGTATGCGTGGAAAATAGGGAAATATTATTATCTGAATAAAAGGGACAAAGTTGGTGCCTAATAAAGCCAAGAGTAATCGAAAGACTAATGAATGATGAAGTGAATAATGAGGTGGGGGTAAGCCTCCTTAAATAGCCCCCTCTATTCCTAATCCTAGTCTAACTAGGATTACTAATCCTCCAAGGATTATAACTCCTTGGTTCCTAACTAAGGTAGGACTCCTTCATGGAGTCAAACTCGTGGGCTCCTTAGGTGCTGGATGAATCGGGCCCTAAGGTGTGCATGGGTCCTGACGGTGCGGCAGTGCTGGCCCCCATTGTGTTGGACGGATCGAGCCCTAAGGTGCAAGTGGGCTCGGTTCTCGATGGTGCTGTAGGGCTAGCCCCCAGGGTGCTATCGTGTTGGGCTCCTTGGTGTGCGTTGGGTGCGTTGGAATTAGACCCTTGGGTGCGGGTCGTGACACAGGGTAATGGCATGGTGTCTAGTGTAACGCCACGTGTCCTATTATAAGAGAGCAACAGCTGCCGAAAACGTGGATTCAGTAGACAAACATGCATATGTAACTTTGAAATTGTCAAAATAAATAATAATAAAGATAAAAGAACGTAGAAATTTGTGCCTCATCGTCAATCGTACAATTAGATGTTATTTCTGTTAATAGATTGATTTGAATAAAAAATTAATTTATTTTATTTTATAATATTAAATTAAAATTTTTGATTTAATATATATGAAAAAAATAAATTTTTATGGTTTACAATTTTAGGAATATTTGTCCTAGGGGGAGAGTTCAGAGCTGACAGGAGGCTTGGATTCCTTGATTGATTTAATTACATGTTTGGTCTCTCAAGTCTAAATAAGTCAATTTAATCCCATCTAACTCCTTTATTAAACGAAAGATTTTAAGTTTTGGATCCTTCTAAAGTTTAATAATTCAATTTGAGCCATGTTAACATGAATTTTATAAATGAAACATAAAAAATATTTTCTTGACAAATATAAAATATTGAAAAAAACATGTTTTGTTACAAAAATTAAAAATTATTTTAAAAAATGAATGAAACTTTAAAAATATAAAAATATTTATACTATTTTTATTACAAATAAGGATCTAATTTTTGAACGTTTTAGGGTTTAGGGTTTATGTTTAAGGTTTAAGGTTTAAGGTTTAATGTTTATGTTTGTTTAGTGTTTAGTGTTTAGGGTTTAGTGTTTAGTGTTTAGGGTATAGGATTTAGGGTATATGGTTTAGGGTTTAGGGTTTAGGTTAGGGTCAGGGTTTAGGATTTACGGTTTAGGGTTAGGGTTTAGGGTTTAGGTTTAAGATTTATGGTTTAGGGTATATGATTTAAGGTTTAGGGTTTAAAGTTTATGATTTAAGATTTAGGGTTTAGGGTTTAGGGTTTAGGTTTAGGTTTAGGGTATAAGGTTTAGGTATAGGGTTTAGGTTTATGGTTTATGGTGTATGATTTATGGTTTAAGGTTTAGGCTTTATGGTTTAGGGTTAGGGTTTAGTGATTAGGGTTTAGGGTTTATTTTTAGGGATAGGGTTTAGGCTTTAGGCTTTAGGCTTTAGGCTTTAGGTTTTAGGGTTTAGGGTTTAGGGTTTAGGGTTTAGGGGTCTAGGGTTTGGGTTTAAGGGTTAGGGTTTAGGGGTTTGGGTTTATGGTTTAAGGTTTAGGGTTTAGGGGTTTGGGTTTAGGGATTAGGGATTAGGGTTTGGGTTTAAGGTCTAAGGGTTTAGTGGTAGGGTTTAGGGTTTAGCATTTTGGGGGTTAGGGGTTAGGGTTAGGGGTTAGGGTTTAAGTTTAGGTTTAGGGTTTAGTGTTTATGATTTAGGGTTTAGGGTTTATGGGTTAGTGTTTAGAGTTTAGGGTTTAGGGTTAGGGTTTAGTGTTTAATGTTTAAGGTTTAGGGTTTAGGTTTAGGTGTTAGGGTAAGGGTTAGGGTTAATGGTTTAGGGTTTAGGGTTTAGTGTTTATGGTTTATGGTTTAGTATTTAGTGTTTAGTGTTTAGTGTTTAGTGTTTAGGGTTTATGGTTTAGTATTTAGAGTTTGGGGTTTAGGGTTTAGGGTTAGGATTTAGGGTTATTATTTAGTGTTTAGGGGTTAGGGTTTAGGGTTTAGGGTTTAGGGTTTAGGGTGTATGGTTTTGGGTTTATGGTTTAGGATTAGGTTTAGGGATTAGGGTTTAGGGTTTAGGTTTTAGGTTTAGGGTTTAGGGTTTATGGTTAGGGTTTATGGTTTACAGTTTAGGGTTTAGGTTTAAGGTTTAGGGTTTAGGGTTTAGGGTTAGGGTTTAGGGCTTAGTATTAAGGTTTAAGGTTAAGGGTTTATGGTTAAGGTTAGGGTTAAGGTTTAGGATTTATAATTTAGGGTTAGGGATTAAGGTTTAGGGGTTAAGGGTTAAGGTTTAGGGTTAGGGTTTAGGGTTTAGGGTATATGGTTTAGGTTTATGGTTTATGGTTTGTGGTTTAGGGTATATGATTTAAGTTTTAGGGTTTAAAGTTTAGGGTTTAAGATTTAGAGTTTATGGTTTAGGGTATAGTGTTTAATGTTTAGGATTTAGGGTTAAGGTTTAAGCTTTATGGTTTAGGCTTTAGGGGTTTATGGTTTAGGTTTTATGGTTTAGGGTTTAGGTTTATGGTTTATGGTTTAAGGTTTATGGTTTAAGGTTTAGGCTTTAGGCTTTAGGCTTTAATGTTTAGTGTTTAGGGTTAGGGTTTAGGCTTTTGGCTTTAGGGTTTAGTGTTTTAGGGTTTGGGGTTTGGGTTTAAGGGTTAGGGTTTGGGGGTTTTGGTTTATGGTTTAAGGTTTAGGATTTAGGGGTTTGGGTTTAGGGGTTTAGGGTTTAGGGTATAAGGTTTAGGTTTAGGGTTTAGGTTTATGGTTTATGGTTTAGGTTTATGGTTTATGGTATATGGTTTATGGTTTTTGGTTTAAGGTTTATGGTTTAAGGTTAGTGTTTAGTGTTTATGTTTTAGGGTTAGGGTTTAGGGTTTAGGCTTTAGGGTTTAGTGTTTAGGGTTAGGGTTTAGGCTTTAGGCTTTAGAGTTTAGGGGTTTCGGGTTTGGGTTGAAGGGTTAGGGTTTAGGGGTTTGGGTTTAAGGGTTTGGGTTTATGGTTTAAGGTTTAGGGTTTAGGGGTTTGGGTTTAGGGTTTAGGGTTTGGGTTTAAGGGTTTGTGGTTTGGGTTTAAGGGTTAGGGTATAGGGTTTTAGGTTTTGGGGTTAGGGATTAGGGATTAGGGTTTAGGGTTTAAAGTTTAGGTTTAGGGTTTAGGTTTAGTGTTTAGAGTTTAGGGTTTAGTGTTTTTAATTTAGGGTTTAGGGTTTAGGTTTAGTGTTTAGAGTTTAGGGTTTAGTGTTTTTAATTTAGGGTTTAGGGTTTATAGGTTAGGGTTAGGGGTTAGAGTTTATGGTTTATGGTTTAGTGTTTAGAGTTTAGGGTTTATGGTTTAGTGTTTAGAGTTTAGGGTTTAGGTTTAGGGTTTAATGTAGGGTTTAGGGTTTAGGTGTAGGGGTTATGGTTTATGGTTTATGATTTAGGGGGTTAGGATTTAGGGTTTAGGGTTTAGGGTTTAGGGTTTATGGTGTAGGGTTTAGGGTTTAGGGATTAGGGTTCAGGGTTTAGTGTTTATGTGTTAGGTTTAAGGTTTAGGTTTAAGGTTTTGATTTAGGGATTAGGGTTTAAGATTTATTGTTTAGGGTTTTAGTTTAGTATTTAGGGTTTAGTATTTAGGGTTTAGGTTTAAGGTTTAGGGTTTAGTATTTAGTGTTTTAGGTTTAGGGTTTGGGTTTAGGGTTTAGGGTTTATTGTTTATTGTTTGGGGTCTGGGGTTTAGTATTTAGTGTTTAGTGTTTAGTGTTTAGGTTTAGGGTTTAAAGTTTAGTATTTAGTGTTTATTGTTTATTGTTTAGGGTTTGGGGTTTAGTATTTAGTGTTTAGGGTTTAGGGTTTAAGGTTTAGTATTTTGTGTTTATTGTTTAGGGTTTAGTATTTAGTGTTTAGGGTTTAGGGATTAGGGTTTAAGGTTTAGTATTTATTGTTTATTGTTTAGGGTTTAGTATTTAGTGTTTAGTATTTAGGTTTAGGTTTTAGTGGTTCTCTCATAATTTTTAAAATGTTTGTATTTTTTATTTTTTTATCTATTTTCTTTATTTTTATAAAGAAAACGAAGGAGTATCTAACACTTCAGATTAACTAAAACATCATTTCAGCGTAAGTCCTTTTCCAGAAGTTTGGTCGACAAATTTTTCTCATACTATGAATATCGATGTTTATGGGTCGACCGACATGTTTTAAAAATCGGTTTAATGTCAAATACAGAACCAAACTTGTAAGGGACGAAAAGAGTTATTGTTTTTACCCTAATAAAAAAATTATTATCTAATTTCAAATATATATTTTTATTTTTTAATCACCAATTTTAATTCTTAATTAATAAATACAAAACTTTTTCACTGTATGTATTTTATGAAATTGAAAATAACGGATTAAATATATCAAATCTAGTTTAATAACAAATCAGATTTTATATCTTCATTGATGTTTACGTTATTTATCTATAATAAGTTACTTAAAATAAAATTTGATTGATTTATTAGTCAAAATTAATTAAAATTAATTTTTTATAATCAAAGATTAAAAAGATAGATCCTATTTAAGGATAATTTATATATTTTAACCATTTTTATATAAAGTTATTCACATACTCGCACACCCCATTCTTGACTTTACACTCACCCCCTCGAGAAAAAAATATTGCAAGTCTTTCAAAATCCACCCCCCCTATACTTTTGAAAAATAATAATTATTATCACATACTTTCCCTCTTTTTCACTGTTACGTGAGACCCACTTTAATGAAAAATCATACATTTTATGTTATTTTTATATTCCTCTTTAAAAGTTATCATTCGAACGAATCTAAAAATCTAAAATTTACGATTTAATTTCTCCACTTTAATAAAAGTTGTTGGGTTTCTTTGTATAATCAAGTGATTAAGAGGAAACAACATACTGTCTCTGCCCAGTCTGTTTTTGAGTTTTTTTCTCCTTTTGTTAACCCACTTTCGTCCTGGAATTTCATTTTTGCCAGACTTTTTAATCTCTGAAACATCTGTTGGTAAATTTTTAGCATTTCATACATTTCTGGTCCCAAAAGATCTTTTTCACCAATGCCAGGTCTCGCGTCGTTCTTAAGGTACAACTTCTGCCTTTTATTGATTCTTTTTTCTGTTTGTTTCTGGGGATTTGGATCTTTTTCTGTTTGGTTTAGGGTTAGATTTGATCCATGGAAGGAAACCTTAAGCAAGTTTGAGCTTCCAATTTCTGGGTTTGGTTTCATTTTGAGTTTTGTGTTTCCTTTTTTCAGTGTTAGGCTTTGATTTGAAGATAATTAGTGATGATAGTGACTTTTGGTTATTTTAACTAATCCGTTTATAATGATAATGAAGTTTTGAATTAAAGCATCATAAGATCCAGGAGCTGATGATAGAAAAAAACTACTTGAATTTAAGGAAATCTGCTTAGGCACTTGTTGTAAACTTGTAATTCCTGAGATTGGATGGTTTTCTCTGAAAACTTTACCATTTATGTAAATTTATTAGCAATATGTATGTATGTGTGTAAATTTATTCAAACTTTTGATTTGATTGGAGAATAGGAACTTCACAAGTCTCTGTGCATTCGTCTGTTTGAGGTTGGTTAATCCGAAAACTTGGAACAAATACTAATTTGGAGGCTAAGCTTGGTGTTGTACCGTTTCTCTACGACACGGATGAGAGGTTTTTGTACTTTGTAGCAGCTACAATGGGTTCTTATGCTGGTACTAGTGAAATCGTTCAAGTGGACAAAGAGTTGAAACCAGTACAACAATCTGACCGGGCATCACGACCACATTCAGGATCGGGTTTAGGTGACAAAGATTGGAAGTCGCCTGCATTGAAGCTGGGATACAAGGATTCTCTTGAAGGTGATATTAATCGGCTTTTCGAGTCTATCAATTTTAAAGGTCCGAAAGGTTTAAGTGTTTCGTACCAAGGAGGTGCAAGCTCAAGCTCCGTAAAGAAAAATGTATTGAAGAAGCCGGTCATGGTGGGGATGCCCCAGTCCCCGAGAAATGGTGGCTCGGAGTCGTTGTCACTGAAACAGGCATTAAGGGATCTTTGTATTTCCAAGGCATCAGAAATGGCTGTTATGAAAAGGAAATCAATGTCAATTAGTTCTCCCAGGGTATCTGAAGCTGGAAGGATAAAGAATTTGTTCAAATCAGTGGTAGTTGAATCCGCCAGTGGATCCGGTCGTCCCAGAGGTGAAGGTAAGCGGGGTGTGGTTGAAATATCTTTGGTGCCTGAAGAAAGAAAATCAGCTTCTTCTCAAGCTACAAAGGTAAAGCCATTGAGCCAAAGTACTAATTCTTCACCTCGATTTGCTCATGCAATGACACAAGTTAGCACCAAAGCTTCTACATTGAGTCAAACTGATGTTTCTGCATTGGCAAAAGCTGGAACTAGCGCACCAAAGGCTGAGATTCATCTGAAAGAGAAGCACGCATCTGCATCTCCGACATCTAGTTCTTATGCCAGTCATAATATGGTAAAACCTGACAATACTGTGCCTGCTTCATCCAAGTTACCAAAACGAGCATCAATGCCAAAGTTTGGACGAAAGGTCCGGCTGCTTGCTGTTGCTTCTTCTAGATCAATGAATGGTAGCAAAGTAAGCAGGATAACGAGAAATGCACCCCGGGTGGTCAAAACTGTTGTCCGGAACAAGAGTTTGCTGAAGAAGAAAATAAAGCAGGGTTCCTCTTCTGCCACTAACACTGTTAATACTTCCAATGGAGTTAACTGCAACTTGGATTCCACTACAAGTCAATTAGTTTGTCAAAGATGCCAATGCTCGTTGAAGAGTTCAAGTAATCATGGTTCCAAGAAGTCGATTGCATCCGGGATGAGCATTGAAGTTAACTCAAGTAATGCGAATATCGATGTGTGCAGACCAACCTTGGCTGAAAACAATTCTAGCAAAAGCCGAGCCTCAATTCCAAGGGCTAACAAGAACCCAAAATCAAGACACAAGGGAGACTTCTCCCAAAGTCCGAGTAGCCTTGGTGATAGTAGCAGCACAAGTATCAGTGATGACAGCAATTTAAGTCGTTCTAGCTGTGGTAACAGACCTCACATGTCAAAGGACGTAAGGTGGGAAGCCATCCGACACATTAAAATGCAGGATGGAATCTTGGGATTGAGACATTTCAATTTTTTAAAGAAGCTCGGTTGTGGGGATATCGGGACAGTATATCTTGCTGAACTTATTGGTACGAACTTCTTGTTCGCATTGAAGATCACGGACAACGAATATTTGGCAGGCAGGAAAAAAATTACGAGGGCTCAAACTGAGAGAGAAATATTAAGGATGCTTGATCATCCTTTTCTACCTACGTTATTTACACAATTCACGTCAGACAACTTGTCGTGTTTGGTTATGGAGTACTGTCCGGGTGGGGACCTGCACGTCCTTCGGCAAAGGCAGCCTGGGAGATGTTTCTCTGAGCCTGCAGCTAGGTAAGATGCTTAGATGATAAAATGTGAATTTGAATTCGTATTGCATTCTATTAGTTTGAATTATCTTTGATTTTGCATATTTTGGGTCACTCATTCGGTTTGAACATCTGAAGCACACATGTTCCGGTATCCGAACCGGTTATATTTACATTATTATATATGCAGGTTTTATGTAGCTGAGGTCCTTCTTGCTTTGGAGTACTTGCACATGCTTGGAGTTATTTACCGCGATTTGAAACCAGAAAACATTCTCGTCCGAGAAGATGGCCACATAATGCTCTCGGATTTTGACCTTTCGCTTCGATGCACAGTTAGTCCAACTCTCCTGAAATCTTCATCCATTTTGGATCCTGCAAGGATATCCGGCCCATGTGGAGGATCTGGCTGCACCGAACCCTTCTGCATTCAACACTCGTGTCAAATCCGATGCTTTAATCCTAAGTTATTGCCTGCTGCTCCAAAAACAAAGACGACGGGGCTGAACCTTGCTTCCCGTGTCAGATCATTGCCACAGCTTGTGGCTGAGCCTACTGATGCAAGATCCAATTCCTTTGTTGGAACCCACGAGTACTTGGCTCCTGAAATTATTAAAGGAGATGGTCATGGAGCCGCTGTTGATTGGTGGACCTATGGTGTCTTCCTTTACGAGCTTCTCTATGGAAAGACACCGTTTAAAGGTGCAGAGAACGATGAAACGCTAGCTAATGTCCTGTTACAAACCCTTAAGTTCCCTGACAGCCCTCTTGTTAGTTTCCAAGCAAAGGAACTCATCCGAGGGCTGTTGGTAAAGGAACCCGAGAATCGTCTGGGATCAGAAAAAGGAGCTGCTGAGATCAAGCAACACCCTTTCTTCGAAGGCTTGAATTGGGCTTTGATACGATGTGCTGTTCCGCCAGAACTACCTGAGCTATATGAATTCGTTGTTCCGTCCGGGATGTCCCCAGAAACAAAGAGCCATTATTTGGAATGTAAAGCTTCTGGAGAGCACCTTGAATTTGAGTTATTTTGATGAAAAACATGTAGTTTGAAAGATATATTTTTTAATAATGTTTAGCTCATCATGTAAATTTGTTTTTATAATATTCGGTCTAAGATGTTTTTTTAATAATGTTTACTAATAATTAGTATTTTTTTACTTTGTGGTCCATGAATTTTGATATCAACCACGGAAAGTTGCATGTATACATATTTTAATTACGAATGAATTATTTATTTATAATCATCGACATCTAAATTTAATACCGTAAAAACTCATTATGAAGCGAGGTGGAGACAAATTTTACATCGTCTACCTCTTCTCATGTTTGTATCGAGGTTGAAAATATCTATATTATATAATTATTTGTAACTCATTATTATAAAATTCTATAGTTGTAATTTATTCAAGGATATACTTTCCATATATAATAAGTATAATATAATTAGATACAAATAATATAGCTTTTAAAAGTTGTGACGAAGGATGTAAACATTTATCATAATTATTCCGTTCCATCGTATACATTCAGTTATTTAAAAAAAATTAAAATGGATTAGTCCTAAAGTTTAAGGAAACTGTGTATCAAACCTTTGGAATTACACGATTTCGCTTTCGTATGGCTTAGAGTTGCAAGCTTTCAAAGTTCGAGTTTAATTCAATTGGTTCATGTAATCGTAAATATTGAGAATGAGAGAAGATTAGAATCATGGTAGGCATATACTTTCAGTTTCAGAAGACTGATTATTAACTATGTTAAGGATATGTGGATTCTTACCGATGTTCTCCATCTTCTGGATTCAAATGCTCCTATATAATCCGAAAGGCGAAACCATTCTCCATCATCCTTCATGATCCGCACCGGATTCCACCATCTTCGTCTTTCCTGTCAAGAACACAAGTTCATAATACAAAGAAAATGGAAGCATTTCAGAATGACTCAAAAACACAGAGCAGAGACTTGGTTTAACAGCAACGGTCAGAGTTCTTACCTATGTTGCTCCGACGCTTTATTTTTCTTCAACCATCCATGTCAAACGTATATTTGGATACGAGTGTGGGAGTATAACTCTCTAAATACATTAAAAAACTGAACATACACATATACGACACTAATACCCGAGTCTGAGTAATATAGATTCTCAACCTTCTGAGATATCAAAAATCTCAAAATAAACAATGATCAAAATTTTCAGCAATTTGAGAAATGCATCTTCAAATATGCAAATAATAAAATTTCGGATACATGTCGAACAATAGTAAGTTTCAGCTTATGACAATTTCCAATTCTAAGTCTAATTCTAATCTAAAGTATTATCAGTGAACTAGAAAATCTCACACTATCACTTTGTCTTCTTATGAATTGGTACTGGTACATTGCAGCAATCATCTTCCACAGCTGATGTTTCAATAAGTTGATACTATTTCTTATGCATTTAAATACAATAAATATGGCCACCACAAGAAATTACGGATTTTCAGGGAAGTTGGCATTGCAGGCTAAAAATAAAACCTGGCCTTCGGATGTTACAGCAGCAACATCTTTGGGTCAAGAATCAATCAAAGGCTCGGTTGTAGAAACACTGCAGCTGAACTACCACATAATGCTAGTTGTTACTAGAGTACGTTAACCTTATCGGACTTGATATCCAGGGTCACGGCAACAGGAGAAGCATTGGATCAGCTTATCCTTCCAGTTTGATCGATCAATGTGCCAACTTGATCTCCACATAATGCCTTCGAGATGTTTCCAGGCTGAAGAAGATTAAAGACCACAACTGTGCCAAAGTAAATTGATTTAATTTGCAGGGGATCAATTGTCTGGTAATTGAACGATATATAACCTGGGATTTAAAAGACATATTTCGGCAGCTATTCATAAAAATTCAGAACATGGAATACAAACATGAAGAGTGATTTCCGCAAGAATACCAACCGGGAATGCCATTTTCTTCACAGAAGGTCAATGCCATCATGTCCATGGCTGTGGCACCTCTTGAGACTAAATCTCGAAATGAGATGTGCTCAAATGTAGCATTGTTGTCCTGGGAATGGCAGTCATAAACACCGTCAACATTTGTACCTTTAACAACTGCCTCAGCTTGAACTGAAGAGAAAGCAGTAGAGGGTCAAATGTAGAGAACACCAAGAAAAAAGAAAGAAGTGTCAGTAGAAAAGAGTGCCATATAGTTCTCGTGCTCCATGTCACAGATGAAAGGGGAAACAAAGAAAAGAGTGCCATATAGTTCAAGAGATTGAATTTTAGAAAACCAGAAGAGAGATGACCATACTTTCTGAGGCTCGAAGCGCTGCAGCTGTGTCAGTAGAAAAGAGTGGATTTCCAGTGCCAGCGCCAATGCCACCAAATATTACAACTCTACCTTTTTCAAGATGACGTATGGCACGTTGCCGATTGTATTGTTCGGCAACCTCTTGCACAGAAAATGAGGTTTGCACACGGGTCTGAACTCCCATTTTCTCCAACGATGATTGCAGAAGTATAGAATTCATCACGGACGCCATCATGCTGCAGTATATTGCAGGATCATGGTTTTGATTAGTTTCATAATCAGATGTGAAGATATATGTTTTAGCACATGAAGATCGCAAGTTCACATAACAGGCAGATTCATTAGTTAAGATCTTTTCTTGTGACCCCAGCGTTTTATCCGATGTTGCACCGACTGCTTATCTTTTCTAAAATAGTCATTTCTAAGACCTATGTTCAACACGTAATCAGACATGAGTATGGGAATATGATTGTCCAAGCACCCTCCAAATACATGGAAGTCTTGGAAAGAATTAAGCATACCCGTGTGAGACCCATACTCGTTTCTGATACTTACACCCAAATCTAAGCAACATGGAAATTACAAGCAGAAATATTACATATACCATCCAACTTAAGTCATTAGTGAAAACAGCCAAAAAATATATAGGTTTATGATCATAACCCGAGAACTATAAAACTATCAAAGTGAGTTGTTTGAACATACAATTTAAAAACTATGAGCAAGCTTAGTCTTACAAGTCTGACCCAAGTTTAAGCTTTATACTCTTCTATTATATAAGTCAAGATTAAATCAAATTTGGTATGTAATCATCCATCATGAGTCAAGAAGTGAACACATTACCCAATTTGATATGCAGTACTTCTATCTAAACCTGTTGCAGTAACCCATGTGTCCCCACAAAAGAAATTGCGACCTCCAACAACGATTGCTACCTGGAATATCACCAAAAAGTATTGTGTCTTAAGAGGATTGCAAACATCCACAATCATAAGAGATAAAGGCATTAATGATTACCTCCACACCGAGGCGGCATGCATTTGCAACTTCCCTTGCAATCAACAGTGCTACCTGATAATGAGAACGAAATCCCATTAATGCAAATTGACAACAATATTATCCCAGTTTCAAACTTTTTATAGCAAACTCATGGTAAACCTTAGGGTCAATATTGAGAGGACCAGTGCAAGCAAGAGCAGCACCACTGATTTTGAATACCACTCTGCGCCATTTAGGACTTTTGGATTTCATGGTAATCTGTCCTACAGGGCTTGGTGAAGCTAAAGCATATCTGCCAATCAAACAACCACGAAGGCATCTCTATCATTATATACAGAACAAAATACAGTAAACACGAGTACACTACTTTTAATCACAAACTAGGGCATCAACACCATTACCAGCCAGAATGAAGCAATGAAATCAAACACAGACTGAAATTTTAGAATTTTACTGAAATAACTAGAGAATAACATCATTTGCAAATGAACTCAATAAAAGAGTGAAACTGAGAATGTTTTGTTCAGGTTTTCCTTGACAATTCATATTGTTAATGGATTATATTAGTCGATCCGTTTCATTATCTCATTCCCGTTTATTTATTATAGTTGAGGTTATGAGTATGAACCCTCATAACTGTAACAAATACTAACAATCTAGCAGTTGTTGGCAGAGATTCTCCAAACAAGTGCACATTTGAACCTTTGGAATTTGGATATCCAATTATCAGAATCTACATTACTTGAGCAGATAACATACCAAACTTACGCATTCGAATCAGAAATGGAATGGCAACAAATCTACCTTTTGGATTGTCTAATGGCAACGGCAGTTCCCGGAGAAGTGACGCCCTTTTCTTCATCAGTCACCGCCTTCGCTGGCAGAGAATTTCCAACAATCTCTTCCATTTTCTTAAACCAAGGCCAATGACTCGCCGTGATGCCGCCGTCACTCATCCTATGCCTCTCCAGCTTATACCTTTTCTTCAAATTATCAACCTTGTTCTTGCACTGCTCCACACTCTTGCTCTGCTTCTCGCACCGCTCGCTGACCGCTGCTGCCACCTCTTCCCAATCTCTCCCTCTCAGATTCCCTCTATTCAGCTGCGTCAACTTCTCCATATACGCCTCCAACAAACACCCGATCGCAGCGTCGCTCCATTCTTCTCTGTCTTTCCGGTACTCCGTCGATGACGACTGCTTCGATCTCTTCAAAACTCCGTCGTTTATCTCTTCTTGTTCTCTCCTCTTCTCGATCCGCACATCAGATGATGCAGCGGTACTACTGATGTTGTTGGTACCGAAATTGGCTCCGGGAAAAGCAGAATCGGAGTCGTCGGCGGCGTTGTGATTATCGGGAGGTTGCGCGTTGACCTGCGCGTAAGAAGGGTGGTAGTGGTGGTGGTGACCTGGGTTAGCTTCGTCGTCGATGAGAGAGAACTCGTCGTCAACGGAAGAAGCCATAGGCTGACGTTAGGGTTAAGCGGGGGAAGGGAACGGTTTCGAACGGAAGACGTTAGGGGGTGGTTGGGAGAGACGTCGAAGAGAGAGTGGGTGGATAATTTGACGGAATAAAATTGGCCGTGACGGGTAGAGACGGTTCCGTTAAGTACTGAGGGAAAGTAGGAAACGAATCGGCATGTGGGTAGGCTCCGTTTTCCGTATGGGTCGACATCCGGTTAGATTCGATTTTTATGAAAGTGGTTTTCTCTGGGGACATCAAATAAAATAGGCTTCGGTTAAGTCAAATTATTTTTTTATTGTTCTTCTGGTTTTAAAGTCTAATTCAGACTGACATACGTCGCACACTTAGTTTTGGTGGGTGAGTCTCTTAACAGGGATTTTCTACGTACACAACATCTCAAACTTGAGACTTGCTTAATGAAACCAAACTGCTTACCGCTTGGACCAACCCTGTTATATTAGTGATAAGTCAAATTATTTATTAAATTTAATTGTAAATATAGAGTATAATATTATAATATTAATTAATTTTAAATAATGTATACACTTTTTTATAATTTTATGGGTATATATATATATATTAATACGTGATAAATATATATTAAATAAATTAATATATAATTAAATATATTTAATCTATTAGTTAAGCTATTCATCTTTAATTTTTCAATACTTTTTTTAGGTAATAAGTTTTAAACCTAATATAAACTTCTCTAAAAGTCTTGCATTTCTCTCTCCTCTAAATAAAAATATAATTAAATTTAAAATTTATTAAAAATAAATAAATTTATCATATTATACTTAAACTTAAAAATCAATTCACCAATTATTAAAAAAATAATTTATTTGAGTATTATTTTTCACATATAATGTACATATGATATAATGTACATGTATAGAGCAAAATTGATCTATTAATTATTTAAATCCAATCAAATTTATGAAATTACAATTTAAGATAGAATAAAAAATTCATAAAAAGTTATTTTAAAGTAGTTTAACGTGTTGAATACTTATTTTTAAAATAATAAATTATTCCAATACTCACTGAGATATATTTATTTATTAAAATGTATTTTTAATTAAAGAAAATACTCAATCAATATAAGCACAACTTTTAAGCAGACTTTTGAACAAAAACTATAAATTAAAGAAATAATCCATAGAATTACTTGGTAACTTAACTTCGACATAGAGTACAAGATGCCTAAGCATAAAAGAAAAAACATAACCAACAAGGCAAAATTCATATCATACAATAATGTCAATATGAAACTACTGCCTATTTCTCAGGGTAGGGAAAAGTGATAATACCCTAGCTAACTCAACGCTTTCCACCACCACCACCAAGCTTGGGGCCTTTAGGTGCACCACCCTTCGGAAAGTTACCCTTGCCCTGTGTCTTCTGTTGCTTTGCTGCTACTTCGGCTTTCTTCGCTTTCTTTTCGTCCTTAGTTTTCTTGATCCTTTCCTTGATTTCTCTGTAAACAGGAGATATAATAAAGTTGAAAATTTCATTATGGCAAAAAACAAAGAACAGATGAAACTTATATGTCAAATGAAAAACAAAACACACACACCGGAGTGCAGCTTCCCGAGCAGCATCACGAACTTCAGGTTTCTCGCTCCTCTTCTTTTGGATAACCTCTAAGGTGGCACCAACAATGGATCTGGAGTAAGGCTTCTTCGTAGCACGTCTCCTCTTCTTAACAGCCTCTTGGGCAATATCCTACATGCATGTACACAACAGAAAATTAATACAAGAGTATGCTAGAACCATAAAATTCATAAGGAAACTATTTTTAATCCACTAAAACTTTCATCAGTAGATGATATAAATAAAATGAGAATCCCAAAAATGATATTGCTAGTAAATTGCGTTCACTAATCTGACACTCACCTTCTTATGTTGCTTCCTATACATGGCTGTCCATGTAAGTTTCGATGGCTTCAGGCGGTTATGGAAGTACCTCTTGCATTTCGAATTTGAAAAGAGGAAGACCTAAGCAAATCGACACAAAACACATTTTCTTAACAAGTGTATAATAAAATCAACCATTTTGCCCCAGAATTGGATGGAACTCTACCTGAGAATCAGAACGAACAAATCGGATGCCTTTACCCGGGTATATCTTGGCACCACTAAACCGGCAAAGCTCAGTCCTAACAGGCAAACATAGAAAAAATAAGTGCAAGGTTTGGGAACTTCAAATTACAAACTTTTGGCATAATGGAAGAAAGCAACTGGTTGATAGCAATGAGCCAGACCAGAAAATGAGAGATTTATTTCAGAAAGTAATTAATTGATTGCCTTAGCCTCCTTATAATGTTTCACTACGCCCAATTAAACCAGGCATTAAAACTCTTATTTTCGCTAATTCAGGGCTATGAACTTCAATAATGAATAAACTAGCCGAATCCTATACCACAGATATCCGATTGAAATGAAAAACTTGAACGACGAAATTTAATCACAAATCTGATTAACATTGGAATTAACATGTAAATTCATCCTAACAAAATCAAGGGGGAAATGATGTAGAAAACTAACATATAAGAAAATAAAATAAAATAAAATGAAAAGCAGATCCATTCTTTCCAATAAATTAAACAATAGATCATTAAATCATGATTGCATCTAAATTTGAAAGAAAGAAGAGAAAGAAAACAAGGAACCTACTTGAGAACCATGGCTGCTGCCCTGCTATTTGTTCTTTTTACCAAGAAACCCTAAAATGCTGTCCTCTATATACCTCGAGGGTTAGGGATTGTTTTTTATTATTGTTAAAATTACGCACCCAATTAATGAACGGGCCTTAAATTATATTGTTTCGGCCTGTACAAATGTTGGCGGCCTAGTAGCAGGGAATATGGATGTCTCGTTGTTTCGTAGGTAATTTTTTTTGAATTAATAGAATTTATTAATTTTATTTTATAATATAAATTTATTTAAATATTTTATAGCTGAATTTATAAAATTTAAATTGAACTGAATTGATCGAGAAAATTAGAAATGATTCTAACGATTTTGATTTTAATTATATTTAGATTTTTCTTTCAATTAAAACATGTGAGAAATCATTTCTTTTATCCCTTTTGTTTAGATTTTTCCACACTTCTGCATAAAATTCAAAGCTCAAAGTCTGAAACACATTGCATTATAGTCTATGTTGTTTGTCCTAGAGAAACTGGAGAGCTTGAAATAGAAGCGAAGCTGGCAGTACTCCCGATAGTACCATCTTTCAAGAATGGATATGAACTCGTTTTGTCCAATGACGACGGTGAGGACGAGGATGAGGACGAGAACGAATGCACAAAAGCTTCAAATCCATCGGCGCCCCCATCAAATCCAGCCGGCGGCCTCAAATTTTCCGGTAAGTCGGCCTCACCATCAAGATACCTTACTATCTGCCTCATGCTGGGCCGTGCTGCAGGAACGCCATTTGAACAAAATATGCCTAATTTAAGCACCATCATCGTCTCACCTTCATCATATCGGGCATCAAGCCTAGTGTCCACCACATCAAGGATCCTCCCTTCACTAAACTTCTCCCATACCAGATCCACCAACACAGCTTCCTCGGGCAATGCGTCAGGATCAATTGGCCTGCGCCCACAAACAACCTCGAGCAAGAATGCACCGAAAGCATAGACATCGGTGCTCGTTGTGGCCTTACCTGTCTTGGGCAGCTCTGGTGCTATATACCCCATTGTGCCAACAATTCGACTAGTCCCCGGGTTAGAACCGTGTTCATACAATCTCGCAAGGCCGAAATCGCCTAACCGTGCATTCAGCTCATCATCTAATAGTACATTACTGGCCTTAACATCCCTATGAATCGCAATTTGTTCATATCCTTCATGTAAATAGAGAAGACCAGAAGCAACGTCCTTTATAATCCGGAACCTCTGGCCCCAATTCAGGGTGGTTTTAGGTTCATCAAACAAAAACTTGTCGAGACTGCCATTAGCCATGAAATCGTAAACGAGAAGAAGATCGCCTCTTCTCCTGCACCATCCCAATAGCTGAACCAGATTCCGATGTCGAAGCCTTCCGATACTAGAAATTTCAGAAACAAATTCACGCAAACCTTGCTTTGATTCATGGGAAACTCGCTTGACAGCAACTAGAGTGTTTGGATTTCCAAGTGTTCCTTTGTAAACTCGACCAAAACCGCCCCGACCGAGTAAAGTATTGTCGCTGAAACTGTTGGTTGCTTGCTTGAGTTCTCGGTAAGAGTATCTATGTGGCCCAATCTCCAGTTCCCAATCTTCAACTACGTCTGCGTTCTTGGTTTTGATAACGAAATAAATTGCAACGGAAAGAGCAAGTACGACAACGGCAGACGAAACTGAGACAGCAACTATTAAGGTTGTATGTTTTTTTGGTTGTCCAGGGAGTGAAGGCAGAGACGACAGATCAAGAGCCCGAGCTTGTCCATTGATCTTAAAGCTCCACCCTAAAATATAATGAGAGCTAGCAAGCACATTGCCTGTTGAAGCAGAGAAACCAACGTACATAAACTCTTGAAGAAACGGCGAAAGATCTACAGGAAAAGACAAGATTGGAGACGTCGGTCTATTAGAAGTGGGTGCAATCGTTACATTCATGACGTTTTCGACTGAATCGTAATCGATCCAAGCTTGGATCAGTTTCCCACTCTTGAGAGTAAGATTCTGCTTTGTGGAACCACCACGGGTGTAGTAAGCTGCAGGGACAGAAGCATTAGATCGCAAGGTGTTTATGTCAATACCAATATGGTTATCGTCTATGTCTCGAAACTCAAAATCCTGAACCGTGTCGAACTCAACCGCAACGAGATGGTTCGAGAAGTTACCCATCTCGCTAGAGTTGAGGATTCCTAGATACTGATTTGGAGGTGCTCTGCGATCTACAGAAGTGGTGAGCGTGAAAGCAAGGCCGTGGCCACCAAACCCCCGAAACACGGGAACCATGGCGAAAACAAACGAGGCTGAAAACGAAAAAGCTGGCCCATCGGTAGAGTTCTTGAATCTAAACGGAGAGCTATAAAAAGCTTTACCTACAAAACGAGGTGTGGCATTGGTTAAGCGTAGAATGCCGTTTTGTTCCATCTGTGACATCCCTGTTAATGTTAAGTTGTTGGAGTTGTTTAAGTGTTCGAATCCGGGGAAGAAGAACTCAGTGGGTTGTGAAAAAGAAGGTGAGAGTAGGAGGAAGAAGAGAGCTGAGAGAAGTGAAGGGAAATAAGCCATGTCAATGCAGGCTCTGTTTGATCAACACGAGGTAGAGTCGAAATAAATAGTTCAACTCTGAAATCATATATTAAAGAATGACAAAGGAGACATTTCAACTAAACGCTGGATTGTACGGAGGGTATTCTCAGCAGGATCACTATTACGGAGCCCCCAACATTGACAAATGAGGTTTAAAAATTATGAACATGAATGCAAAGTCAAAGAGTTATCCTGTAAGTTTCTCCATCAGAATGACAGATTGCTGACATCAACAATGGACTGAACTTGAATTGTGAATCACCTGGTGCACATGGCAGATGTGTTTACTTGGACTTGTCAAAGTAGCTGAATTCTACGGAGGATACTCTCAGCAGGGTCACAATCATGGAACCCCACATTGGAAAATTATTGCTTAGATTATTAACCGATTCTAGACAAGTTTGAAACCAGGTAGCACCATAGGGACAATTTCACATTGGTCTCAAGACCACAAGGAGAATGTTATGGTTAGAATAAGAAAAAGGAGATTGCAGGAGAGAATAAGTAGGTAGATTGCAGAAAAATGTGTTTTTACATCAGCAAAAAGATAACTCATCATTACACCATGATGAAATATAAAACCTAGACAAAAATTATTAGCTGCCAGCTGTCTTTCTTTCCTCAGGTCTCTCCAACGGTTTCTTGCTGTGGTCCAGTCACGTGCATAACTAATTCTGTAGGTGCCTCCTTGTCCTTCATGTTGGCTGAAATGTTGTCGTTTAGGATAGTTGTTGAAACGCTGTCGTTCTTCTCATCTTCAAGGCTCGAGCTTTTCCTCTTTGAATTCTCTTTTCCCGCCACCATTGTGACAATACCTCCTCCACCAGTGGATCCTTGTCCCCAAGGATCAAATCCTGGAAACTGAGACTGAAGGACCGAAAAGTCTTCCCAGGTTGCGTTTTCTGGTCCCATATTTGCCCACTGAATTAGGATTTCTGTGACAGCGGTATTGTGACGTTTGACCATTCGTTTGTCCAGTGCCTTTAGTGGATAAATCTTCAGATTGCCTTCCTCGTCAACTTCTGGCGGATTAATGGAGGTATGTGTGTGTTGCCCAATCTTTTTCTTTAAGAGACTCACATGAAAAACTGGATGGAATGAAAAACTGGATGGATCTTAAAAGAAGGAGTAACTCTAATTGATATGCTACTGGACCTAATTTCTTTTGTATTTTATAGGGGCCATAAAATTTGGCAGCAAACTTCAAATTCTTTCGCAGTGCTACAGAACTCTGACTATAGGGCTGAAGCTTAAGGTAGACATAATCTCCCACTTGAAACTCCCTTTCAGTTCTGTTTTTATCAGCATAGAATTTCATGCGATGTTGAGCTTTTGCTAAATTCTGCTGAAGCAACTGTCGAATCTATTCTCTGGTTGCCATTAATTCACTAATACTCTGAACCATAGAATCTGTGGACCAACTTAGCATGGTAGGCTTGTAACCATATAGAGCTTCGAATGGAGTGAGTCCTAAGACAGTATGATAGTTTGTATTGTACCAATACTCTGCCTGGGACAACCATGTAGCCCAACTCTTTGGCTTTTGAAAGCATAAGGACCTTAGATAAAGCTCTAGGCACTGATTAAGTCTCTCAGTTGACCATCTGTTTCAGGGTGGTAGACCGAGGTAAACAATGCATTTGTGCCCATTTTCTTCATAAGCTCTTTCCAAAAAAGACTTATGAAAATTTTATCTCGATCAGAGATGGCAATTTTGGGGTTGCCATAAAGTTTATAGACTTGATCTAGATAGATAGAGGCAACTTCAGAGGCAATAAAGGGATGTGCCAATGGAAGAAAGTGAGCATACTTAGTATATTTGTCGATGACCACTAGGATAGAGCTGAATTTCTTTGATAGAGGAAGGCCCTCTATGAAATCCATGAAGATAGTTTCCCATGCTTGAGTAGGAATTGATAGAGGTTGAAGTAGACCAGGTTTTTGAACATGTTCATCTTTGATTCTCTAGCAAGTGTCACATTGGAGCACATAAGTCTTTACTTGGGTCTTCATACCAGGCCAAAAGAAATGCATACGCATTCTGTGATATGTAGCTTGAATGCCTGAATGGCCTCCCAGAGGAGAGTCATGAAACTGTAACAAAAGCTGATGTCGGAGGTTAGTTGTGGTGCCAATATAAACCCTCTTTTTGTAGCGTAGGATACCCTTAGTATAGGTCCAATTCTGATCAGCAGCATGCTGAATAGAAATGGCAGTGATCTTTTCCATAGCATATGCATCACTGATGTAGGATTCTGTAATATCCTCAAAACGGCCTAGTTAGAAGTTCGATAATACGATTAAATAATTTAAAATTGAACTAGACAATTGGAAGTTTACAAGATTTCAATTTGGTCCTTTTAAAAGAATTTCTTGAAATTGAGCCTCGTAAGTTCGATTTTGATTCGATTAGAGGCCAATTGAATTTTTAGAAAACGTGATAGCGAGTAATTAAACTCGAATTGAATTTATAATTAAGTAAATAAAATTATTTTAAATGATAAAATAATTATAAAAATGCAAGAAACTAGCTTAGAGTACGAGAAATCGAGAAATTAAACCGATTGAATTTTGATTCAATTAAAATGATAGTATATTATAAAAAAAAAAAACATGGATATATAGTCAAAGGAGCCGGCCAAGTTGGAAGAAAAGATGCAAGTGGGAGACAAAATTAAGTGGGCATTAAATGATTAAAGACAAAATTATTATGAAGATAGAAACAAGCCAAGCTAGCCATTTGGCTATTTATCTTCTTCACCATTTTCAGCCGAATTCTCCATGGAAACAAGCTTCAAGCTTTTCTTCAGCTCTTCTTCACCTTCATATGAGTGAAATCAAGTAGAAACAACAAAGAAATCAGCTTTATAGAAGCCTTAGAAAGCCATTGGAGCAAGTAGAAACAAGAAAGAAGGCTTAGAAATCTGTTTCAGTTTTTAAGGTAAGAATACCAGCTGATCTAATTGGTTTTTAGTAGAAATTCTTGAGGTTTCTTGTTTCTAAATCACTTATCTATGTCTTAATTTCATGCTGGTAAAGTTTCATTAAGTTTGGTTAGGGTTTGGTACTCTAATTTTTGAAGAGAAGCAAAACAGTCTCATAAGATCATGATTTTCGTACATCTGACTTCTAGCTTGATTTCGAGACCCGTAGGGTCATAATTAGAGAAAGATTTATTTATGAAAAATGTTCATTAGGTTGTTTACATGAAGTTTAGCCTTTGGAATCACTCAATTTGCTATCCTAAAGGTCGAATTAGGGCCTTAGAAGTGAATTAGTGTAAGCTGCCAGTGTTATTCATTTTCGTGCACTGACTTTGAGAATTGTTTTGGGATAGTTGTGGTTCGAAATTGAAGAAGTGTTCTTCATGAAAGTTGTTCATTAGGGTCTTAAATTAAAGTTTGAGCTTTTGAATCACTTAGTTTGGACTCCTAGATATCGAATCAGGCCTTGTAAAGAAAAGGGAGGCATGCTGCCTGCATCCCCTGTGCAGGGTCAGTATGTTTGAATGGTTCCCAAATTGTGTAGGAGTGGAATCTGGACATGAAAATTGGAATGGACACTCCTTGGTGTGTCTAGTTTAATTAGGAAAAGACGGTGAATCAATCGGATCACCGAGCTAAAAGATATTGGCCCATTTCTGAGCATAGGTCAAGGGCTACGAGATTCTGGAAAAACGTATCTTCAATTAATAAACTGTATTAATTGCCTATGAGGAAAAATATAAGGCCAATATGTTATTCTAGATAATTTTGTAAGCTTTCCAACGATATAAAGAACTCGAAATTCAGATGTACGGATTGGGAGATATTGTCGTTTTAAGCGAAGGGTGTCGGAAATTGAAACGAACAGAAACTGTTTTAGTATTTAAGTTATAATTCTATTATAAAAGCTTATAAATTGTGGATTTGGATCTAATAGTGATCTATATATGTTCTTGCATGTTATGTAGATCGTGTTGAGGATCCCAGACAAGAAGATCATCTTGTAGGATCATCCAAAGGCCGTGAAAAGGGCGTTGTTATCCGGGACTAGGAGGAACCTTGCTTACTTTGCTTTGTTTTGTGAGTGTAGCAACCTTAGGGTTGGGGATAGTTCCTAACCAACCTTGCATTGTTTTAAATATCATGAAAATTGACTAAATGTATATTTGGTAATCATAAGGGAAGTAGGAAAAATTGAATGAAAACTTGAATGATATATGCATGTGTATGCTTGATAAAATGTTTAAATGAATGCATGTTAATGTTTGCATCAATTGACATTGATAAGCATGTACATGATAGGATAATTGTTAGAATTTAAAGCATGTAAGCATGCATACATCATATTCACTTGAAATGATATGATTCATGCATACATAATGAAATGTATGAACTTGAAAGATTTAAATGAACTACAAGTCCTTGGTAACTAGTTGGCTATAGGTAGAACGGCATGCCTTAGGGTCATTGAGCTCTACTGTTTCGGTACTTGGTGTACCATACTGATGAAGATGGTGAGTCATCTTCTTATTTAAGGTGGTAAGTCACCTTATTACTGCGAGTGGTTAGTCACTCTACTGTTAGATACCTAGGGTATCCCCTGATAGTACAGTGGTGTACTACTTGTGGTGTTTGACACCTTACTGGATACTTTATGTATCATATTGCCCGGTACTTTGTGTACCATACTGTCGACCTGATTACCTAGTACTGACTAAAAGCCAAGGTCTAAATGATATCGAAATGTTAATTGAAATAAACTTGTTTTGGCATTTAATGGTTGTTATTCACTTGATACATATCAAGTATGAAATGAAATGATATAAGTGAACTGTAATGATGCCTTTTGTTATATGTTATATGCTTTGCTAATATGAGCATGATATGTGATATATGATTATTTGGAATTGATTGAAAGCATGTTTGATTGTTTTATTACATGAAATAGAAGCATGCTTGGTTAGGATGCTAATAGAACAAAACATGTATATGATTTGATAATCCTGATATTGTTTGATATTCATGTTGTATGATTAATATATGTTTGAAAAATGGATAGTTATAGGAGCTACCTCACTAAGTACTAAATTGTACTTATCACTCGTTTGTTCCATACTTCCCAAAATTTTAGGTTCAGAGCTTTAGAGGCTAACTTGAGTCTTCCGAGGCAAAACAAGCTGGGAGATCATGTATGGTATTTTAGTTTTTGTTGACTCCTAGTTATGGTGGCTAGTTCGTTTATTTAGTTAGCTTCCGTACATTTTGGATTAGAACATGATTTGTACATAAGCTATTTTTGAGAACATAGTTGTAAATATTAAAGTAAATTACCTTGGTAGTTGTATATATATGTATATATATATATATAAGTTGGCATATGTTATGATATGAAGGAAACTTATATACAAACTGGTTTGGTAAAAAGGTTTTAATTGGGTCTCAAAATCGAATTAACTAATATAGTAATGACCATTTATGCTTTTATTTGCTTGTTATGTGTTCTCGGTACCACTCCTGGCTCTTAACCGGGTTAGGGGTGCTACAGATTCCTCAACCTGTGTGACCCAGTTAGGAATGATAGTTGTAGTGGTGATCTGACAAAACTCAGAATCCTTTCTGGATAAGGCATCAGCAATAATATTTTGTTTATCCTTTCTGTATTGAATGGTGTAGTCTAGGCCAAGGAGTTTTGTTAATCCTTTCTTTTGCACAGCAGTGGTTAGTTTCTGCTCCAGCAAGTGTTTCAAGGCTTCATGATCAGTCTTGATAACAAAACCTCCCCCTTCAAGGTAGTGTCTCCATTTAGAAACTGCTAATAAAATAGCCAGGTATTCTCTTTCATACACCGAAAGATCAGCATGTCGAGGACTGAGTGCTTTGCTTAAAAAAGCAATGGGTCGTCCTTCTTGAGAAAGTACAACTCTTATACCCTTAGAGCTTGCATCAGTTTCCAGATAGAATGTTTTGGTGAAGTTAGGCAGAGCAAGGACTGGTGTTGAGCACATAGCAACTTTGATTTCTTCAAAAGCCTTTGTTGCTGCTGGTGGCCACACAAAATTATCTTTCTTCAATAAATTTGTTAAGGGATGGCTGATTGCACCATAATTTCTTATAAATCGCCTATAGTAACCAGTTAAGCCAAGAAATCCTTGCAAGGCTTTGATTATTTTAGGGAGTGGACATTGTTGTATAGCTTCAACTTTGCTATTGTCAGTTGCTACCCCAAATGCAGAAATAGAATGACCTAAGTAGTCCACCTGTTCTTGACCAAAGAAACATTTGCTTTTCTTTGCAAATAATTTATTAGTTCTTAGCAAAGATAGAACTAAAGATAGATGCAGGCAGTGATCTTACAAAGTAGGACTATAAATAAGAATGTCATCAAAGAAAACAAGGACGAACCTTCTCAAATAGGGAGCAAAGACTGAATTCATCAAGGATTGAAATGTGGCAGGAGCATTTATCAATCCAAAGGGCATCACTTTAAATTCAAAGTGACCATGGTGAGTACGAAATGCAGTCTTGTAGATGTCATCTTCTTTCACCCTTATCTACCAATAGCCGGACCTTAGATCTATTTTTGAAAAAAAATTGCCCCTGCTAGTTCATCTAAGAGTTCTTTCACTATAGGAATTGGAAATTTATTCTTAATGTTTATAGCATTGAGTTGCCTATAATCCATACAAAGTCTCCAAGAACCATCCTTCTTTTTCACCAATAGGCATGGAGATGCAAAGGGACTCTTGCTGGTTCTGATGATGGTTACAGCTAGTATCTCAGAAATTTGTTTTTCAACTTCTGTCTTCTGGTTATGGGAGAATCTATAGGGCCTTAGATTGACTGATTGACTGCCCTCTTTTAATGTGATTGCATGGTCTTGAAACCTTGGAGGTGACATCTCTTTAGGTTCCTTAAATACATTTTCAAATTTCTCCAGTAAGTGTTCAATCTCAGGTCTAATTTCACCCTCTTCGCCTTCAGAACTCACGAAATATAGTTCTCCCATAAGTTCAGAATCTTTTTCTGTGATCTTCTGAAACTTTTTTCCAGATACAATCTAAATCTTGTCATGTTTAAATCCTCCTTTCAAAATGATGCATTCTTCTCCTCTCTGAAAACTCATTGTCATTTGTTTAAAGTCCATGCTGACTGGACTGTATTCTTTCATCCAGTCGACCCCCAGCACCATGTCACTTCCTCCCATACTGAGCACTCGAAAATCATGTTCGAAAGTATGTCCTTACATTTTCCATTGGAGTTGCATTGACTTAGCACTACTGTAAAGTTTCTCACCATTTGCTACAGTAATGACAAGAGGATTTGTAGTTATCACTTCAACTCCCTCTTTTGTCCAACCTGGATTGATGAAGCTATGTGTGCTTCCACTGTCAACCAGTATGCTTAAGGGTATGCCCTTGATGGAACCTTGGATCCTCAATGTGCTATGTCCGACACAACCAGTTAAGGCATTGATGAATATCTCTAATTCCTCTTATGCTGCCTTTTCTACTGACTCTTTACCACAGTCTTGCTCATCTTGTCTTTCAACAGATTCATCTTCTTCCATAGAATTTAGTTGCTTCATTTTGCATTGATGCTCGGGTGTGAATTTATCTCCATATTTAAAACATAAGTTGTTAGCCCTTCTATAATCCAACGAGGATTGCTTTGTTGTGCTCACTGTTTGCTTTTGTGGTGCAGCAAAAACATGTTGTTGGTTGCCTGAAAAGGTTCTTTGTCTATTTTTTCTTGTCTCCACTTCTAAAGCTAGTTCATGAAGTTTGGCTAGCTTAAAAGCTTCCATTAAATTTGCAGGTCGCCCAGTCTTTACTCTATGCCTCAACTCCTCCTTTAAGCCACTGAGGAAGCTTGACACAAAGTAGCCCTCCTCATGATAGGGATTCATTTGAATAATAAAGGGCTTGAGTTCTTTAAACTTGTCCTGGTAATCATCTACAGATCCCCTTTGAATCAGTTTGTTGAACTCCTCCACCACATTCATTTTATTCTTATCACTAAATCTGTGACAGAGGTCTGCTTGGAACTCATGCCAACTGATCCTTTTTTTTGCATAACATAGCCATCATACCAAGTTTCAGCTCTCCCTGCTAGATGCATAGTAGCTAAGTCCACCTTGTTTTCCTCAGAAATCTCTAACAAAGAAAAATATTTTTGACATTTTCGAATCCAACCCCTCGGATTTGTTCCATCAAACATTTGTAATTCTAACTTTGGGCGAAAATTATTTCCCTTAACAGTATTTCCCATAGGAAGTATGTTCTGAGTTTCCATTTGTATACTAGTATTTTTTTCTTCTTCTCCCATCTTCATTTTTAACTTTTGTTGATGTAGAGGAGATTGAATAGGATTAGCTAGAAGACCAGGGGCATCGGGTTTGAAGGAATACCTTGTATTTTCATCTAGAACAGTTATCATAGTCTGAAACTTGCTGGTGTTGCCTGGTGGATTCAAAGCTGTGTTGTTTTTTGCCGAACTTTCTGGGCTTCCTTCCTCTACTTTCTTCTGGACTGTTTGCAGGATTTGCTCCAGTAATTCTTGTGTTTTGTCCATCCTATCTTCCAGCTTGGAAACTCTCTGTTCATTGGTTCCCTGATGTTTCTTCCACCATTTGGGAACTGCATCTTCATTGTCCATATCTTCTAGCTGTTTTGGATGGAAGCGAGTTGGGTATGTAATTTTGACAAGTCTAAATCCTTTGCCAATTTGGTTTGTTTTCGTGTTTTTTCCAGCTTAGTAGGGATCTAGAACATGCTCTGGATACCAATTTGTTATGGTTACTATAAAATAGAATAAGAAAAAGGAGATTGCAAGAGAGAATAGGAAGGTAGATTGCAGAAAAAGATGTTTTTACATCAGCAAAAAGATAACTCATCATTACACCATGATGGAATATAAAACCTAGACAAAAATTATTAGCTGCCAGCTGTCTTTCTTTCCTCAGGTCTCTCCAACGGTTTCTTGCTGTGGTCCAGTCACGTGCATAACTAATTCTGCAGGTGCCTCCTTGTCTTTCATGTTGGCTGAAACGTTGTCGTTTAGGATAGTTGTTGAAACGCTACCGTTCTTCTCATCTTCAAGGCTCAAGTTTTTCCTCTTTGAATTCTCTTTTTCCGCCACCATTGTGACAGAGAAAGAGAATGAATGAGCTTTCCCAGCACACATCTTCACATGAGATAGCAACAAAAAATTGAAGGGAAAGATCCTTTATAAGGTGATCTCTTCATTCCAAGCGTCTAACTAGAAGAAAGAATCTGCAACGACCCATCAAAATCCAGTGAAGAGATAGATTTTCTCATATCAAAACGCAAGATTTTATATATGCATAATTTTAAACAGCATTAAGAACTATATTAGCCGAAGTTATGATACGAGTTCATGTTTAATCCATTTATATACAATCTTTTATTTTTCAGTATTTGAAACAACCTAGCTCACATTTTTTGTTACAAGAAAGAAAGCAAGAAACAGAAGAAACTACTCATCCATCGGCCCTTATCGTCTCAAGCAATGCCACCAGACGATGCTAATCTCATAGCAGCTTGAAAAGCACCATCCGTATTAAGCTTGACTATTCCACTTGCAGCAGTGAGCAGTCTACTACCTAGTTACGCAACACAAGTTTGGAACCTTGAGAGGAGCATTAGCTATTGATCCATCTGTGGAAGACTCTTCATTGATATCTTCCAAATCTTTCTGAGACAATACTCGCCCTCCCCCCACCCCCCACCCCATTTCTTCACCTTAACACATTTGGTACAATCATCAAAGTTTACCGAATACATGACTTGAACAACCTGTTGTCAGTGAATCCTCAGTTGCACTTTCATCACATTTATCCTCCAAGTAAAATGGATATAATAAGTCAGGCGGCGTATAATTAAGATAAAAGTGGTCCATTATTATTGGCTTGATATATTTTTACTAAAAATCCAGCTGCCGCCCGTGACACATTGAGGATTTCTATCCCTAAAAACAGATCGATCACACCCTGCTTGTGAATTTCTATGACGGATAACAGCTTCCCATGTGAGTTCCTCATCCCTCGAAGCATCATCAGTGACAAAAATGCAGCAGAAAGCAATTCCGATCCATTAATTATCATTCCAAATATTGTTAGACAGTGGTATCTTGATTGAAGAGTCCGCTGTTTGATGCATGAACCATTTTGGGTTCACTTCTGTAAAAGCGAAAGAATGATAAACCGACCTTAAAATGTTCTTTCATAAATGTTAAAAAATTGTTATTCTCAACCAATCTATAGCAGTAAAGACCACTAAACCGTCTCCAATCCACTGCCTTGCAAACCTTTGATGGGTTTGTTAGACGCTCAGGAAACAATTTATGCAATTTGACAATCCAACCTCAAGTTTTTCCAGAGAGTATAAGCACGAAATATCACTGGGAATATCTCCATCATGAAGATTGCAGTTCCTTAGTTTCATCTCTGTTAATGAACTCAAACCAGACAACGAATGTAACATCAGTGGCACGGACTCAATCCTTACTCTTTGGAATACCTGGAAAAGAGAGGGTAGATTTCGTGATGATCCCTTGAGCCTATTCAAAGACAAAACTTTAAGATTTTTAAGTTGAAAAATGAAGGATGGCGGTTTTGCTATGGCTGTTTCACTGAAGTCAAGTTCTTCCAACAACTCTACTTGCTGCAAGTTTTCAACTTTATAACAACCAGAAATATCAAGAGTTTTACACATTTACACCCACCTATGCTGCTTGGGAGACAAATAAGTTTTCTGCAATCTTTTAGGATTAATATTTCAAGAGATTCTATTCCAATTATGATTGGAAGATCACCTTCTTAAATTAAAAAGTTTCAGTCTCGAAAGAACTCCGACGGAAGGATGAACATCTACAATTCTAAGACAACCCTCCAATATCAACATTTCCAGATTTGGTGCCGTTGTAAAGTCTGGTGTCTTGATCAGGTTTTCCGACCCTTTGAGGTTGAGCATTTTCAACTCATACATGGGCTGTTGAAAACAATCATAAATTAGAGAAAATTTAACTAATTGTCTTCTTAAAATAAGCTAGAAACAAGGATGATATGACTTAGTTCTTACTATATTTCATTTCCATAGTTGTCCAATGCGAGTATGCGACTGTATGGTAACAGAATTGCAAGAAGGTTGTCTGGTTGGAAGCTTGGAGGTAAGAATCTTAAAGGATATCCCATCCAATCTAAAAGCCGACGCTCATTAGGAAGATATTTGAGTTCGCCACAATTTGTGAGGCAAAGGACTTTGAGCAATCTTAATTTTTTTCATCTTCTCTATGGCATCAACATTCAACTTGAGCATCTTGTTTGATTCCCTGATAACCATGCGTAAAACAACGAAAATTCACTTCAAAATATACCAAAACAATTGAATATTGATACCTAAAAGAGCAAGGCTCCTCCAGCACTTAATTATCTATTTTCTGCCAAGCACTCGTAGCCCACACATATACGAATATTGACACCTAAAAAGGGAGTAATTGGATTGTACTTTTCCATTGAGCTACATCTCTACCGCACAAAAAACCCAAAACTTCAAGAGATACGGGGAGAACATTGGCATATTTTGCAACATGTTCGGAAAGCTGAATAAAAGAATAGAATATTTTTTTTAGATAAATAAATTTTTTTATTCATCCAAGAAACTCCTATAAACTTTATATATAAAAACTCCTATACAAATTATGTCCTTTTAACTTAAATTTTATATAGCTAATCTAACATTCAATATAAGTTTTTTACAATCCAATAAATGTAGACGAACATCATTTTGAATAATTGCATAGACAGTAACAATCAATCAAAGTTGTCTTCTATAGATTCTCTCATTTCTTGTGTGCTATATGTAATAGTTAAACCACCCCAAGCCACTCTGAAAAAAGTAGCTCGTAAGATCTTTCCCTTATCTTTTCTCTTTATCTATACAAGCAAATCGGACTATGAGCATTTTTTTAGCTGGCATTCACAATCAAGCAGTATCATCTCTCAAATCTCCCGTAAGAGACTACAATCCTCAAACAAATGATCTCGGGTTTCTAAATCAATCATACAAAAGATACAGTTTGAATCTACTGGCATCCCCATTTCACCATTCTCTCCTTAGTAAGCAAATGATCCAATACAATTTGTCATGTTATAAGTGAATGCCTCTGAATTGTTAGCTTGTCCCATACTACGCTATCGCATGAAACTTTCTCTTTCTATCTTCTTACCTGTAAAATTTTCATGCATTTTGTTTAAAACAAGTAATCAATCTCTCAACTTCAATAATTTTTTTAAACCCAACTGTAATGCGGCTTAGTTTGGATAATTGAAACAAGATTATCCTTCAACTTTTCAATATCATCCGTGAGCTTAATATCAATATTACTGATAATTGACGTCTAATATCATTTTTAATTATGTATGTTTATATTTATAATTTGTATGAAACATAATTGAGTGAAAATGTATTTATTAAGTTTCGTTAATTGAATATTGTTTCGTTCGCAGATTATTAAGTTGACATGCATTGTTGGAGCACTATTGGAGTAAGACTTCAACATCAATTTATTCCTAGTGCAATACTTAAATTATTTAAGCTATGTATTTGTAAGACTTTATGTTTTATATTATTACTTTTATTTTGGATCAAATACTTTTAATCGTATTTTAAATGATTCTTTTATATTATTTTTACTAATTATTTGTATTAAAACATTTAACATGATTGAGTGAAAGTGTATTTAATAAGTTTCGTTAATTGAATATTGTTTTCGTTCGCAGATTATTAAGTTGACATGCATTGTTGGAGCACTATTGGAGTAAGACTTCAACATCAATTTATTCCGAGTACAATACTTAAATTATTTAAACTATGTATTTGTAAGACTTAATGTTTTATATTATTACTTTTATTTTGGATCAAATACTTTTAATCGTATTTTAAATTTCTTTTATATTATTTTTACTAATTATTTGTATTAAAACATTTAAACTTAATAAATTTTATGGATATAGATATAACTTGAACTAAACTAGATTAAATTTTTTATAATAACATATTAAGATCGAGGCCGATATCTAAAGCGGGTGTTACGAGAATAACCCAAGGTCCGTCATAAAAAGGAAAAAGGCCTTCCATACGTTTCGATAGACGATAGCAGCAAAGTAGAAGATAATGGCAGCGACACTGTAAAACCATGACGTACAGCATTTGGCAATAATGTTGCTTTTAAATCTACGATATTTGACCATTTTCGGAAGAAGCACCAATCGAATCATTGTTCTAGCGTCAAGGTAAAGCTTATTAGATTTGCTTGCTGTTTTGAAATTCACAATCACTGTAGCATTAGGGAAACGAGGGTGAGCTGTTGTGGAGTAGCTTTGAAATTTAAGTGCAAATTCGATTTGAATTTCGACTATTTTTATGGTTTAATTATGTTTTCAGCTGGCTGGTCATGGCTTGAACTGAATCTAGTCCATAGGCTTGTAAGATTATTATCAATTCTTCTAGCTGTAGTTACTCCGATGACTTTGGAACACAAACTTTACCTTTTTTCCATGAAGAAATTACAAGTTAACTCTTAACTTTGATTTGATGTTCATAATTTAAGCAATAATTGTCAAATGTGGGGCTCCATAATTTTGACCCTGCTGAGAGTATCCAATGTTACTTGAAGAACTATTTATTTTGAGCTCTAGTTCCTGTCGATGTACAAAGCCTTCTCAAATACATCATTTCTGGTCTATAACCCCAAATTTGTTTCCTTGGAAATTGTCTGTTTTGCTCTTTTCTTATGCTCCTATACTTTGATTGTTTAGAGTTTCTTTTTGGGTATTGGGAGATCTATTTTCTGATTTTTCAACACCAAATTCAGATATATTTTCCTTCTCATACTTCATCATGTCATCAGTACCTTCAACTTCATCATCATCTATTTCTAGAAAGAAATATGATGTTTTCTTGAGTTTTAGAGGTGAAGATACCCGCAAAAACTTCACAGATCATCTTTATGATGCTCTAAAACGGAGTGGAATTGTCACTTTCATGGATGATCCAAAGCTGGAGGCCGGTGAAGAGATCCCACCACAACTCTTAAGAGCCATTCAACAATCGTGGTGCTCAGTAATCATTTTCTCAAGAACCTATGCCTTTTCAAGTTGGTGCTTGGAGGAGCTTGCCGAGATTGTTAAACAGAAAAACGAGAAAGGACATAAAATATTTCCAATTTTCTACGATGTGGATCCATCCGATTTAAGAAAACAGAAAAAAAAAATCAAGGAAGCATTTACGAAACACGAAGAAAGATACAAGGAAGATAAAGAAAAGATTTTAAGGTGGCAAAATGCTTTAACTCAAGTGGCTAACATCAAAGGGCGGCATTTAAATAACAGGTAAATCATTCTTTTCTTATCTATTTTCTAGTTTAATTGATTTAGTCATTAGAACTGTTGTTTTCTTATTACATGTTATATATAGATTTAACATTACTAACCATGTTATGTATAGATTTAAAATTTTTGATAATCTTAAGTGTTTAATTGTAAAGTTCCATATTTCAGCTAAAGGGCAAGTTGTGTATTTTGATGTGTAACACGTCTTGCCTTCTTATTCATGTTTTTTGTTTGCTTCTAACTATGCTATGTTTCATGATTTATTGAAATGAAAAAGAAAAAAACAAAAGCTCGTAAGATATCAACAAAATATTTATTCAACAATTAAATTTTGTTTATTTGTAGGCATGAATCGGGATTTATTGGAGACTTTGTTAGAAAAATATCAGCAAAATTATGTCAAACATATCCAGTTTTTCATGATGAGTTAGTTGGAATTAGTACACGCTTGGAGGAGTTGCATTCGAAAATAGAAATTGGGGAAGATGATGTCCGAATTATAGGGATTTGCGGAATGGGTGGCATCGGTAAAACAACTCTTGCTAGAGTTGTTTACGACCAAATGTCATCTCATTTTGAAGGTAAAGGCTTCATTGCTGATGTTCGAGAAGCTTCAGACAAATTAGGACTTGTTTCTCTGCAGAAACAACTTCTTCTTCAGGTCTTGTCTGATGAAGGTTTTAACTTTTTCAATGTTTATGAAGGGAATGCCATAATTAGCCATAGGTTCTCTCACAAGAAGGTCCTTGTTGTCATTGATGATGTTGATAATTTGCAACACTTGAAATGCTTGGTTGGTAGGCATGATTGGTTTGGTTCTGGGAGTAGAATCATTGTAACAACAAGAGATGAACAATTGCTCCAATCTTACCGAGTTGATGATGTGTATAAGCCTTCAACGCTGAGTGACACTGATGCGCTTCAACTTTTCAATCTGAAAGCTTTTGATAGTGAGACAGTACCAAATGATGCTTTCATTGAGCTTTCTGAACATGTTGTAAAATATGCTAATGGTCTTCCCTTAGCTCTTGAAGTCTTGGGTTCTTTTTTGTGCGGTAGAGATGTAGCTCAATGGAGAAGTGCAATCCAAAGACTTGAAAAGGATGCTAACAAAGAAATTATCGACAGACTTCGAATTAGCTTTGATGGGTTGGAAGAAACAGAAAAGAATATATTCCTAGATATAGCATGCTTCTTCAATGGGTGCGAGAAAGATTTTGTAATGAATGTATTGAATGGCTGTGAATTTTTCCCAGATATTGGAATCGATGTTCTCATGAAGAAGTCTCTACTGGCTGTTGATAAAAACAACACATTGTGGATGCATAACTTGCTACAAGAGATGGGAAGAAAAATTGTTCGGGAAAAATCTATTGAGGAGCCTGGAAAGCGTTGTAGATTGTGGGAGGAAAAGGATGTCTATCATGTGCTAACAGAAAACACTGTAAGTCATTCCAAGGAAACTGCAGATTATTTATTTATTTATTTTATTTACAACTCTACTTAATATATATATATATATTTAGCTCAATAAATATATAATCAATTTCATTGAACCACTTTAGTAAGAAAAAGTTTTAACGTTGTTGAAAATGCTATATTTGCTATATTTATCTGAAACAATGTATTAATGTTAAAGACAAGAATGATAAACATAATGTATATTTTTACAAGTTTATCATGTAAATTACCACCTTAGATTTTGTCTTCTTCTTATATCTTTTTCTTTTAATGTTGTTAGGCTACCAAAGTGATTGAAGGCATGATCATTGACAACAAAAGGTAGGAAAACATACTTACACATGCATAGATGTATAATATTCATATAGTTGTTGTTGTTTTATTGGTTTAATTAGCAAATTTGTCCCCCGAACTATACTTGAATTCCTGTTTTGGCCCTTAAATTTTTTATTATCAAAAGTGTCCCTTAAAGTTTTATTCCGCAACTGTGACCACTTTTGTTGATGGCATTTGAAAAAGATGTGGCACTTCCAACCAATGAATCACTGACATGTGGAGTAGCCTAACATTTCTGTAAGGGACAAACTGGAAATTAGGCGAAGTTTAAGGGCCAATATGCATATAAAGCTTAAGAACAAAAACCAAAATTTAGGCGAGTTCCAAAATGCTCTGGCCACAGTGTTTCTCATTGCTCCTGATTTTCTTGACCCTATTTAAACACCACACTTGTATTCAGATATGTGTGGGATATGATTGATCGACAGAAAGTAGATGAATTAAATGCTGGGGGAGCCTTGCGTTTAGGTATGTAATGATTTGGTATATTTTGAAGTGATTTTTTATTGTTTTGCCTGTGGTTATCAGGGAACCGAACAAGATGCTCAATTTGAATGTTGATGCCATCTCAAAGATGAAAAAGTTGAGATTGCTCAAAGTCCTTTGCCTCACAAATTGTTATGGACTCAAATATCTTCCCAATGAGCTACGGCTTTTAGATTGGATGGGATATCCTTTAAGATTCTTACCTCCAAGCTTCCAACCAGACAATCTTGTTGCACTTCTGTTACCATACAGTCACATTGAACAACTACGGAAGGGAAATATAGTAAGAACTAATTCAACTAACCTTGTTTTCTAGCTTATCTTAAGAAGATTAGCTAAATCTTCTGTAATTTATTATTGTTTTCAACAGCCCCTGTATAAGTTGAAAGTGCTCAACCTCAAAGGGTCCGAAAACCTGATCAAGACACCGGACTTTACAACAGCACCAAATCTAGAAATTTTGATATTGGAGGGTTGTATAAGAATAGTAGATGTTCATCCTTCCATCGGAGTTCTTTCGAGGCTTAAACATTTGAATTTAAGAAGCTGCACGAGTCTTAGGGATCTTCCAACCAAAATCGGAATAGAATCTCTTGAAACATTAATTCTAAAAGATTGCAGAAACCTTATTAGTCTCCCAAGCAGCATTGGTGGGTGTAAATGTCTAAAAACTCTAGATCTTTCTGGTTGTTATAAAGTTGAGAATTTGCCGGAGAATTTGCAGCAAGTAGAGTTGTTGGAAGAGCTTGACTTAAGTGAAACCGCCATAACAAAACCGCCATCCTTCATTTTTGAACTTAAAAATCTTAAAGTTTTGTCTTTGAATAGGCTCAAGGGACCATCATCTAAGTTAGCATGTAATTTACCTTATCTTTTCCAGGTATTCCTGATAGGAAGGATTGAGTCCGTGCCCCTGATGTTACATTCGTTGTCAGGTTTGAGTTCATTAAGAGAGTTGAAACTAAGGAACTGCAATCTTGGTGAAGGAGATATTCCCAGTGATATTTCTTGTTTATCCTTTCTGGAAAAACTTGAGCTTGGTGGTAACAATTTCATCAGCATACCTGTGTCTGGTACTGGACTTTCCAGGCTTCAATATCTTGAACTGTCAAATTGCAGGGAGCTTAAATCGTTCCCTGATCTTGGTGCTTCTATAGAACTATTTGCAAATCCATCAAAGGTTCGCAATGCAGTAAATTGGACACGGTTTAGTGGTCTTCACTGCTATAGATTGGTTGAGAATTTCAATGCATTAGCATTGCTGAAAGAATATTTAAAGGTAGATTTTTCATTCTTCAGCATTTACGGAATATCATACTTAAAGAATTATAGTACTAGTTACCATGCAACATAAGTTCTATTTTGCAGGCAGTTGTACTTTTACGAACAAGTTTTGATGGTGTTATACCTGGAAGTGACATTCCAAAATGGTTCAGCCATCAAACAGTTGACTCTTCTATCAAGATACCACTGCCTAACAATATTCAGAATGATAGTCAATGGATTGGAGTTGCTTTCTGCTGCATTGTTGTCAACTATGATGCTTCAAGGGATGAGGAAATCACATGTGAAGCTGTTATCCGTCATAGGAATTCTGGACATGCTAGTTCTGATGGATCTGTTCTTCGGAGTAGAAATCCTCGACGTGTCAGAGGGAGCAGCTGGATTTTTTCTAAAGAATATAACCAGCCCATGATAAAGGACCACCTTTATTTTTGTTATATGACACGCCACATATTATATCCATTTTCCTTAGATGATAAATGTGGTGAAAGTGAAACCGATAATTCATCATCGGATTGCTCAAATCAGGAATTCTATGAACTTCAGTTTTCAATCGCATCCGATGATTGTCACAGAAGTATTAAGGTGAAGAAATATGGGATTCAAATAGTGTATCATAAAGATATGGAAGGCTTCAATGAAGGATCAATTGCTAATTGTCCCCTTATAAAGCGAAAGCATGATGTTTACGGAGAGACGGAGGCCGGGTCATAACCAAAACGGACAGAAAAGTTTTTCAACTTTATGATGGACTGACCAGAGAAGAAGCATTAGTTACGGTCAATTTTATTCACATATTTTCAATATTTTTATTTAACATATATTTAAAGTATATGTTGTCTATGAAGCATTGGGCATCAACGTGTATGCTACATTTGGGGTAATAGACATTTTTGTGCTGTTTAAAATTAAAATACTTGCATACATTTACAATCTTTGCACAGTGTAAATATACATACATAAATATAATCTTGCGGTGTGGGGATTTGAAATGCAGGTTCTTTCTAAAGCTGTATGATTCCTTTGAATGCACCGGCTGAAGAAGAGGATCAACTCACTAAAGACTTCCTCTGACTAAAAGAAAATGGAGATGCAGAGAAAGACTGAACGAGCTAATAAGTATATCAGATTGTTTTGATTATTTTTGGTAATATCTCTTTGAAGATTTCATTTCTAATGCGGTTTACAATTTTAGGAGGCAGAGGAGAAAAATGAGCTATGTCCGGCCAAGTGCTGGATCTTCAAAAGGTACTACTCAGAGCCCTGGAAGAGCTGTTTGATTTGCCTTTACAAACAAAAGAGCTCTATGTTTTTGTCAAGTCCTTTCGTGTCTAGTAGGGGGTGCAGTTGGATTTTTTCTGGCATGGTTAAATGGTCGATTGTCTCTGCCTTATCACTGTGTTGTGATGAAGGGAAACAAGGTAAGATGCAACATTTGCAAGGTTCTAGAAGAGCTTGTGGAAGACCAAAATGGCTTGCTCATAATGATACATTAATTAACAATTTTGTTATCAAACTATGGAACTTGTATAATTTAATGACTTTTAATTTTTATTTATTGCATTTTATGTTTTATTTATATAATTATCTTATTCTATATTTGGTTTGAAGGATGAAAAATATTATCAGCTTGATAGGACTTTACACTACTTCAGTGACACTTAGTACCTTCTTCTCTGGTCTCACCAATGCCATCTTCATATCTCCAATGCTTTTCTTTGATTTGACTCCTGTTGGGAGGATTCTAGCCTGTATAAGATGAGATTTATCGATGAGCTAGGAGTTAACATAATGTTTATGTACCCTTTTAGTGTTTTCCCGATAAACTAATTTCTGTTTTCTATAAACTCTTGCAGGCTTCATCAGGTCCGAGTATTCTTGATTTCGGCATACCATTCGCCTACTCTTTGTGGCAGTAAGTGCTACTGAAGTCATGGCTGCAACCGGAATGTTTTTGAATATACATTAGGCTGACTAGCTGGCCCAATAAAGCTTCGAGTTATCATCTTCCACAACGCATGGACTATTACATCCCACACAGACCCCATTTGTGTTCTGAACCTACAATGGTTACAGACTAGCATCTTTCAAATCCTCGATGCAGTCCACCACGGGACACAGCTGGGACACACAGACCAACTAGACTCCCACCGGGTTGATCCGTACCGGGAAATTTTCTTGTGCCATTATATAAACTTGCAAGAAGGGAAAGCAAAAGTGAAAAACCAACAAGGCAAACTGCAAGCAACAAACTTACAGGGCCGTGCAGATGTGAGCCTATAGAAACAACTAACAAGTATACCTGCTGGCTGCTGTTCCTCTTTGCCAATCTGCATTAACATGTAAACCTTGATGGTTAAGAGCTTGAGACTTCTGGAAGACTCAAGTTACAGGTGCTGAGAACACTGTACATTATTAGGATCATACCTCTTTAACCATTTCTGTATATGTATCGAATATAAGTATCAAACACGAGTATTTTATTAAGTGAAATGCAAAAGAACCTTGTTGATTACTTCTTCCTCGCCTAAATCTATTAATGATCTTCAAACTTATGTTATTTAATACTATTGTGTAAAACGATACGCATCTTGTAAACAAAGCAATTTAAATTCAGATCTCTTAAAGATAGGCTCATAGACATATTTTTTCACTAGATTATTTGTTAGGTTCAATCTCATATGTATTTTCGAAATAGTATTTTCTTGTTGTTTTATTTAATTTAAAATATGATATAAAAACAAGAAAAACACATCCTTGTAGTTGACTTGTTCAAGGGATGGACTACATGTCCAAGTCTAAAAGCCCGTCCAAAATTTTAGAGGGCTTGAACAACATAACAAAACATTAAGTCCGTCTCCTTGTGGTCTAAGGCCCGTTACAAAAATGTAAAACCCGATGACAATGATGATTGATGGTGGCATCAGTTTCGATGGGAGCAAACTAGAAGACGATAATGGCAGCGAAAGGGTAAATCCATGAAGTATGGCATTGGCAATACATTATTGTTTTTAAATTTACCATATTCAACAATATTCGGGGAAGAAGCACGAATCGAATCATTATTCTAATATCAAGGTAAATATAATTAGATTTGCGTTTACTGTTTTGTAATTCACAACCATTGTATTAATGGGGAAACCATGGTAGATTCTAATCATCTTTCATTTCTGATTTCTAAACAGTGAGCTGTTTTGAAGTAGATTCTAAATTTAAGTGCGAATTCCATCTGAATTTCTACCATTGAGGGTTTAATTATGGTTTTTTTCAGCTGTAGGTACTGGTTGATCATGGCTTGAACTGAAGTTAGTTCCATAGGCTTGTAATATTATTATCATTTCCTATGCTTGTTGTTTTGATGTTCGTAATTCAAATTTTACGCTTAGTTGAAAAGTCTCTACCATTTTCTTATACAACAAGTTATGTTTTCTGAATATGTTGATTGATAAACATGGAATGTTGAAAATGATGGGAAATATATCCACCATAGAAATCAATTCCTCCAAGTCCAAGTTGACGCATCTGTTTATTTGAAAAGTCTCCAGTCCTCTATTTATTGACAAACAAAGCCTTCTGAAATACATCATTTCTGGTCTATAACCCCAAATTTGTTTCCTTGGAAATTTCATATGTTTTGCTCTTTTTTTATGCTCCCATTCTTGGATTGTTTTTATTTCTTTCTGGGTATTGAGGGATATATTTTCTGATTTTGAACACCATATTCAGATATCTTTTCCTTCTCAAACTTCATCATGTTGTCCTTACCTTCAACTTCGTCATCTATTTCTAGGATGAAATACGATGTTTTCTTGAGTTTTAGAGGTGAAGATACCCGCAAGAACTTCACGGATCATCTCTACGATGCTCTCAGACGGAGTGGAATCATCACTTTCAGGGATGCTTCAAAGCTGGAGGCCGGTCAAGATGTTACATCTGAACTCATCAGAGCCATTCGACAATCGTGGTGCTCAGTAATTGTTTTCTCAGGAACCTATGTCTTTTCAAGTTGGTGCATGGAGGAGCTTGCTGAGATTGTTAAACAGAAAAACGACAATGGACATAAAGTATTTCCAATTTTCTACGATGTCGATCCATCTGATTTAAGAAAACAGAAAGGAAAAGTTAAAGAAGCATTTGCCATACATGAGGAGAGATACAAGGAAGATAGAGACATGATCTTAAGGTGGCGAAATGCTTTGACTCAAGTGGCTAACATCAAAGGATGGCATTTAAATAACGGGTAAATCATTATTTTCTTATCTTTTTTTTAGTTTAATTAATTTATTAATTTTTTTTATTAATCTTATCTGTTTAGTTGTAAAGTTCTATTTTTCAACCAAAGGGCAAGTTGTGTATTCTGATGCTGTAACAGATCTTGCCTTTTTAGTCTTGCTTTCTGTTTGTTCCCTGACTATACTATGTTTCATGATTCATTGAACTGAAATTTAAAAAAAAGAAAGAACTCATTCGAAAGATTACACAGAATATTAAGTCAAAAGAACTAAATTTTATTTCTTTGTAGGCATGAATCAGAATTTATTGGAGACATTGTTAGAAAAATATCAGAAAAATTATGTCAAACATATCCAGTTTTTCATGATGAGTTGGTTGGAATTAGTTCACGTTTGGAGGAGTTGTATTCGAAAATAGAGATCAAGGAAGATGACGTCCGAGTAATAGGAATTAGTGGAATGGGTGGCATCGGTAAAACAACTCTCGCAAGGGTTGTTTACGACCAAATGTCATCTCATTTTGAAGGTAAGTGCTTCATTGCCGATGTCCGAGAAGCTTCAGACAAATTTGGACTTGTTTCTCTACAGAAACAACTTCTTCTGCAGATCTTGTCCGACGAAGATATCAATTTTTTCAATGTTCATGAAGGGAATGTCAGAATCAGTCGTAGGTTGTTTCACAAAAAGGTCCTTATTGTTGTTGATGATGTTGATAATTTACAACACTTGAAATGCTTGGTTGGAAGGCGGAATTGGTTCGGTTTAGGGAGTAGAATCATTGTAACAACAAGAGACAAACATTTGCTCCAATCCTACGGAGTGGATCATGTGTACATGCTTACGACATTGAATCACAATGATGCATCTTGTCTTTTCAATTCGAAAGCTTTCGGTAGAGATGTAGTGCCGGAATATGAGTTCATTAAGCTCTCTACTCATGTTTTACTGTATGCTGGTGGTCTCCCCTTAGCGCTTAAAGTTTTGGGTTCTTTCTTGTGTGGAAGAGATGCAGCTCAATGGAGAAGTGCAATCAAAAGGCTTAAAATAGATTCCAGCAAAGAAATTCTTGATAGACTTCGAATCAGTTTTGATGGATTGGAAGAAAGGGAGAAGAATATATTCCTGGATATAGCATGCTTCTTCAAAGGGGAGGATAAAGATTTTGTATCAAAAGTACTGGACGGGTGTGAGTTTTTCACAGATATTGGAATCGATGTTCTCGTTAAGAAGTCTCTACTAACAGTTAATAAAAACAACAAAGTGTGGATGCATAACTTGCTAAAAGAAATGGGAAGAAAGATTGTTTGGGAAAAATCTATTAAGGAGCCTGGAAAACGTTGTAGATTGTGGGAGGAAGAGGATGTCTATCATGTGCTAACCAAAAACACTGTAAGTCATTCCACAGAAATTACATCTATTTTATTTAATTTACAATCTGTAATGGGCATGTGTATATTCATTTATATAATGTATTTTTAGATCAATAAATATGTAATAAAAATTATAATAATGATAAACATAAATGTCAATTTTCAGGAGTTTTATCATATACATTACCCCTTTTATTTTGTGTTTTCTTATGTTTTACTTTTGATTGCTTTTAGGCTACGGAAGTGATTGAAGGCTTGATCATCGACAATAAAAGGTAGGAAAACATGCATATACATGTCTTGATGTATACTATTCATATTGTTATTGTTTTTTTGAAGTGAATTTCTGTTGTTTTACCCATGGTTATCAGGGAATCAAACAAGATACTCAATTTGAATGTCAACGCCTTCGCGAAGATGAAAAAATTAAGATTGCTCAAAGTCCTTTGCCTCACAAATTGTGGCGAACTCAAATATCTTCCTAATGAGCTTCGGCTTATACATTGGATGGGATATCCTTTAAAATTCTTACCTCCAAACTTCCAACCAGACAACCTTGTTGCAATTCTGTTGCCCTACAGTCGCATTGAACAACTATGGAAAAGAAATATAGTAAGAACTAATTCATCCCATCCTTGTTTCTAGCTTATTTTAAGAAGATTAGTTAATTTTTCTCTAAATTATTATTGTTTTCAACAGCCCATGTATGAGTTGAAAATGCTCAACCTCAAAGGGTCGGAAAACCTGGTCAAGACACCGGACTTTACAACAGCGCCAAATCTGGAAATTTTGGTATTGGAGGGTTGTATAAGAATAGTAGATGTTCATCCTTCCATCGGAGTTCTTTCGAGGCTTAAACATTTGAATTTAGGAAGCTGCAAGAGTCTTAGGAATCTTCCAACCAAAATTGGAATTGAATCTCTTGAAATATTAACCCTAAAAGATTGCAGAAATCTTATTAGTCTCCCAAGCAGCATAGGTGGGTGTAAATGTCTAAAAACTCTTGATCTTTCTGGTTGTTATAAGGTTGAAAATTTGCCGGAGAATTTGCAGCAAGTAGAGTTGTTAGAAGAGCTTGACTTAAGTGAAACAGCCATAGCAAAACTGCCAGCCTTCATTTTTGAACTTAAGAATCTTAAAGTTTTGTCTTTGAATAGGCTCAAGGGACCATCATCTAAGTTAGCACGAATTCTACCTTCTCTTTTCCCGGTATTCCAAATAGGAAGGTTCGAGTCTGTGCCTCTGACGTTACATTCATTGTCAGGTTTGAGTTCATTAAGAGAGATGAAACTAAGGAACTGCAGTCTTCATGAAGGAGATATTCCTAGTGATATTTCTTGTTTATCCTCTTTGGAAAAACTTGAGCTTGGCGGTAACAATTTCATCAGCCTACCTGCGTCTATTACTCTACTTTCCAGGCTTCAATATCTTGGACTGTCAAATTGCAGGGAGTTTAAATCGTTTCCTGAACGTCTTACAAATCCATCAAAGGTTTGCAAGGCAGTGGATTGGTCACGGTTTAGTGGTCTTCACTGCTACAGATTGGTTGAGAATATCAACACATTAACATTGCTGAAAAATCATCTTAAGGTCGATTAATCTTTCTCTCACTTACAGAATATCATACTTAAAGAATTTATGGTAATAGTTATCAATCAACATGAGTTTTATTTTGCAGGAGGTTGCATATTCAAGAAAAAGTTTTGATGTTGTTATACCTGGAAGTGAAATCCCTAAATGGTTCAGCCATCAAACTGTTGGCTCTTCAATCAAGATACCACTGCCTAACAATATTCGGAATCATAGTCAATGGATGGGAGTTGTTTTCTGCTGCATTTTTGTCAATGATGATGCTTCGAGGGATGAGGGACTCACATGGCAAGCTGTTATCCGTCATCGAATTTCACAAGCTGGTTCTGGTGGATCAGCTTTTCGGGGTAGAAATCCTCGATGTGTCACTGGGGGCGGCTGGATTTTTAGTAAAGAATCTTTAGAGCCAATAATAAAGGACCACTTTTATCTTAATTATATGCCTCTTGGCTTATTATATCCATTTTGCTCGGAGGATAAATGTGATGAAAGTGAAGTTGAGGATTCACCGACAACAGATTGCTCATATCGGGTATTTGATGAACTTGAATTGTCAATGACATCCGATGATTGTGTCAAGTGTGTTAAGGTGAAGAAATGGGGTGTTCGAGTATTGTCTCAGAAAGATTTTGAAGATATCCATGAAGACTCCGCCACAGATGGATCAATAGCTAATGGTCCCATTGTAAAGAGAAAACGTAATGTTTTCCGAGAGACAGACTCCGGGCCACAACCAAAAAGGATGGAAAAGTTTTTCAATTTTATAATGGGACAGCCGGAGAAGAAGCATTAGGCAGGTTCAATATTTTTTTTGAATTGAGGTACGTTCAATTTATCCACACTATATATGGACAGAATTCAGTTATATAGTGTAGAATTCTTTTACGTTTTGCACGTTTTTTGTATCATTGTTTGAGTGAAACGGATGACTTAGATTAATAATAGAATATTTGAAGATTATCATTTTAAAAAAAATATAGTTGATTTGCAGTGGCGGATCTAGAAATATATTTGAGGGTAAACACACAATCTCAAAATTTCAGGGTGGGCACAAGTTATAAATATTATAAAAAATTAAGAACTAATTCATAAAAATTAAGAAAATTGAAGGTAAATATATAAATTTTGAAAAAACCAGGATGGTCATAGGCCCACCCTATTTCACATGTAGATCGTCAGTGTTGATTTGAGTCATCTATTTTTTCCATCCAAGAATCGAAAAACTATGTAACACTAAAGAGGTTTACATTGTGTATTGTGTATCCCTATATATATATATATATGTAAGTGGGTCTTAACTTTGTTAATGTATATATAGAATAGGATCTAATTATACAGTATATAATTTTTTTTAGTTTTACACGTTTTTTAGATCGTTAGATAAATGAATTAATGAACGATGGGTTTGTGCTCCATCCTTGTACATGTACGTTCGACCCTTAATTGTGGCTTTGTATCTAGTTGTTTGGTTATTGCACGAACATTTGGTTCAAATGAATATTATAACACATTGGATTTGGATTTCATGCATTATGAAATCCTCCCCTTAAGAACTTGTTTTTTAAATTTTGGATTTGGATTTCATTTACATACGAATGAAATCCTCCATGTTTTCCCTTGCTTTTATACATTTTTGAGCTCATTTTATTTTATTTTATTCGTGATTATGAAAGAAATTAAGCTTGCTCAAAGTCCTCTGGCATTTTTTTACTGTTTTTCATCCAAGTTCCTCCTTCAGTACTCTTGTAAATGACAGTTTTCTCTACAAGTCAGCCTTGGGTTCCCCCTGGCAAAGGAACAAACTCTGCCTGAAAGGCTCGTGATTTAACTCCGGGAAAAGAATAGCGACAGCGCTTTTAGGGAAGCTGAACCCTGATGGCTGATGCCATGCCCATGCCTTACCTTGAAAGCTAACGATCAGCTAAAGTTGGGTGGCAAAGGAGAATCTCCCCTTTGTTGTCAGTATCAAGATTTCGGTCATACAGAATAACTTGGTAGATTTTTTTCTTAAATAAAACAAATTTATTGTTGAAACATCAATACCACATTTAATATTTAACTTAAGTTTAATTAAGATTTAACTTAAGTTTAATTAATAGTTAATTAAATTTAAATTATAACATTAAGATATAATAAATGAAGATGAATTTATATGCCTATATAAAGGCATGTTTTTACCTTTGTAAAAACATACCGAAGAAAATAATAAAGTCTTCCTTTCTTTCATTTGATCGTTTTCTTTCATTCTTTGAATGTTTTGACTGTGGGGTGTTCAACAATTGGTATCAAAGCCTCGTTGAAGGTTATTTTGGTTGCTCGGTTAATGCAAAATAGTGTGATATAGTGATAGTGCATGTCTAGGAAAGTTCTGACTAGGAAAGACTTGGTATTTGAGTGATTTGAGTGATCCACCTCTCTTTCCTGGGAGCTTACCTGGTGTACGTTACACATACTTTCAACTGATGTATTTTTATTTTGGTGAAAATCACTTGTCGGCACAATGACGGACCTACATGCTGTCGGCGGAATAAGGAAACTTAACAACGACAATTATAATACATGGTCAACTTGCATGATGTCATATATGTGCAAGGACAAGACTTATGGGAGATTGTCAATGGTAGTGAAAAGGAGCTACCAGAAGTAGAGGATGCAAATGGCGTGCTAAGAAAATGGAAGATAAAAGCAGGCAAGGCAATGTATGCCTTGAAAACAACGGTGGAAGAAGATATGTTGGAGCATATTCAAGATGTCAAAACCCCAAATGAAGCTTGGGAAACATTCGCTAAGTTGTTTTCTAAGAAGAACGATACAAAGCTCCAACTTCTAGAGAACGAGTTATTATCTATGAAGCAAGACAATATGACGATTAAACAATACTTTCACAAAGTAAAGTTGTTGTGTAGGGAGATTTCTGAGTTGGATCCAGCAACTCCGATTGGTGATACCAGGATGAAGCGAATTATTGTCCATGGTCTAAAGTCGGAGTTTAGGAGTTTTGTTGTTGTCGTACAAGGTTGACAAACCCAACCGTCACTTGTTGAATTCAAAAATTTGTTAGCTAGTCAAGAAGTATTAGCTAAACAAATGGGAGGTGTCTCATTGAAAAATGAAGAATATGCACTCTATGTCAGTAAAGGCAAGAGAAACTTCAAACATCGTGACAATGGTGGGTTCAATAGAAATCAAGGAGAAGAAATCTCTCGTGAAAGAAGAGGTTTCAAAAATTACGACAACAATAAAAGATCTGATGGAAAGTGTTATAATTGTGGAAAGAAGGGTCATATGGTCAAATCCTGTTGGTCAAAGAAGAAATTTGGAGAGTAATGTTGTTACTTCCAATAATGAAGAAGAATGGGACGCGGAAGCATTCTTTGCAGTAGAAGAGGAAGAGCTAGCTTTTACGGCGACTATGTTAGACAAAATTGATTATGAGAATGACTGGATAGTTGACTCTAGTTGTTCGAATCATATGACAGGTGATAAAGAAAAATTGTAGGACTTATCTAAATACGAAGGAAGCCGTGTGGTGATCACAGCAAATAACTCCAAGTTATCAATAGCTTATGTTGGTAACACGATGGTCTCTCCTCAAAATAACAACACTAAAATGGCACTTCAGAATGTCTATCATGTGTCAAGGATGAAGAAAAATCTTTTTTCAGTAGCACAATTAACATCTTCGGGCCATGTTGTTCTATTTGGTCCACAAGATGTGAAGGTATACCATAATCTGGATATAAAAGAGGAGCCGATAATGAAAGGGAGAAGATTGGAGTCTATCTATGTGATGTCTGCGGAAACTGCATATGTTGACAAAACAAAAAGAAATGAGACAGCGGACTTATGGCACATGCGGTTAAGTCATGTCAGTTATTCCAAGCTAGACGTGATGATGAAAAAGTCAATGTTGAATGGACTTCCAAAACTAGAGGTGAGAACAGACACTATATGTGCAGGTTGTCAATATGGAAAAGCACATCAACTACCATATGAGGAGTCAAAGTATAAAGCAAATGAACCATTAGAGTTAATCCACTCTGATGTGTTTGGACCTGTTAAACAAACTTCTATTGGTGGGATGAAGTATATGGTGACTTTCATTGATGATTTTTCCAGATATGTATGGATCTATTTTATGAAGAAAAAATCAGAGACTCTTTCAAAGTTTAAAGAATTTAAAGGGATTGTGGAAGCAGAAGTTGGCAAAAAGATTTGTTGGCTACGTACAGATAATGGGGGAGAATACACTTCGGATGAGTTTGCGAAATTTCTCCAAGAGTATCGAATACGTCGTCAATTCACATGTGCTAACACTCCGCAACATAATGGTATTGCTGAAAGGAAGAATAGACATTTGGCAGAAATATGCCGAAGTATGCTCCATGCAAGAAATGTTCCAGGTCATTTTTGGGCAGAAGCAATGAAAACTGCAGCTTACGTGATCAACAGACTTCCTCAACAAAGGTTACATTTTCTTTCACCTTTTGAAAAATTATGGAGAATGAAACCAACAGTTAGCTATTTTCGAGTTTTTAGAAGTTTTTGTTATGTATTTGTGCCTAACCATTTACGTAGCAAAATGGACAAGAAAATTGTTAGGTGTATTTTTGTAGGGTACGACAACCAAAGAAAAGGGTGAAAATGTTGTGATCCTACAACTGGAAAGTGTTACGTGTCTCGGAATGTGGTGTTTGATGAAACATCTTCGTGGTGGTCATCTGATAAAAAGTTATTGCCAAACTCAGATACTCTCAGGAGAGAATTGCAATCTTTCGAAGTTCAGTTGAGTTTAGATGAAACTGAACTTGTCGATGATGTTGATGAAGAAGACGCAACTCAGAATCCATGGCAATCTGGTGTTCATCAGCAACTAGTTGAAGATGTCGTATCTAATGAAAGAGAAGAATCAACACCACTTAGAAATCAACAAGGATCAAAAGGCTAAATCCTAAATATGCTAATTCTGCTGTAGTAGAAAAAGATGATGCAAAAGAGCCAAAAGCCTTTGAAGAAGCTTCTCAAAAAGCAGAATGGATTGAAGCAATGAGAAATGAGATCGATGCACTTGATCAGAACCAGACTTGGGAGCTTGTACCAAAGCCAAGAGATGTAAAACCTATTTCTTGTAAATGGATCTACAAGATAAAACATCGCACAAATGGATCGATTGAGAGGTACAAGGCTCGATTGGTAGCTCGAGGATTCTCTCAACAATATGGGCTAGATTATGATGAAACATTTAGTCCAGTGGCGAAGCTTACAACTGTTCGAGTCCTATTAGCACTGGCAGCCAACAAGGATTGGAACTTATGGCAAATGGATGTGAAAAATGCATTTTTGCACGGGGAGCTAGATCGAGAGATTTACATGGATCAACCGATTGGTTTTCAAAGTCGAGATCATCCTAAGCATGTATGTAAGCTTCGAAAGGCGTTGTATGGGTTGATGCAAGCACCTAAGGCTTGGTATGGCAAGATTACGGAGTTTCTCACTCACAGTGGTTATTTTGTGGCTCCTTCAGATTCTAGTTTGTTCGTGAAAGTAATTGGAGGAAAACTAGCTATTGTGCTAGTGTACATGGATGATTTAATCATCACTGGTGATTTTGAAGATGAAATTCTTCGAACCAAGAAGAATTTATCTGTTCGCTTCCAAATGAAAGAATTGGGTCAACTCAAACACTTTCTTGGTCTAGAGATTGATCACACCGAGAAAGGAATTTTTCTCCATCAAAGAAAATATTCCTGTGATCTATTGAAAAAGTTTGGAATGCTCAATTGCAAGCCAATTTCTACACCGATGAAACCAAATGCAAGAATCTGTGCTAATGAAGGAAAAAATTTAAAAGATGATACGATGTACCGACAATTAGTTGGTAATCTTATCTACTTAACTTTAACAAGACCAGATATTTCTTTTGCAGTTGGTGTTGTGAGTCGATACATGCAAAATCCAAAGAAGCCTTATTTGAAAGCAGTTCGACAAATTTTGAGATATTTAAAAAGTACCATCGGTCATGGTATTATGTACAAGAAAGGTGGAGATTGCAAGCTAGTTGGCTATTGTGATGCTCACTATGCGGGTGACCATGATACTCGACGTTCAACTACAGGGTATATGTTTTTACTTGGATCTGGAGCAATTTCCTGGTGTAGTAAAAGACAACCCACAGTGTCTTTATCAACCACCGAAGTAGAGTATCGTGCAGCGACAATGGCAGCTCAAGAGAGTACTTGGCTTTTACAATTGTTGAAGGACTTGCATCAACAAGTGGAATTTCCGGTCACCTTATACTGTGACAACTTGTCAGCCATATGTTTGGCTAAGAATCCAGTTTTTCATGCAAGAACTAAACATGTTGAGGTGCATTACCACTTTCTTAGAGAAAAAGTCTTGCAAGAAGAAATCGAGCTTGAACATGTGAAGACAGAAGATCAAGTGGCAGACATGTTCACAAAAGGCTTAAGTGGTAACAAACTCAAAAGCTTCTATCGTCAGCTCAACATAAAAAGCAAAATGAATGTTGGTATTGAGGGGGAGTGTTGAAACATCAATATCACATTTAATATTTAACTTAAGTTTAATTAAGATTTAACTTAAGTTTAATTAATAATTAATTAAATTTAAGTTATAACATTAAGATATAATAAATGAAGATGAGTTTATATGTCTATATAAAGGCATGTTTTTACCTTTGTAAAAACATACTGAAGAAAATAATAAAGTCTTCCTTTCTTTCATTTGATCATTTTTTTTCATTCTTTGAATATTTTAACTGTGGGATGTTCAACATTTATCAGGTGAGTCTTCTATCAGTGAAAAGATTTCAATAAACGATGTCATATATAATTTTCAACACTAGTTAAGGAGTAATTAAAAAATCTTAATAAAATCCAAACATTAAAATACATGAATTTGTTCTTTTTAACCTTGTTGGCATGAAAAGACTCTTTCACCAGACGGATGGAACATAGAAACACACGCCACTGTTCTCGTGTTCCACGTTGATAAGATTCCAACTGTAGGACCCTCCCGCCATTCATCATACCAAATTACAATCTCTCTTCAAAACGGCGACGCATCAATGAGACAGTCTATTCTCAAAATTTGATCTTTAAATGAGATTCTAAATCTCATGACGCACTTAGTTTCTTGTCATAAATGGTACTTGTATTATTTGTGTGTGTTTCTTTCAACCCAAAAAGTTAAAAATAAGAAAAAGATTAGTCATTTTATTCGGACTAATAAAAATGTAATTCATTATAAGTGATAACATGTATATGAAAACACGTACCATATTATTAGTAACTGATGTCATCTTCCATTAAAACAGATCAAATGATTGATTTACATATGTATTTAAAACTAAGATCAAACGCTCAACCAAATTACTAAAGTAGGAGAAACCTTATCATCTAACTTAAACCTCGCAATCTAAGGGAACTATAATTTAAGAATCATTTCTGATGAAAAAAAGTTAAATGAATGAACAAATAAGAATTCTGGAATAGTTTAGGGGTCAATTCGAGAATAAAACCATGAAAAAGACAAATTTTGAAAGAAAGGAAAAGAATAACGTTGGTGTCAGGTGTTCCTCGGTTATCCGTTTTCTCTTGGCTTCTCTCTCAAACAATACTTTGATTCTCCTTCTTTCTTCTTTTCCTTTATATATTTACATTATAATTTCTTTCTCATGCTACTTTCGAGAAAAACAAGCCATTCATTTCATACCCCCAAACATTTTTTTTCAAAATTGTTCATCATTGATACAATAGAAACTTTGAGAGAAAAAGGAAGGGTTTTTGGATTGATAGAAGAAGAAAATCGAAATGGGATCATCTACGGGACAGAGTAGTGGAAACTATGATCTTTCCTTCAAGATCTTGTTGATCGGAGACTCGGGTGTGGGAAAAAGTAGTTTGCTTGTTAGCTTCATTTCAGCTGCTTCAGATGATTTAGCTCCCACCATTGGTTCAATTTCTCTACTTTTGGAAACTTTGTTTTTTGAGTTCTGGGTATTTTTGATTTTGCTTCATTCGTCAAATTTTTTTATTTGGGTTTCTGTTTTGTATCTTTGTTCATAGGTGTGGATTTTAAGATCAAATTGTTAACAGTTGGTGGCAAGAGGTTAAAGCTTACTATTTGGGACACTGGTATGTATGTGTTTATACGTGCATACATACATACATACATATATGTGTTTATACGTGCATACATACATACCTTCATTAGCTTGAATTGTAGAGAATGTGGTCCGTACTCATGAATTACTCGAGTTCGGTTTGAAATAATCGAGCTCGAGCTCAAAGTAGCATGTGAGCCTCATATGTATTTTGTTGTTTGAGCTCAAAAATCTCGATTCGAACTCGATCTTGAGCAAAAATAATTGTCTCTGAAGTCGAGCATGAGAATCTAGCTCATTTTTTTACCGAGTAGAGGAGTCTAATCAAGTCAGCTTAAACTTAGAAAGTGAAATTCCATCGAGCTGCAACTGAATTTCGATCTGTTAAACTGATAGCAATGTAAATTTTGTCAATTTTTCCTCATGTTAAGCCATTCAACACAAACATAAAATGTTTTCCTTCATGTAATATGTTTATATTTCACCAATTCTGCACCCTGCAGCATCATGATTTGGAATCAAATTCTCAGGAAAATTTCTATAGAACCATATGCGTTGAAAATAGATTCATGTTTGATATTATATTAATCAGTTGAACTGAATTCTGGGCTTTGAGTTTGTTGTTACTGGTGCTAACTTGATCTGATTAACTCGATTTTGCTACTTCAATCTTCGATTGTATGATTGATATTTGGATTCATAATGGTTATGGTAGCTGGACAGGAAAGGTTCCGAACATTAACAAGCTCTTATTACAGAGGCGCCCAAGGGATCATACTTGGTAAGTTCATCATTTTAGTGAAAGTTTCAAATTCTTACAATGTTACTCCGTTTCGAGTCTATAGATATGTGTCTCGATATGAGTATGTTTGATATTTGTAACTTTTTATGTATTCGGAGGATGCTTGGAGGCTTATGTCTCCGATTCATGATTTGCGTTAGATATAAATACTTTAAGTACACATAAGGAGAGTACGAGCCGACTCTCATTTACTATAAGTACACAATCTTGAATATTGGACTTGCATAATGTTAAAAGTGAAGACAAACTGTAGTTGTTCGATTTTATGTTACTCTAACATGAATGTCGGGATAAGACCATCCAAATATCTTTCAAATACGTGAAAAAAATGCCTTACACCCTAGCCCGAGTCGATCATGATGAAGTTGTTGAATTACATATCTTGTTTGCAAATGATTCAAAATTGCCCGAATTGTTTGAAACATTTCTTGGCTTTTGGTTGTAGTTTATGATGTAACACGGCGAGAAACATTCACAAATTTGTCCGAAGTTTGGTCCAAAGAAGTGGAGCTCTATTCTACCAACCAAGATTGTGTCAAGATGCTTGTCGGAAACAAAGTCGATCGAGTAAGTCTAACCTTCTTTTTCCTATTCTTGATATTAATCTATGTTCCTGACTCTGCATTGTTTTCAAAATATCCATATTCTTATGTTAAATACGAGTATGCCTCTTTTTTCTATTGTCATGTATCCATATCCGAATGTGTCGAATATCGGTTCCTTCAAGAAAAATGAACAATCAGTGCAACATTATACCTTTGTTGATTTTCATTCCAAAAGATACTCTTTTAACTTCCAAACAGTCCCTAAAAAGGAAAAATTGTCCTTTGGGTCCTTGAAAGTCATAAAATTACAAACCAGTCCAATGGGAAAATATACTTTGGTCCCTAAAAAATCCTAGTTTCTCCCTGCTTCCCAACATCATTTCTCCAAATACATGTGCCAAACTATATGTTTGTGTCAGGACTCTGACCGGGGCGTAAGTAGAGAAGAAGGGATGGCGCTTGCCGAAGAGCTTGGATGTACATTCATTGAATGCAGTGCTAAAACAAGAGAAAACGTGGATCAATGCTTTGAAGAGCTTGCAGTAAAGGTACATTTTAAGTTAATTCGACTCGTTTTTTCTTGAAACATCCGTATCCGATACTCGTGTCAAATTCTGACCGGGAACTGGACTGTCTTAACAGATAATGGAAGTTCCTAGTCTTTTGGAAGAAGGATCGACCGTGGGAAAAAGAAACATCTTAAAGCAAGAGTACCAGTCGCCTCCTGCAGGAGGCTGTTGTTCTTAAATTACAGCAATACAGAGACTTCAACATTAAAGGATACTATATATATAAAAACTAGGCTGGGCAGCCATGTTTATTGACATAAAATAATAACACTCTTTTTATTTAATTAATTAATTATTTTCTATTTATTTTATCGTAAGAAATGAGTTTGAAACTCAAAATGCAGTTCTATCTCTGCATTAGCTTATAATTTTACAATTTTAAGGAGATTAAACTGAAATGTTATCGTTTTAAGAGGATTAATATTTAATTTGATCATTAATTTTATAATTTTAAAAGAGCAACTAAAATAAGATTTTCCGCAGTCCCTAGCTGTTTATTTAATTCATTTAAAACTTGCAGTAAATCTTTCCTAGACTTGGACAAAGTCTTCTCAACCATAATCACCTACCTTGAACCAAATTTCAATTAATAAAAAATAATAATTAATAATTAATAAATTTAAAAATATTTTGACAAAGTCTTAACATGACGTGACAAAATGCAAACTTATTAGATAAGCAATTTTCCAAGCTAGTAAGAGGTCCATTTCATGATACCAAATTATATTATTTGGACTCACCGGTTTATAAAATATTGTATTTAATACATATTGAGATATAAATTTTAAGGATAATCGCCTAAGCTTTGGGTTTATTGTACCGGTTATAATAAATATTTGTTTATCGATTATAACAATTTAAATAATTTATTATTTAATTTTAAATAAACGTTTGTTTATTTGTTTTAAAATTTAAACAGACGTTTCAAAAAAATCATATTTTTTTTAATTTTGATTAATGATTATTTACTTTAAACAGATTTAAAGACTTCAACCCAAACGATGTCTAAATTATGTCTCTAACAGGACATATGTACTAAGGTTATAGAAGGAATTCATGTTCTTCTTGATTTTTTATATAATGGTAATTTTAATCCGTGTCAAATTGAGCATTTGTTAAATTAAGTTCTACCCTTCTCAAATTTCAGTTTAGCTCATTTTAAATTAAGTTTTACCTTTATAAATTCCAGGGATGGGCACGAAACACGGACCCGACGCGTTTCAACTCGATCTGATCCGAATGGGTCGAATTTTTTTAAGAAAATTCGGATTCGGGTCGGATCGGGTTCGAATTTAGGGTAAAAAAAATCTGATCCGACCTGAACCGGGACTAATAATATAATTTTTTTATATATATATTAGGGATATTTACAATAATGATCCTCTTTATATATATTTTATACAATTATGTCACTAAAATTAATTTTATTTGCAATTAGGTCACTGAAATTTTATTTTATTTACAAATAGATCCCTAAAATTTATTTTTTTACAATTAAGTCCCTAAAATTTAATTTTTTTAATGATTCGGGTCGAATTTTTTTACCATAAACTCGGGACGGGTGGCGGGTGGACCGAAAATTTGACCCGACCCGACCCGTGTCCATCTCTAATAAATTCTAAAATTAGTCAATTTTACTTTTCTTATTTTCACTGGCGGATCCATACGGAAAGGAGGATGGGCCTGTGCTTACCCTGAATTTTTTAAAATCTATATATTTAGCTTTGATTTTTAAAATTTTATAAATTGATCCTTAAATTTTTAAAATTTTATGATTTATTCCCACCTTAAAACATATTTTAATTTATTTTCACCCTCACGAATATTTTTAGATCCGCCGCCGCTTATCATTTAAACTTAATTTCGTCTCTAATCATTAAGCTTAAGCTTTACCAACCTATTACTTGTCACTGGGCATAATCTAAGGTTGTGGAACACACTGAAGATAAACAAATCTAAGATTCTTTGTTTGATCGATTAGGCTTTTTTAATAAGAATAAAATAAATTTTGCATTTTAGGTATCCATTTGTCTTTATATTAAAACTAAAGTCTTGGGAATTATATATAAAAATAGTGTTTTCAAATGGGACATCTTTAGGAAGACATTGCGATTGAAAATATATTAATAGAATATCTCTTACCTAAAAAATAAGTAAATGATGATTCTTTTGTTGAAGATGGAATTTTTTATTACAGTATTATTTTTTATAATCATTTGTTTTTAATTTATTGATTAATAATTTAAATATAAACACCGCAAAAATTTATTATAGAGTAGTTCCTAATTGAGTTTCTTTTATTCATAATATCATGTTTAAAATTTAAATTTTGTTAAGGATAAGGACGAAACCAAGATCGAAAATGAAAGGATTGAATTTCAAAAATATTTAAATTTGAGATTTATAAAATAAGGTTTAATTTATTTAATATTTAAACTTTATAATAACTTAAATTGATATTAGATGAAAAGAATTGAGGATACATACTCGTTCTTCTTTAATTTAACCCCTACTTAGTTATATATTTAATACATTTTTATATTTTTTAATTTTAATATTTATATTTACAGGTACCAATTTATTATTAGACTTAAACCTATCTAATACCTTGGTTTTATAACAGGAACAAAGTCTCCTTGAACCTTACAAATATCGAAAATAATTAAATTTTTAATAAAAATATTAAAAAAAATTGAAAATAAAGTCATAATATTAAATATTAAAATATACGCCCTAAACGAGTACATCTTTTATCCATATTCAAAAACGACACTAACCTCAAAGGAACTCCATCTCTAACTAAGGAGAAATTAAATCATGGACTTGACTTACCATATCAGATATAGTTTCATCCAATTATAATCATTCACTTTATCGTTATTTTTTAAATTATTTTTTTAACCAATAAATCTTCATTTATTTTTTTATGTCATCTAAAAAGTATAACTTCTGAAAATTATATTAATGACATGGATGATTAATAATAAAATGAATGATTTTTATTGGTTAAGGACCACGACTGACGTAGCGAACTGGATCTATGATATAATCTCTCCCAATTAAAGGTTATATCTCATAATTTTACTAGATCAATCAATAATTAATATCATACTATTAAACTTAATATAATTGTGATAAATTGAATTAGAATAATCAATTTGATAAATAACTTAAAGAAGTACACAAGATGACATTCGAACATGAACCACAAAATCATCATAATTCTAAACTCCTACTGCATATATGATTAACTGTGATAATAAAATTAAGAGTACTTTTTATATATATTGGATAAAAATTATACAAATCTTCATATTTATTATTTAAAAATTTAATTTAAAAAAAATGCATTATATGGAATATATTTTTTTTATAAATTCTTGCAAAGAATATACCCACTTTACTTAACACAAAGTTAAAAACAGACAATCATTGAAACACTTTGTCTTAATTTAAACAATCAGTATTGATTAGGTCCCTAGAAAAGTCGCATCAGTTGAGATATTCAAATGGTATTAAGTTCCTCGACGAAAAGGACAATTTGGGTTTAAATAATTTATAACATAATCATAAAAAAGAAGATAATATTCTTTAATTATAAAAATATATGGGAGTGGAGAGGCTACCAAGAAAGGTACTTTCGAGTTTGGGTTGGGTTGGTAGTCTTTGAAAATAATTTTCAATTGATTAAATTATTTGATTTAGTATTAGAAATTGAATATTAAAATTTATAATTAAACTTAATCCAAATCACGAGTTAATCTAGTAAACAATTAAACTCAAAATTATACTTTAACTAAACTTGAATTCTATTTTTTTTTAAAAACGAAATCTTATCAAAATCTATTGAGTATGAATCAAATGATAATTCTTAAACACGAATAATTTAAATAATAATAAATAAATTAAATATGATCCGTGATAGATTCAACTTGCATTTAACGATTAAATTTATATAAAATTGATGGGAAGATAATAATTAATACGACACTAAAATTTTAATAAACATTTTGAAGGTTAGGGATCAATCTAAAATGTTTGGCCATAATTAGCTTCTTATAGCGTAACTAACCCTATACATGTGTTTAGATTTGGAAAAATTATTATACGATTTACGCGTGTATATCATCTATAATCTCATTTAATAAAATTCATTTATGATATTTTATTTTGAAGATAAATTTTATACTTTACTGTATTAAACAAAGTAAATATTATTTAAAAATAAAATAATATAAATAAATTTTAGTTATTGTGATCACAAATAATACGAGAAGTCGTACCATCTAATAATTTATTAGATATAGAATGGCATAAAGATATGAGATGGAATCCTAACATTTTTCAGTCGTTGGATATATCCAACTAGATGCGCTAATCCACGTGTCAAAATCGCATCGCGTAGTGACAATCACCAGTTATGTGGCTTCCAGTCAGAAAACTTATCCTCTTTTTCTATTTTCACGCCGCACATTACGTGGCTCTTATCCAACACGAAACACGTGTCATTTGTCTATTCATTTGACGCTGTCGCGCTTAGCTGTCTTTGCGAGAATGACCGGCAGATCGGCTATACCAATTTCCAACAAATACTCCATAAATAATTTGAAACAAAAATTTGAAACTCGATTTATTAATTTCGGTTGATAAATAATTTGAAATTTATTATATTTATTTACTAAAATAAAATGATTATAAATAAAATTTTGAAACTCGTTTGCTCCACTTGTAGTTTAGTCTCTTTATTGTGATTAAATTATAAATTTAATTAGAATTTAATATTACTATAGTTCGAATAGTTAACATTATTGATTTTTTAATTAAAATGTTGATACATTTTAATAAAAATATTTAATTATTTTGATGTGTTTAATGATAAGTTTAAATAAAAAATAAACATCTAAATTATATTTTATTTAAACTTGAGGTGTTTAAAGTATTTTTTATATAAATATATGATTAAAATTTTAATCGTTATAATTTTAAGTGCATCAATATTGATTATCGAGAAAAAAAAAATGCTAGCCGTTTATAATGCGTTGCCTTATAGGTTTTAATTTCTAATTTATTTTAAATAATTTTAAAAGATTAAAAAATCCAAAAAAAATAACAAATACCTAACCCTCAGTCCAATATCTTTTGTTGTCATTGGTTATATTATCGACGATGAAATAAAATATTTTCTCATCGTTAAAACATTCATACATCGTAACGTTGTTTGACCTTCGTTTCGTTATAAATTATTTAGATTAATATTTTGAATATTTTAATTTTCATTTGACGTTTTGCATAATTTTATACACTTTCTGACGATAAAATATTAATGTACATAGCCGTTCTGGTTTGACGATAAATATGGATGGAGGCATGATCATCGACGACGGAATTAATTCAAATCGCGATTTGAGTTTTGAGAGTTAACAACTTAAAATTATAGACTATTTTATGAATTATGAAAATTTAGGAATTTAAAATAAAAAAAATATTTTTTTTAAATTTAAGGATAGTTATCACAATGCACATAAAATCATAACAGTTGAAACTTATCAAAAGAAATTATACACATAGATTTAAAAATATTGTAATTTAGATCCTTATTTTTTATTTAAGCCTTAATAATATTATAAAAGTTAAATATTTAATTATAAAATTAATTAATTAAATTACAATATAAAAACTATAGTAATGAAATGATCATAAATTATAATTTGAGCAATTTCGTTCATTAAATCAACCAAATAAAAATTAAACATGTTATTTATAGTAATGTGTCAATTTGAATTATGAGTTGTTTAGCTTTTACAATATAGTAACCATTACTATAATCGTTGTTGTTTTACTTTATTCGTGTTATAATATAAGTACTATTTACGTTTAAATAATATATTTGATAAAGGGTAAATATGCATTTTGGCACTTAAACTTCACTTCTAGGTAAAATTCGGCACATAAGGGTTTTACGTTTTAGGGTCTAATTATGCATTTGAATTTTATTTTTAGGCTAGCTTAGTTTCATGCTTCAAATAAGTGTGGGTATCAATTTGGATAAAAATTGAAGTTTATGTACTAATTGCGGCCAAGAAGTCAAGTTAGGATTGGACACAAAAAACTTCAGGTATCAAATTGAAAACTTAAAGCCAAAATTAAGTACCTGATTAAAAACAATTGTATAAAATTACACCTTGAAACCAAGCTCACGTACCAAACTATGTATTTCCCCTTTAGTAAATATTTAATTAATATAAACCGGTAACGGACTAATACCGGTAACCGTGGTCCAACTCCTTTCATGTATAAGACATGGTGCTTATAAGTGGATATCACCACCAGACCATACCGGCACTCACTCACACAACACTCCGGTCTTCATTCTCCACTGCCAACCATGCCGATCAGAAACGTAGCCGTAGGCGGACGGGAAGAGGTGACTCACCCGGACGCTCTAAAAGCAGCTTTGGCTGAGTTCTTCTCCACGTTGATCTTCGTTTTCGCCGGGTCCGGCTCGGGCATGGCCTTTAACAAGCTCACCGACAACGGAGCAACCACCCCAGCGGGACTCATTTCCGCCTCTATAGCTCACGGCTTCGCCCTTTTCGTCGCTGTCTCCGTCGGCGCCAACATCTCCGGCGGCCACGTCAACCCGGCCGTCACGTTCGGTGCTTTCGTCGGCGGGAACATCACTCTGTTGCGTGGCATCCTTTATTGGATCGCACAACTCCTCGGCTCTACCGTCGCTTGTCTCTTACTTCAGTTCTCTACCGGTTACCTGGTAACTAACTACCTTAGTTTTATCCCCCTTTAAACTTTATAATTCAATCCTTGCACTTGAATCAGGATTTAATGGTGTTTTGTAGGCCGTGCCAGCTTTTGGACTGTCAGCTGGAGTCGGAGTGTGGAACGCTGTCGTGTTCGAGATCGTGATGACTTTCGGATTGGTCTACACCGTCTACGCTACCGCCGTTGATCCTAAAAAAGGAAACATCGGAATAATCGCTCCCTTGGCGATCGGTTTAATCGTGGGAGCCAATATCTTAGCCGGTGGTGCTTTCGATGGAGCTTCAATGAACCCGGCCGTTTCCTTCGGTCCTGCTTTGGTTAGCTGGTCCTGGAGCAACCACTGGGTTTACTGGGTTGGACCCCTTATCGGCGGTGGTCTCGCCGGTCTGATTTACGAGTTCATCTTCATCAACCAAACCGGACATGAATCACTCCCCACCACCGATTATTAGAATCGTTTTATTTGCTTTATTTGTGACCGTTGATCGTGTTTCCTTTTCATTTCTTTCCTCTATCGTGATCATCGTGCATGGCTGATGTTGTTTGCTTGCAATCGCATGCCTTGGAAAATGGAAATTTCAGTGACGAAATCGAAACCAGGGATGTAAATAATGTGAATTTGTGTTAAAAAAACTCTTCTTTATATAATTATTGCTTGCATTTATTTTATTTTTCAAACTTAATTTATTTACTTTGATATAAATTCTATATGCATCCTATTAAATTAAACGTCATAGAAAACTCTAGAACCACTTTTCTATTTTTATAAAGTAATTCATAATTACAGTATAATTTATTTCTATTTTATAAATAAATATATTTTAACGCATTATGATTTAACTTTTGTTTTGTTTTGGAATTTTGATAAGAATAAGATCGATATAATAATGTTTTTTTAGTATTTTCTTGATTTTGTCCATTTATGAACTGTAACTTCAATCATTTAATTTGTTTCCTTGTCAATCAATAGACCGAGTAAATGCTTTAAATTTACAATAATTTTTCTTATAAAACCATTGCTAGTATTGGGTGTTTTAAATAAAGTATTTTTTTACACATGATGGGATTTAATTTATTGATGATATGTTTGAAAAATATTTATCTATGTTTTTTTATATTATAAGACCTTTCAATTATTATATTTTCGTATCTGGGTGATATCGAGATTCTTGTCCTTGTAATAATGACTACATCGCACGTGAAGTTTCTGGTAAGAACCAGCACCTCCACGTCATAGGACCCAGTTGTCATGCCCCATCATTGCTCATTTCCAACAGTCATTCTGGACGAGATTCAATGATGCAATAAGAACAGATTCAAAATTTAATGTTATTTGTATTTGTAGAATATATTTAATGTAGTATATAATTATATCTGAAGTATTATTATGGTTTTTAATTAATTGATATTTAATATTATCAATTTAATTCTTTCATCAAAGAATTTGTCATTTACTTTCACCGTTGAGCTCGGCACCTTATTGAAGATTAAATCTACTTTTAAAATTGCTTTTCTTAATTACATATTTGAGAATTCTCTGTTTTTCGATAGAAATTTGTAAAGTTTTAATCTTATTTGTTTTATTTTTTTACCTCTAGTATTTTTATTGATATTTGGATCATAAAATTTGGATCTTTTAATAGATTTCATATCAACCTTTATTGATCCTAAAATTTTAATTGTTTTTTAGTGTTTTGAATTTAAAACCCATAAAGTGTTCAATTAGAATATTTTTTTATTAAATTGATAGAATTTTAGACTAAATTAATAAATTATATAACTATTTAGAGTAAAACTGTTATTAAACTAAAATATGTCATTCTTTTTGTTAATTTTAAATAATGAATGTATTAAAATAAAACAAAAATATAACATTATATATTATTTTATTAAAAACAATAATTAAAATGTCAAAATATTAATACGAATATAATTAAACTACTAAATATGTATTTTTTTCCCTAATATATAATACATATAGTATTACCTCAACTTCTTAAACAAAAAAAATATTTTATATGCATTTAAATACATTTGAATCAATTTACTCTTTACATTTTATAAACTTTGAATATCAAATGTAATAATGAAGGTTGAGCAAATGATTTTTGAATAAATGTGTATGAAATTTTTTTAGAAGGGGAATGATACATCAGTTAAAGGGAGAAATATATATTACTTAAAATTGGAAGGGGTCTTGGTCTAAAAAGTATTAGTTGTAAGAGTAAAACATATCTTTTTGGACTGATAAAAATAATTTTAATTAGAGAAAATTCGTTATGGATAGTCTAGTTGCAGAGATATGTGTTTAAAGGTGAGAGTTTTTGGATCTTAAAAAACAAAGAGCATCATAATTGGATAGTTAAAAAGCTTCTCAAACTTCGTACAGAAACATCAACTCTTCTTGGTATTTTAACAAACATAAAAGGGATCACTATAAAATGGATTTGGGATCGAGTTCGCGAAAGAGGAGAACGAGTGGAGTAGCATAAACTCGTATGATTTTCTTCTCATATTCCTAAACATTCTATTGTAACTTGGATGACCATCTTAATTTTGATTGAATCTTTATGCTTATTTTGTGATAATCTAGAAAATAGAAGCCATATATTTTTTAATGTGGTTTTGTAGCTGAGATTTGGGGTAGCATCTTGAATTTATGCAATATCTTCAAACCGGTCAAGACGTGGATGAAAGAACTTTGTTGGGTTGTGCGTTGATTAAAAGGCAAGTGTACTGATTTTCATACTTCGTTTAACTTAGAATGCCTTCATATATAGTATATGAGAAGAGAAGAATTATAGATATTATCGGGGAGCTCTAGAAATCCTAATACCATTGTAAATAAGATAAAAGAGGTAGTAAGGGTAAAATTTCATTCTAGGCGTATAGATATGTTAGATCCTGCTAATATTCAGTTGTATACACAGTGAGGTATACATGTATAGACATGGGCGGAGCCAAGAATTTATTTAAGGGGTGTTATTTTCTTGAACGGTATTTGAAAATAATTAATTATTTATAAAGGGGTATCAAATTATTTATAAAAGGGTGTCAATTATATATATTTTTAAATTTTTATATATAAATTATATAAACAAATATAATTTTCTAAAAATTTAGGTGTCAACAGACACCCTAATTCTCTACATGGCTCCGCCCATGTGTATAGCGTTATGTAAAACCTTATAATAGCTTTTAAGGTGTTTTCATGGAATACAAGGATTATTTCTAAAAAAATTTAATAATGAAGGTACCTCTGCCTTGACTTTGTGCCATTTGTTTCCAAACGTACACGACAATTATAAAATCTTGACGCCCGATTCTCGCACTGCTTCTGTATCTCTGGAGATTTTAAGGGCACATGGGCAGAAAGGGAAGCTACTTGAAGGGTCACTGTCCTTCAAACATGGGTGTGGATGTTCCAATTCCAAATAAATGATTTCCTTTTGCCTTTTGGGGAATATACTAACGGTGGTGTGATTATCTGTACCAAAAACAATATAAGAAGATTTAAGAAACTTGTGAATTTTATTGGTATATTTATTTTTATAGAAATTTTTATTTTTTTTGTTTTGGGTTATAAAAATCTTTGGATTATTTAATCTAATTATTTTGCTTTTTGATTGCGATAAAATTATAATTTTTCTATGAATTTAATAAAAATTTAGTGGCATTTAGATGGTACGAATTCAGTACCATAAATTTTGAATTCATTACCATACATTTACTATCAATTCCTTTTGAATACTTTAAATGGATTTTGATGTAGTGATAATGTCTTGTTTACAAACTTTATCATAAAGATAATAAATTATGTACACATCTTTGCATCAAATGAATTATGAACTTTTGTGCACAAACTAATGAAACATGGAACCCCTAAAATTAACCTAATTTCTTAGATTAAAAGTTAGAGTTTACGTTACTAAATCTTGTTTCGCAAGTTAGGATTTTATAAATTAAATATTATATTCTGATAATCTATTAAGTAATTAATAAATTAAAAATACTGAAAATTGATCATTCAATTTAATTTAAAATATACTGTGTTCAACCCATAAATTTAATAATCAATAAATGTCCCAAAATTCAATATAAAATCCAGAAATCCAAAATTCGTTACATTAAAATAAAACATCCGGAATAATCATAGTATTATACTGAAATCAAGTAACATACTTAATAGATCTGAAAATATTCCTCCAAGTACCGTAGCCTAGGACTGAAGATCTGAAACAGAAACTAAGAGTGTGTAAGCTAGGGAACCTAGTGTGTCTCTAGTGTGCAGATAGATAGGATCACAGAACAGAATAATGCAGATGATATAGTGAAAGCATGAAATGCACCCAACACCGAACACCATCAGAAGAGTAGGTTCCCCATGAACCACTCTAACACCATCACACCAACAGAAGTGGAATCTCGACCCGTAGGTGGAGCCACTGATCAGAAGTGGTATCTCGACCCGTAGGTGGAGCCACTGAACAGAAGTGAATATATCACTAACTTCCCCGTACATATAATCCAACCAGATGCAATGTTATGTGCAGATACAGAATCGGAATGCATGCCTTATTATCTAACAGGAGGTATGCATGATAATATCAGAATCAGATATGCAGTGTGTATAACTCAGAGTGTAGCATGATAAAATATTTCAGAAAGTTTCAGGATGATGCATGATCAAACGGAGTTTAACAGAATCTGAATACAGAATAATAACAAAGTTGTCGGGAGAGACACACCTGAAGCAAGCTGCTCAACGACGATACTGACGTCTACTGGACTCGGCTCTACCACTAGAATATGCAGGTGTAGAACCTACGAGTAACAAAATATTAGACACACTACTATGCCACTATACCGATAAATACACGTAACAGAAATAAACTGAAAACTCACGTGCGTGTCCCGAATGCTGATGAACAGAAGGTCATCCAGGAGTAGGAGGAGACAGATGCTCAGGATCGGAATCTACGTCACCTGAACCAAACAAAAACTATTTCAGAAACCAATACTGATAACTTTACATATAAGGCATTCGAACTTAAAAGCCCAAAAAATGACACTTCGGGTTTGAATTTCGAAAAACGGATAGCGCCATCGAACCCAGGACGTCGATAAACATAAATTGGAACCGGGTCAAAAAAAGTCAACGCTGACGTCAGTATCGGTCAACGCTGACGTCAGCAGTGACGTCAGCCGGGTCGAAGATCGGTTCGGGTTCCAGGATTTTCCCGGGAAAATTTGGAAAATTCCAGAAATTCCCAGGGCCAGATTTTCCAGATTTTTGGATTCAAAACCCCCTTACTCGATTCGATTCAAAACACTAAAAACTCCACTAGATTCGAAATAATCCCGATTCAGAAACTCTTACATTAAATCCAACATAAATCTCTTACTCCCGATTCAAACAAAGCAAAAACCGAAACACATAATACAACTCAACCAAACATCTCCCGTTCGATTCCAAACCAAAACAGAAAAACTCTCAAACCCGAAAACCAATTAAAAGCAACACTAAAACCTCACAAAACTGATCGAACAGACTAACCAACCAAAATAGAACCAAAACGAAACAGAGATACGGATAGGATCTTACTAGAACACCAAGACTCGGAAATAAGAGAGAAACAAGTGAACAAGATGATTCTCAGATGTTTACCCAACCGAACGGAAGAATGATTTCACCATTTAATCAGAAATGAAGAGGAAATTAAGACCAAAAAGAATAACCTAAGCGGAAGAAAAGGGCTGAGTGTCGGTTATCATAAATAAATGGGTTAAACACCAGATAAGGGTCTGAAGAATTTGAAAGTTCACATCCAAACCCACAGACTCACAAAAATTACAGATAAGCCCCTAAAGAATCCCCAAATGTTAGGGTTTTCAATTAGGGACTTAGGGTTTTTGAAATAGGGGAAAATTGGGTTGTTACAAAACAGGATGGAATCACTTTCGAAGATCATTAGTTTAGGGTAGTCTAATGCAAGGATCAAATGACTGGGAGTTTGTTTTTAATTTATCTGATTCAAGTTTCTTAATTGTTTTATTCGACCCTAAACTGAATTTTATTCAAATTGGTGAAGGAAACTCATACATCAGTGTTGCAGCATCTGAATTCTAAGATGAAAAATCTATAGAATCGTATTAGACCCAAAATATAGAAAACCCTCAATGTTATCATCACAAGACTATTTAGAGTCTACAGACAGAAGATGACTAAAAAGAAACACAGGTAAAAGAATGTATTTGCAGTCACTGTATGGTCCAGATGCTGCAACTTCTTCATTGCAACAACAACCCAGAATCCGCCCATAAGCCCTTTTAGCTGCACACTGTTCTTTCAATAGCTTAGAAAGCATAGGCCGCTAGCGATCTATAAAGGACTTATTCATGAGGTTGACGGCATCATCCATGAACTGCAATAACAGGAGCAAGTAACCAAATGAATCAGGAAATATATTCAGATGCACATACTTCACATCTACAGCCTTTTTTGTTTTTTCGGGTAACAGTAACAAAAGCCTGAGTCATATAATATACTTCACTATACAGCGTCTTGGAAAAACTGAAACCAGAACATATTCGGAAGTATTTCTCTTTGCTTATTTCCACTATAAAGAGAACTTTGGGATCATAAAGGAATATAAGAGAAAGAAAGACACAAGGAGGCTAATTCTCAGTTTGCCAATCCAATCTTCTACTAATCCAGTACAATGATGTAATGTTCTTAATACTTCAGGCTCTGAAAGACCATGAGCCTTTTTAACCAATCATTTATGGGATCCAGACTCATGCTACTGGACTCTTCATTTTTCTTCATGTGCTTGTGTTTGACCCTCAAGTCCAACACATGAATTCAAAGATATGACCTCCCAAATATCCTCTAAATACATGGAGAAACTTAGAAAAACCTAACTAAACATGTATCCGACATTCATATCTGATCCCAAGTAACATGTCTGGAGACTGCCTTAAAATAGAACAGCATGAGAAATTGGAGCAATCCCATTTCCAGCTGAAGAACCTCAATGCTGAAAACAAAAGCTATATGAAATTATGAATGTCTTGGGCCTACTGGCTACAAAATAAATAGGTTTCTACTTCATCACAAACATCTCTATCTCAACATCTTAAAGCTTTTCTAAATTATTTATGCCGATTAAATTCAAATTGGCAAATTGCAAATGCAACTTTACTCTGAAAAAAAGAGCATCAACAACAAAACTTCCTTAGTATCGATGCAAGCAACATGATAAGTGGATAATTCCATGTGTGGTATAAAAAAGAGAGCACACCAATTTCTTTTACCTTTCCAAGCAACTTTAGTTCTTTACCAACCGGTTCCAAAAATTTAGTGTTAACTTCAATTGGCCACACCTGTCAATATCGGAAAGAGGAATAAATTAACAAAAATGTGTAGCACGCAAAGTTTCACCTAGACATGCAAACAAATATATTCCTAATTCATATAACATACAACATACACAATGCTTTGGGAAGACGAAGGACGTAACAGTTGTCTAAGTTTCACTCTGAATATGAAACAACAAAGTATATCTTATTATCTTCCAACTTCAAGTTTATGTTGTATTTCTGCGAAAAATTGTATCACTCTAGAAACCACTTCAAATGAAATTCATGATTAGACCAAACATTGGAGTGATAATTTATCATACCTACCAAACGTATAAAATTTTAAAAAGTTTTGAAATATTAATCAAATGGTTATATAAAAAGATAGATAAAGCTATAGAGGCCTAGTCACCATATGATTCAGAGTTAACTAGAATGAGGAAAAGGACCATGAAACATAGGTTGCAAACACAACATACAAACATGACACAAGTTTGTGTTGCTGAAACTGCATGCAACAGTGAATACACGTTTTCAACCGGTCGATCGGCCTACTAAAGATAAATCCTTTTTTTGGTAGAAGAAGATTACTTCTGGAGTACATAAGGTAGAAGAACATCCAACTGTTTCATATCAAAACTCCAAACCATAAGAATTCCCTTTAATTGTATTTAAGTAACCAATACTACATGTCATAGATTGTGATAATAAATTGATCAGCAACCCCATTTTTGCATTGAATTATCCCCCAAAAGGGACAATAAACCATTTTTTTCAAAAGGAATGAAAAATACCTTAAGACCAAGTAATCTAATAGGTATAATCTGGCCTGGGACAATGCATTCGGGTCCAGCAGCTTCCACAATGGCCTCTGTCGCTAACCCAATTCCTATAGGATCTGAGTGCTGCAAAATCAAAACAAAATTCTCAAATTTTTTTCAAGAAATGAAGAAAGAAAATACAGCTGATTATAAAAGAGATGACCTTCATGACGGCGATGGCATAATTGGAATTAGGTGTTTGGCGTAGACGAAGAACAGGGGAGTGATGGATTCTGGGAATTGATTTTCCAGCTGAGGCTCGCCATGGAACATCCTTCTGCAACGCAGCTCCTCCTTTCTTCGACATGGTTTTCTCAGTTTTTTTGAAAAGAATTGAAACGAAATAAACTCTGGGTTTTGGTCGAAACTTTTATTTGAATCAAGATAACGATAAGAAACGAATGGAAATCAGCACATTAGAGAAGTTGGGAAATTGCGGATAGCTCTAAGCAGGTTTTTGAACTGTGGCTTATCGAAGCTGATTTTATTTTATTTTTTTCCATTTTGTGGGTATCATGAATACGATATCTAGTCGGCCATCCAGTATATTTCAGCCTATAGTTTCGAATTTATCAATATTTTAAAATATGGGAAAATATCCCTAAAAATATTATATATTTATCAAAATATGTCTAATAATTTTTTATATTTTAATTTTAACATTAATCTTAACTAAGGAAAGAAAATCTCGAGAGAGAAAAATAGGTGTTTTTAATGGATCTATAAATTATGATTTAAAAAATATAATAAAAAATTTATTCAACCAATCAAATATATTTACCCAGATTTAAACAATTATAAATAATTTACATTTAAATCTATTAGTTTCATATTTAATTATTATCAATTTTTATTTTTTTATTTAAATTTATATAAAAGAATAAACAAATAGAATTCAATATAATACCAATAAGAATAATTTAATGATTTCTAATTGAATTGATATTATAGTATAAACATATATTATAGTCACATGGTTTATAAATATGTAAAAGAATGCATTTCAATTATATAGAATTAATATTTGATATATGGTAGTTGGAAAAAGTTATTTTAAATAACAAAATGTTACTTTCAGAATACTAATTTTGAATTCATATATGTTAATTACAATACTTAATTTGGAATTTCCATATATCAGTATTAATTTTAATTAAACAATTACAAATTTACAACAACTAATTTGAAATATAATATGTTCTAATTTTCTTTTATGCTGTATTTATAGTCTTTATGACATGTCTTAAACTCATGTTCCAATTTATGTCTAATATAAATAACAAATATGAATCTTCAAAAAAATTATACAATTTTTAGTATTAATTAACCAACCAAGCCAATGCATGTTCATAACCAGGTTGCTTGAATTTCAAAAATTCCGATCCTCTTTCTTTGTAAAGAACAACAAAAAAATACAAGCTGTTACTTGCAATTAAACCATTTAATCTGCGGCATCTTACTAACAAATTCAAGACAATCTTAATTACAGTCGTCGCTGCTCTGTCTCGGTTCATCTCCGATGATTATATATCGAAATCTGAAAAGAAAAGGAAACATACTGATACCATCAAAATTAAAAAAGGAATAGCAAACATCCCTTAACCGAAATCCGAGCATTTGTTACGGAGGAGAAACCATCTCGACTGCAGTCATTCAGCGTGCCCCTTTCTCAGCTGCCGATTTTTCAAGCTTCTTCCATGACATTTCTCGTTGCTCCTCCACTTCTCCGGCCATGGCCTCTTTCTCTTGAAGCTGCCTCTCGCACTCCTCGACTAACGCAGGGTCCATCTCCACGAACATCTTCCGCACATCGACGGTCAGCCCGTGAACTTCTGTGTTCCAATGGCTTTGGATATTCTTCTCCAATGCCTCGAACATAATCGGTAACACCGCCTGCCGGTGCTGCGAGATTAAGCCAACAATGTGCTCGCTGTTCCAGAAGAAAAGTGCCCTTTCGGCCACCTGCAACACAGAAATGGTCCTGAGAAGAACTATGAATTGTTGTTCAATGATTACAACGATGAGTGAATCTGACATGTTTTCACAATTAAGGAGACAGTTCGGATGAGATTTATTAGAACTAAGATAAAAGATCAATGTTAAGATTCAAAATATAAAAGAGAAAAAGGCTGAAGCGTTACCTGAAAATTAGGGTTATTAACACAACGAGCAATCTGTCGGAACATAGGAACCATGCAACGCTGGAACTCGGTGGACTGCATGGCTTCCAGAACTTCCTCGAGTTCCCCGAGGAACATAACTTCCTTTTGACAATTAACCAACGGCCAATACTTCAACAACCCTCGAACAACCACATCAGCCAGCTTATAATCCTTATCCACAAACTGAACCACACAATAAGATAACTGCTGATGATACAGCGAGAGTTGTTTCAGTTTATGCAAAGGAATGAGTGTTCTAACAAGGAAAAGCTTGTGTTCTTCTTTTATAGGCACCGTGAAGCCATTGATAATGCTTCCAAAAATCTCTAAAAGTTCGCCCACGCCGCTGTGCCTCTGGGTTTCGTATATGAACCTATAGAATATGTTGTTTATGGCTTTCCTAATGCATGGGCGATACATCACGAATTTACCATAAATCCTATGGACAACCATTTTTAAATACTCTCTTTCCCTGGAATCTTCAGAATCAAACAAATCAAGCAGCTTTAAGACAAAGGTATGATCGATGTAACGTTTGGCAGCCTTTGTATCTGTGTCGGAGGAAACCACGTACCTCAACAGAAGCTCGTAGACAATCTGTAAATGCTGCCACGCCGGTTCCGAATAGTCTTCCACTTCTTCAGGATCTGCGCCTTCCGCCGCAGAAGATGTCTCGTAGGCTGCCGGCGGTAGAGATCGGAAAATGTTGATTCCGACCATCTTGATCATCTCCCCCAGACATGTCTCCGAGATCTTGCTCATACCGGATTGGATGAAATCGACGAGTTCCAACAATGTTTGTCGCTTGATCTCTTTCTGTCGTGCCGATTTCAAGTTGTCCGTGAAATCGAATTGGAAGCAACAAATCTGGAGTTTTCTCAGGAATAACATCTGCCTCTCCGATTTAGAGACGTCTTTGAATAACGGCAACGGCTCCACGGTGGTCATTCGAGGGAGGCTTGATAAAGTATCACCGGGACTTGGTATTTGACCCGGCCCGAGTGTACCAGATCCGTTTACAGGTACATCTGTTAAATCCGATTTGGAACGCTTCCGCTGTCCTTTCCTAAATTTGAACATTTTGGATCAAGAATAAATCTACGGATTTGATTGAATAATCTAAATAGAGATTAAGAATCCAAAAGGGATGGGTTTTTAAGTTTCAATGGATCTGACTGCATGGAATTATTCTCTGCAATTGAAAAAAATTAACAAGTAATTAATAAATTATAGGATTTTTATCCCTAATGCCTGCTAAAAGCCATCTAAAATTGATCAGAAAATCAAATAACGTTGATAGTCTTGCGACCATTTAAACATTCCGATGTAAAAGAAAACAAAGAGGGAAAGAAGAATTAATATTAATAAATACTATTTTTCAAATAAAGTTTTGTAGATTAATCGAAGTGGATCGTTTGGTTTCTTTTGACGTTGTCTTTTCTACACGTGGCTTTGAGCTAAGAAACGGCAAAATTCGGAGCCCGAGAATGGAAATTCCACGTGGAAGTGAACAGGACAACGGAAACTTATTAGTTCAATCAAATTTTATTGGATTAATTACGCTAGCATCCTTAAATTAAATTTAAAATTGATTCTAAACTGTTACGATATTTTAATCGAATCCTCAATTATTAATATCTTATCAATGAAATCTTTCTATTAGTATAAGCGTTAAATCTTAGCTCAGATCTGACAGAACATATTTCCAATGCATTAATCCAATTTAAGACCTTTGTATATTTTAAAATTCAAGAAATTAATTTAAAATATCGAAGATGTTTTGAACAATAACCCACTTTTATTACATCTCAAAGAAATTTAAAATGAAAATAGACAAATAAGTTGTAGTATTGACAATGCCAAAAACACCACACTCAAAATCCAAATGTTTTCCATTTCTTTTTTCAATAGACAAATAAGCTAGTTCCAACACTCTGGTGTCAAGGCATGGTTCCTCTTGGGGTCTTTGCAATAGTCATACACCATATGGTATCTTTGAACCCATTCCATTGCTCTGTATTGTTGTCCGGTTAACCCACCGGACCGAAAAGGGGATACGGAGACTGGTCGACACCGAGGTGAAGAGTAAGCTGAGCAACCACCGGCTTTGAACTTGGCGAACTTTGCAACAAAGGGTTGGTAATTGTAATCAGCTTTGTATTTTCCATCTTCAGTTGCCCATTCTGAGGCATCCCATATGGAACCATAGAGCCACATGGGCCTTAGAGGAAATGTTTCAGCACTCTTCCTTGGGTACCTCCTGATGGGTATATCATCCACTAGGAAGCTAATCAAAAAATGGCATAGTAATCAATGACAGACATGTAAATATTTTAAAAGTGATTTTTTTAAACTTACATGATCTCCTTTGGACTCCAGAAGATGGCATAGTGATGAAAGTCTTGTGTTGGATCAAACCAGAGATGGTATTTCATTTCCCTCCCAATGATTTGTCCATCTCCACTCCCTCGGACATACACATTTGTTTGTAAAGTATAAGGTTTACCAAATGTTGTTCCAAGGAATTCAATGTCCACTTCATCATGAAAACCGGGATGAACTTCACTGTTGGAGAGCTGACACAGGTTTCATCATTTGTTTATTAGATATACAAAATATATATAATGAAATTAAAATAACCATATTTATCTTTATTTTTAATTACTATTTAATCCAAAACTGAACAGAATGAAATGAATTCTTACATAGAATGCTGTAATGACCCCGGCAGTGTACCCAGGATGAACTTTAATGGAAGCTCCAAAATAACCCGAACGAAAGGGCCGGTTCGACTTGAACCCACTGCCTGGAAACCAGAAACCATTAGATGCCAACAATTCAATATTGGTCAAATTACAGTTTCTAGTCCCTTCACTAGTTCTCAATTTGAGATTTAATCTCTATACTTTAATTTGATTTAATCTCTATACCAGTGGTTCCCAAAACTACCATTTGATCCAAGAGATTCCAGACCAGATGAACTAAACTGGGAATACATTGAATTCATTAAAAAATCAAAAGAAGAAAAACCTGAGGTTCTATCAAGCCAGATTGTCAATGCATTTTGATCCACACTCTGATGGCTAAAACCCCATAGACTTTGAAACGCATAATGGAAGCTCATTGGCCTAAACTTCGAGCTCGGCCAGTGGCCCGGTGACGGCGGCCACTCGGCATTGGTCAAAGGAAACGATACAACAAGAAGAACTAAGAGAAACTGAGCCATTAAAGCTTTGAAAGAGTGAAAGGAAACTCAATATGAGGGTGGATGCAGAATGATTTGGTGCATATAAATAAATGCAGGGTGTGTGACTTAGAACCGGATTTTTTTCGTATCGTGTTCGTGTTTTCGATCTTCCAACTGCCAGATCTTGTGGGTCGTATTGTGATTTTCAGACACTCTTTGTGAACGAAACACTGTGAGTACAGGTGAATTTGTTTTGAACCTCTCAAGTTTCTTCACTGGAGTGGGACATCATGTATCTTGGCTGGGGACTCGTGTTGGATTTTGAGTATGGTTCAATGAGTGTCGGATAGAGTATTATTGGTAAATTTATTGTACAAGTCCTTGCATTGTAATTAAAATGTATTTTGATATCTAGTATTTTTAAAATAAGCACAAAGGTTAGTATGTATTAGAAACCTGAGAAAAACGAGTAGCTTTGTATTATTTGTAATATGGACTTAATTAAATAAGGTGGTATGTTTATTGGACATGGGGAATTTTTCCCATACAAATATTGCGCAAGCCATTTTAATTTCACAAATATTATACTTTAGACAATAAAAATAAAGTCAAAATTATTAGAATTCAACTTTAAATAATATTTTATTTTTTGAATTAAAAAAATAAAATTAGTAATAAGAGTCTCAGACTTTAAATAATATTTTTATTTTTTAATAATAATTTTATTATCGAATATCAAGAGATTTTTACCGAGACCGTTCATTTTTTAAAAAAATCTTAAATAATTTATTAAAAAACTAAATTAAACTATATAATAATTTAAAAATATCAATATAATTACCATTATTAATCTGCACAAATACTATAAAGGCAACAATGTTTTTATGGATACAATATTAATAACCTTAATATTTATAATGATGTTTAAAATATTTCATAAATTGTATAAAATTGATATATTACTAATTCATATTCTATTAATTTGAATTTTATTTATTTTTGTTGACCAAAACAACCAAATCATAAACTTGAGTATCCAACACATCACACTTCAGAAGTGACTTTGGGTACGGATGAAAGCCATTTAATTTGTTACTCTAACTAGATCGATATAAAACTATTTTATATTATAAAAAAATCACATTCGGAGAAAAACAAAACCTAAACTTTAAATATTACTTTCAAATAACTTAATAATTGAATATGAAATACAATAATTTTGTTTTAATGTTGTTATATCCTTCATTATTTATTAAAATATTTTCTGTAATTCATCCAAATAAATAATTAATTTCCATCATAATTTAATCTAAATATTATTTTTGTCGATTGTATAATAATTATTTAATTTGATATTGTGATTAAATATATAAAAAGTTTTAATTCTAAATCTTAAATTTAAACTCTTTAAACTCAGTATACGATCTCTTTGATCTTTTATCAGATAATAACGTGTATCCCTCATTATCTTATTATAAAATATTAATTCGATAAAGAAAATAATCTTGGACAATACTAAATAAAAATTCAATGACCAATTGTACAATTTACCCTAAATTTTGTAAGTTTTAAATTCAAAGGACAATTCATCCTGAATAACGCAATTCATCCTAGCACTATTCTGTCGGTAAGAGCCCCTTTGAGTTTTTTAATAATAATAAATAACCATTTCATTTAATTTTAATTATAAAATATTTTTAAAACTTAATTATTTATTTTTAAAAGTCAATGATTATAATAATATTCGTCCATATGTTATTTTAATTTTTAGATAATATATACATTCTACAAATAAAATTATTGAATCTTTTAAAATGAATATTATTTTTTTTCTTTTGAATCACTCGAAGATTTCATTTCAAGTATCCACGTAAATTACCTTTGATTTGTTCAACATTTCTATTAACGTTAAAAAAACGTATTAGAGAAAATAAGGTTACGATGAATAGAATAATTATTTTTTCATGAGCACGAATTTGATTTCCTCATACTGATATAGAAATTTTCTAGCAAGATCCTGCATGTCGGGACCATTACCAAAATATTAATAACCATGGATTTGTTTTCAGCCTTTACCCCGGGAAAAGTCTTTTTCAGTCTCAGTTTATTTATTTTACCATGTTTAAAATCTGAAGTAGTTGGATTGTTGGGTATTAGTTTCCTGGAATCACACGGCTTGGATCCCACATAGTTGAGAGTGGAAAGCGTGAAGCGAGAAACTGGCTATAAAATAAACCGGATTTGCACTCAGGAACTCATACCTTTCTCGGCCTTTTGGCTAAGATCAAGTGTAGTATCTGTTCTTATCAGTTTAATATCTGATACGTGGGCCATTGGCTCACATGATATTAAATTTATTTTTGAAGGGGGAGAGTCCACTACGGTAGCTTGCTACTTGGGTTCTCGAGTGTCGTCCAAGTGTTGCACTATAGCTTGGGCCTGGCGCACCCCACCAAATCCTAGTTCTAATATTTTCTTCCAAGTAATTACCTGATATTCAGACTGACATTTGCTTAAAAAAATGATTAGATAAATTCGCATCGCCTTTGGGAAACAGAATAATAATTCAAGCTTTCAGGTGACGATAACATCCCAATTCAAATACATGAAAACCAGTTCAGGTACAAAACCTCAGGATAGAGAAATTCAAAAGATAATTCTGCAACCACAAAATTCCCTTTGATTCACAACCTTTGCCTTTTTAATTCTCATGATAAGCACGGTAGGCTCGCACATACTTCTCCAACTTAGTATAAGCAAATTTCACATCGAAACCTTTATCCTTGGCGTGATTGAGCGTGGCCGCCCACTTTGTAAACCTTTTAAACGTATCCCCCTCCAATGCCTCGACTTTCAAATCTTTCATTTCTTTGATTGCAGCGGAGAGAAGAACTCGGAGACGCGGAATCTCAATCTGTTTACCAATAGCTGTTTCGATTTCAACAGCAATATGTTCCAGGTTGCCCGGAGTTTCCCCCCAGCCAGTCATACTCAATGCCTCTTGTAAGCCCTCGAAATCTGAAAACTCCACAGTGTTGTTGCCTTTGTCATAAAGTTTGGAGAGTAAATCATCCAGAGTTGGTAAACCGATACAATTGAGTTCTTTGATACCAATTGGTAACACAGAAGAAAGCTAACACAAGGGACGTGAAAACAACTCATCAAAACAATGATATATGAATGCAACGAACAACATAAGGTATTTATGTATATATCTTGTACCTCTTCTCGTAGATACTCTGGGCTGTGATTCTGAAATTCAAGAGAAGAAAAGATAAATGATAAGATGTAAACAGGGGAAAGTCAAAGAAAGGAAAGAAAAAACAGACGAGCACAAGAGGTATGGATGGAGAACAAATTAATCAGGTAGCATAGGTATTATTTTTTTCAATTTCAAGACACTGTTTCAATTTTACTGTAAGTGTTCATGTTTGGCACATGTTCAGACATCAGTTTAGAATATGATTCTCCGAGGTTTCTCAAAATGTATGAAGAGTTGAACATATTTATATTAGACGCAAATGTGTATCTGTTACTCACACTTGAATCCAACAAACATAATTGAAAATGGCTTTTTTCTATGTGTTAAAGCAAGTCTAGCGCATGACAAAGAACTTGAAAAATGTTGGAACACACGTTTCAGGCATGAATTCATATTCAACATTGTGGGGAAACAACATCAAATTCAGGTAATATAGACGAAAAACGGGTCTAGTCTCTAGTGCATGGGGAAAGACAATATAATTACAATGCGATTTATAAATGAGAAATGTTATCTTATACGAGTAACAATAGTACTAAGTTGGTCAATATCAATGGTAAGAAATATGCATACCATACTGTTGGTGAAGATTGTATCAAGCTTCCTTGTTTTTCCCAGCTCCTGAAAAACCAAGTTAGAAAGATAAATGGGAGATTTACCTATCAAACTTAGTAATTAGGTTTGTGAACATTAGCATACCTGACTGATTTGATTTAACCTCTTCCTTGCTCTTTGCAACTCCTGAAAAACAAAAAAGGAAAGTTAATTTGTAGAATGAAATCAAACTTAGCAATTAGATAACATTAAGATACCTCTTTGAATTCATTTAACATGCTTTCTGCTTTGATTAGTTTCTTCTTTGCATTAGGTTCTGTTAAAACACCTTGCTTGGCACCGTCCTCAATTTCATCGATATATTTTCCAATTGTTTTGAGTTGACCTTCCAGAACTTGCACAATTTTTTGGAGTTCATCTCTTGGCGGCCATGACATTTTGATTTGCTCGTAGGTGAGGTGTAATTGCCTTTGGATGGCCATCACCTTACAACATGAAGACAGTGTCAATGCAAGGATTTAAGGCATCATTCCCTTGAAGAAAAGGGTAGGCCTCTGGTTACAAAGTCATAGTTCTATCATTCATTTACAAGTTGATGACTTTAAGGTATTATGATTCCCTTTAGAAGGGAACTGCATCATAGTTGTATCTAATAAGAAAAACCCTTGCTTTATATAGCAGAGCCCAATCCTTTATAATTAGTGCAGGGATATTTTTACCCTGGACATATATGCATAATAAATAAATAAATAAATAAAATGTGAATTGAATATGAAATACAAAGTTCAGGTAAGAAACTTACGCTCTCTGTCCTTTTGCCGATTCGATCTCTCAAAACTTTCGCACTTTTCACCACAGATCTATGCTCGATGAGCTCTTTATAAGTCTTTCTTTTCTTTGGCAGTTCTCCAGGTTGCATGGAAGTTGATGATTCTCCAGTAAAAAAGGTTCCCTGCTCTCTTTTCTTGCTTCCAGTCGACGAGCTCAACGAGTTCTCCCTGTTACCTCCAGGTGACAATGGTGCACCAGATTGTGCTTCAAATGGCACATTATCATGCTGTTGAAAGTCATCCGTAGGTCCAGTAACGAAATGGCAATCATTACCGGGAGACGAATACTGGAACTGTGTTGGTATCATTTCAGTAAGATGTTGGTCTCCTGTGAGTGGGAAAATATGATCCAAATCGTCGAAGGGAGTAGGAAAAGTTATGTCCTTCAAGAAACTCTCATCGTTGTTCATCTTTTAAGGAATCTGAAAATTTAACCTAGATCAGACTTACAAATCATTGAACTGGAAACAACAAAAAACACTGTAGAATTTCCCCCAGTTCAGAACGAACAAAAATAGAAAGAAACAAACAAGTCAACACACCGAAATGTTCTTTCAAACAACGGATAGAATTATCAACAAACAAAACGAGAAAGATAGGAAACGAAGTTTGCTCAAGTAAATCAAAGAAACCACCATTAAAGGAAATTATGCAAAATCAGGAACAAGATACGATAAATGAATTAGTAAGTTCAGTGGTACTTACCTGCTTTGACTTCGTGAAGAGAAGGGACGGCTGCGAAGAGTAGAGCTAGCGAAATGAAGGAATTCATTTTTGGGGATTCAAATAAAAAAGGCAATTGCTGTTAGAGAAGGCTCGCGTATCTAATCTGAAGCGCGCAGGCTACTTTAAAGGGTAAACAATATTGGCAGTCACTTATATTTTCAGTGAGTTTGATTTTGACCATATATTTTGAAATATTTACATTTTGATCACTTATTTTATAATAAAAGAAATAATTTTCTAATTTGACAAATAAATTATCTTATAAAATCGTGAAAATAAGAGTCTATATTTACAAGCCTTCACTCTTTCATCAACTTCACTTAAAAAATGATATTTTAAAAGCCTAATCATGATCAAATTAATTTTTTAATTAATCAAATTTTTTTTTGTAATCTCAATAAAAAGAAAACATTACTATGTTTAGATGATTCAAGTTCAAATAATTTAATTATATAATAAATATTAAAGAATTAATATTAATAAATATATACTAATTTGTAATCGATGTTTAAAAAATCAAATAAAAACGTTTTTGACTTTTGAGCCCGTCCAGAAGGCTCAATAAGTAAATAGTAGTACTCAAGAGCGTGGTGTATTAGCCATAGGATGTTTTAGTTTTTATTAGTAAAAAACAAACCAAAGCTCTATAAATAAACACAAAAGAACTGGCACTGGCAGTCTGGCACTGCATCAACCCCTTCGTTCTCCCCTCCCAAATCTTGATTTAGTTTAAATTCCCTTATTCTTCAATTTTCCCTCCTTTTCCGTTCACCCCTTTTCTTGGTAATTCTTATAAACCTCTAGGAAAGTTAACGTATTTGTTTGGGGGCCTGGGGGGGAGGGGTTCGTTTTGGTTTCGTTTCGCTTCGGAATCTGGCTTTGTTTCTTTTGGTTTCAACTCAAATTGTTCTTTTATGCCTTCAAATTCTTGGATGACTGGTAAGGATTCAAATTTCGTTATTTCTCTAAAATTTGATTCTTTTATGTATGTAGAAGTAGAAAATTAAGACCATTTCTTGGGTTTCTTGGAATCGGCTGTTTTTCTTTGTTCATTTTTACTTGTTTCCTGAGAAAATATAGATTGAATGAAGTTCTTCGTTTGTTTAGTTATTGGGTTTTATGAGTAATTAGTTGCGGATTAATGGCATGAAAGAAAAGATGATGTGAGAATTTTGACGGGGAGAAAAAGCAAAACTGTGAAATTTGATGAGTTTTTGACATGAGACATGGAGGTGTGGAGAGTACTAGCGATGCGAGGAAGGGTGAAGAAGGGCCTAGCTCTTTGTTACACAGACCGAAATCTGATGATTTTGGGAGATCGGTTTCGAAGATTGCCGTGGCACAGATTTGCGAGAGTGTTGGTTATCAGGAATGTAAAGAGACTGCTTTGGAGGCTCTTGCGGATATTTTGATTCGATATCTCTGTGACTTGGGGAAAAATGCTAGTTTTCATGCTAATTTAGCTGGTAGGACCGACTGCAATGTGTTTGATATAACGCAAGCTTTAGAAGATTTGGGAGATTCACATGGGTTTCCAGGTGCTTCGGAGATTGGGAATTGTCTTGTAGACTCTGGCACAATTAAGGAAATAGTTCAGTTTGTGGATACAAAGGAGGAAATCCCATTTGCTCAGCCGGTGCCGAAGTTTCCAGTTGTTAGGAACAGGAAGCTGATTCCTAGTTTCGAGCATATGAATGAAACCCCTTCTGGAAAGCATATCCCGAGTTGGTTGCCAGCTTTCCCTGATCCCCACACTTATAATCATACACCTGTGTGGAATGAGAGGGAATCGGATCCTTGTGCTGATAAGATCGAGCAAGCACGACAGCGGAGAAAGGCTGAGAGGTCTTTGCTGAGGTTGCAACAGAGACTGGTGTGTAATGGCTCTACCAGAGCTTCGGCTTCCTTGGTTTTGGATGCTAAAACAGAAAACATACAAGAAGCTGGAAGTAACCCCTTTCTTTCTGCCCCACTGCAACCAGGGGAGAAAGAGGTTTCAGAGGTTGTTTTGCCAGCTAAGCTTCCCGATGAAGTGAGCAAGGGCAATCATGTTTCTTTGCTGGATGCTTTTGCCCCTGCCATTGAAGCAATGGAAACTGGCCCATCTGATGGATTAGATAGTGAAAAGACATTCCTGCCTGAAAAAAGGCCTGTCGTTCAATTCAAATTCAAAACCGGCAAGAAAATCTTGGGTGAGTCACTAGATTTGAGCTTGCAGAAAAAGGGTGAGAGGAGCTCAACATTCTTTTTGCGGGATGACGAGAGGGATGATAAGAAGAGGAGAGCTGAGTTTATTCTTAGACAAACTACAGAATATCCCATGGATCTTAACCAGTCTTAGAAGTGTATTTTAGGTAGTTCCTTCTTGAAATATCGTATTTTTTCTGGTAAGCGATCGTTTCAGTGAGCTGTTGAAGTGTTATCCTCCGATCATGCTGACATGGATTGTAATCACATTGTCGGGAGACTCGCTCTAACAGATTTTAGAGGTATGGCAGCTATTGTTTTGACATCACTAGCTCTAGTTTCATTTAATTCATTGGGACTGTGGTTTCGATTTCTTCACCATTTGTGTTGTACTGAATACTGATACAATGACGTTTTATATTGGATCATGCACTGAAATGTTTCAGCCTATGGTTTCAATAACTGTATTCTTTAACTGACATGTACTAAATGGATCCATTCACAATATCATCGTTTAAAGTTAGGCCAATTGATGGTGTTAATACTTTCTTCTCGAAGGGGAACAATTCATGTTCTCGATGTTGGTTAAAGAATGTCCGGTTCATCTCTCCGTTTAGGCGGCAGCGGATGTAGACGGCAGTGGAAGTAGTTATTTAAGATTTGCTCGAAATGAATAATCTATTATAATTGTAAAAAACGTATGCCTTTGCGTGCACTTATCTGGTGCATGGATGAAGCATATCGATTTACCAATGTTAACCCCTTGAGAATGCTTAAAGCCTGTAAAGTGATGTCTTCAAGTTCACCAGTGTGAATTCATATGACCTGCATGCTTTTTATAATGGAATTTTTTCGATGCTTAGAGCAAACTTTCGATTCAAGCCATATATTTTTGTTCTGCTGCGTACAAAGAATATTTTGCACTGCCCGCCATTTCTGGGCACTGCAACTTGAAAAGGTATTCCTGGTTAGCAGCTTTCGATTTCATGCTCTTCTGGTGCTTCTATCTAGTCTTCCTCTTCCTTGATCTAAAGATGTCTCATCCTTTGCCTTTTTGTTGACTTGTTTGTCTGTGATGTGAACTTGTTGGAATTGTATGTATGAGGGAAAGAATTCATTATTGAGATAATGAGATGCATTTGGTCCTTCATTCATCATATGTTTGTAATTTGATGATGTGTTTTAAAGACATTTCAAATAGATTCGAGTTTATTTGATTAATGATATGAAATTAAAAATAAACATAACATATGGATTCATAAAATTGACTTCTTTCACAAACAAACACATTGGATAACAAATTTACAAGGACCAAATTGAAAAGCTTTCAAACTAGCAAATAGGGAGAGGGGCACCATTCCATTCTTTAAGACATTCAAGCATTGGATCAATGATCTTCCCTTGGCACATAGCAACGAACACCTTGTCAAATTCCTCACCGGGCGACTTCATATTTTCCCCACTTAGCAGCCCAGTTCCGAGCTCTTCCCTCACGAATTTATACAACGGATAAGATCGGCAACCTTTGATCTTGTTTGGAATTGCCATCTTCCCATTCTCAATCGAAACCCTCGAGTTCTCAACCTCTTTCGGCAGTATGACCTTTAATTTTTCTTCGAAAGCTGTAATCTTTTGGAAGATTGATGTGCTTGCGCTGTTCTCGTTGGCACCATTTCTCAATGCATGATCAACGAGTACTTGCCTCAGCTTTTGCATCAACGGATACGTTGCGCTGCAAGGGTCATCAATGTATGTGAAAACGTATTCACGGTCCACGGCTTTGAGTAAGTCCTTCTCACAGAATCTCGAAGGGTGAAGCTCGCCGTTGGGGCCGGTCGTGAGGATCTTCTTAGCTACTTGACTCACTGTGTTCTTCACCATGTTCCTTAAGTTTTCCTCTAAATGCCTCAAATCAATGGCTTGGCAAAGTGCCACCAAAAATGTTGACGACATAAGCTTCAAGACATCAATGGCTTCGGCAGTTTTCCGGGAAGAGATTAGCCCCAAAGAGTTCACATCTTGGTTGTGCTGCTCGGCACTTTGAACATGGTTTGTGACTGGATTAGCCAAGTACTGGAGCTCGGAACAATAGGAAGCCATTGCAATTTCGGCACCCTTGAAACCATAATCGAGACTTGGGTTCGGACCGCCAGAGAGATTCGACGGGAGACCATTGTTGTAGAAATCATTAACAAGTTCTGAGAATTGAGCGAACATAAGTTTCCCTATCGAAGCTATAGCCAATCGAGCATTATCCATCGAGACACCAATTGGAGTACCCTGGAAGTTACCACCGTGTATGGCCTTGTTCCTAGAAACATCAATCAAAGGGTTATCATTTACGGAGTTAATCTCTCTTTCGATTGATTTGGTTGCGAATCGGATCACTTCAATCTGTGGACCAAGCCACTGCGGAGAAGTCCGTAAAGCATATCGATCTTGCTTCGGTTTCTGCAATGGATCCATTTCATGCAATTTCTGAGCTGCTTTGACATAAGAGCTCCCTTCAAGGATATATTCCATCATCGCAGCAGCCTCAATTTGTCCTGGATGATGCTTCAGTTTATGCGTCAAATGATCGGTAAACTCGGGTTTACCGTTCATTACTTCAGCGAAAATTGCAGACAAAATCACAGACAAAACAGAAAGTATGTTAGCTTCAAAAAGAACCACGGAAGCCAAGCCTGAACCGACAGCAGTGCCATTGACAAGAGCCAACCCTTCTTTAGGCTGCAACACGAAGAACCCAGAATCAATAGCGGCAACACGAAAGGCTTCCTCGGCACTAAGGGATTCTCCGTTAGGTCCGACCGCCTTGGAATTCGGCCGACCGGTGAGCAATCCAGCAATGTAGGAAAGCGGGACGAGATCGCCTGATGCCGTAATGGTGCCACGAAGGGGCACACATGGGGTAATGTTGTGGTTTAAAAGCTTAGTGATGGCTTCCAAAATCTCGAATCTGATTCCAGAGTATCCCTGGAGGAGAGTGTTGATTCTAACGAGCATGGCTGCTCGAGTTACTGAGTGAGGAAGCGTGTTGCATGACTCAGTTCCATTGCCGAAGATCCCTGCATTCAAGAACCTACAGAGGCAGCAAACATACAGAATTAACATAGTTGCTTTTCATTTTCTTAATAAAAGTATTCTAATCCGAAATAAATACAAAAATATGATTCTTCACAATTTTTTTAATATATATAAATTAAGCATGCATATCTGAAATATTAGTACGGCCCTGTTATACAGGAATGTTACGAGTTGGGGACTGAATCGAACCGGAGTATTCGACTCACTTCCTAAAGCAGAGTCGCATTGCTAAATAAGTAGACCTGACTTAAACAAAGTTCATTTGAACTCACCTAATCAGCTCTTTTTGAAGCGCGGCGCCTTGCTTGGTTCTCCGATGAGAGGTGGCGCCAAATCCAGTTGTAACACCATAACTATCGGTGCCTTTATTCATCCCATCAAGCACCCAATCGGCGCTCGCCTTAACGGCGGCCCTCGCATCTTCGGAAAGTTCAACTTTGACGCCCGAGTCTCGCGTGGCTATCGCCGCGACCTGAGAAATCGTCAGTGTCTCACCGCCGAGCTTCACCAGTGGCTTCCGATACTCTGCCACCATGCGTTTCACTTCGTCGAGATGACTCCCCTTTAGCGATTCCGCCGCAACGCCCCAGTTCAAAGGGTCGTCGCCTCCCTTTGAAGCGGTGGCAGTGCAAAAACTGTCGGAAAAAGAGCCGTTTTGAGTGAATGTGGCCATGTTAAATGAGAAATGACGAAAATTTTAAGATGTTGGAATTCTGAAATTGTGTTTTCAAAAAGGAAATCAAAACGTATCAACTCAAAGGAAGGATTTTTTTCTGCCTCAGGGAGGAAAAGAAGAGTGGTTTAAATAGAGAGAAGATGAAGGAAAAGACACAGACAAGGGATTGGTGGAGTCGGTAGGTAGAAGAGAAATATGTAAGAAAATTGTGTTAGTTGAGATTTAACCGTAGGCTACATTAAATAGATATAAATATATGATTAAGTTAATGTCATAGAATTAATGACATTGAAAAATAATAAATTCAAAAAATGTAATTAATGTTAGGCTTTAATATTAAATAAATATTTTGATTATATTATTTTTTATTTTAAAAGTTTAATGTTTATTTTAATTAAGAAAACGCTTGAAGTTAGTATTTTAAGAAAAATAAATATTTGAAGTTTATTGAGGGAATAAACGTAAAATTAATATCTTTCTATACAAAATTTTTATCGTTCTATTTACAATCATTGATTGATTAAAATTTATATACGTATAATAGGATAAATCTATCGAATGTGTTGAAGATCATTAAATATCATTAACGTTGAATATTACAAAATATTATTAAATTATTTAATAAAAATTAAAAAATTTGAGGATTTATTATATAATTAATTTAATTCAAAATTTATTTTAAATGATTTATAATTATATGTTTAGTCTTTAAAAATTTTAATTTTTATTATTTAATTTAACAATGTTCAACGTTAATAATGTTGAACGGTGTTCGACACACGTTGTAGAATTTTTATCATAAAACTTTAAAGATATTGAATATTTTGGGAAAATATGAGTTTACCACGTGCGTCGAATATCGCTAAACACCACTAACGCTCAATATTGTTGAAGTCGTTAAATTGATTAATAAAGATTAAAAATCTTAAAGACTCAATTTATAATTAATTTAACTAAAATTTTATTTTAAATAAATTATAATTTTTTTGTTGAGTCCTTAAAATTTTTAATCTTTATTAATTAATTTAATAATATTTAACAATATTTAATTTTAATAATATTTAACAGTGTTCGATGTATGTTTTTCTCATCGAAAAATATCTCAAAACTTGGACAAATATTAATTAAAATTGTATTGATCCCAACGTAAAAGTTTTAAGGGAAAAATCGCCTTCGAAAAACAATTTTTTTATAAAAAAAACGGTTTTAAAAAATTGTATTTAATTTAAACTTAATGGACTGAGATTATTTATTCAAATCTTAACTCAAACTGAAGTTATAAATGTGTTTTTTATTAGCTTGCCTTTATAACCGTTTGTGAATATAATAAATACTATTATGATTGAATATCAATAATAAATAATTATGTCTTGTGATTTAGTCTGAAATATCATAAGATAAAAATAACGACGAGTGAAATAAATAATATTTAAAATATAAATACAAATTTTTAAAAATAATGCTTAATATAAATTTATATATTTCAAAAATTTTAAATATTAATCTGATGAAATTAAAAATAAAAATAATATTATTGATTTTAGGTATAAAAATAATTTAACCCTTAATGTTTATAATTTTTATTATTTTGACCTTTATTTTTGGGATAAATTAGTATTTAACTTATGTCTTTTTGACAAATATATTATTTTTTAAATAATATAATGACTAAATCGTTAAAAATTTAACGATAATGACATATCATATACATGTGATAATATATTTTAAATAAAATAGTATATAACCTCATTCTTCATATATATATATATATGTAAAATATAATTTTGTTCTAACATAAAATATAAAACAATTAAAATTCAAATGAAATATTAAAAATTAATTAAATATAAAATAAAAGGTTAGTAAATATTCTCAAATCTCTCTCTACGTATATATGACATCATTATCGTTAAAATTTCAATAAAATTTTAACGATTTAACTATCATGTTAGTTAAAAAATAAATATTTATAAAAAAGACAACTAAATTTATATAAAAAAATAAATATTAGAATTATAAACGTTAAGCTTAAAATTATCTTTACACACGAAGCCAAAAACATACTTTTATAACTTTAGCATTTAGATTTATCATGTTGATAATCTAACGAGTTCGACCACTTACCGATTCTTATAACTTGATTGTTTATAAGTCGGAGTTTGAAAACTCAAACCCTTTCAGTTCTATAATCTTTAAAATAGAGGATGAAACGAAACAAAATAAGCATTTTTTCCCATAAGCTGTAAGAAAAATATGTACCCATTCGAAAATAGATCCTTATGAAATACATATAAAAACACGAGTTTTAGCATCACCGGGTTAGATCAAGAGAACACTTCTTAAAACCAGTCTCTTGTAATTATTCACCAACTACAGGCCTCCAGGAAACAACTTCCATCCCTATGTGTAGATAGAACATACAACCAAAGGACATTTAGGGGTCTAACTTGTAATACACATCGGAGAAGGGGGAGGGGAAGTTCAGACAGGCTCGTTGAGAAACGCCATGAACTCTGAGGATCGAACAGCTTCACAACAGGGAAGCCGGTTGGGGAAAAAGGGAATGGAAGCTATGATCCGTAAGAGGACGACATTGGAGAGGACATCGGAACCTTGCGTGATCCCAACCCTTCATGTGCGACGACTAGATGGGACAATCGACGCTTGTACCGCTTAAGGACGGATGTTAAGTTCTCTTTTCCCTTCGGGAAAGCTACATCACCGGCAGCAGTGCCCGATCGACCTTTCCGGCAAGATATAGCAATCTCTACATCCTTGATTATATCCAAGAGCACGGTTGCATTCGTACACTTACCCCGGCCGGGTTTTGCAGTTGGTGGCAACACTCCATTTGAAACGGGAGGACTTGACCTCTGCTGATAGTCCGCCGGGATTTGAAGGCAGAAGCATGGTGACATCGGGGATCGTGGCTTTGAAAATGCCAGATCTAGTACACCCTGTCAATGACAAATGATCACAGTTAATGCCCACAAGAAAGAAACCAATCATGTGATAATACCACGAAATCTCAAGAAACGATACATGCATCTACTAAACAAGGAACGACTTCAAAGAATATACCTGGAGACGATTAAGCACAAAAGTATATTTTCCCCACAGCTCAGGTCGGCTTTCCATCAGCGAAAGATCAAGGATCCGGTGAATGCACCAAACTCCAAAGCTTATTACCAAATCTGCTTTCCAAATACAACCCTCCCCACAATTTGGGACTGATGAAATTAAAACATCAGGAAGATTTGCCTCATCGCTCTTTGGTGTTGAGCCATACCTCCTTTCAGAAGACAAGTATTGAAGTTCACCTACGTTAACAGTCTGGTTTATCTGTCTAGCTTCAGCATCGTAGAGAAACCTTTCTCTTGCTGCTACACGATCAATTAAATCCTCATCAGCTCCATCATTTTGTCTAAATAACCAGTCAGACCCATCTAATTTCAAGAGCTTTACGATACAATGCCGGAGGGATAGAAGAAGCTTGGACTCTAAATCCACACCAAAAGCAGTATCCCGAGTTGTTACATTCAATCCACTTCCAAGTGCTTCACTACCCGAAGTACGCTTTATCTCAGCCACACCAAACTGCTCAAACGGCTGTCTAGACCAAAGGGATCCACTTCCTGCACTTGAACTCAACGGTAACGGCAAAGCATCTCGGTAGCCCTTTGATCGAGAAAGTTCATCAAAGGCCAATGGAACTCCGACTCTTGAACCAGCATTTGCATACATGGATGTTTCATAGTTTGTCCGACCAGCAGATGACCCATATCCTATTGAACTGTCCCACAGGGCACTCTTATCAGACCTGTACATATCCCGAGGTGGTACAGAGAGCCCTGATATAGAGGGTAAGCTATGATACTTCTTTGAATTGACAGATGTCCCAGAATTATCATTAATTCCAGGGGAGAAAATGTCGTTATAAGATATTTCAGATTGCAGCAGACTATTTCTAGAAGCTGCAACATTCTGAAATCCAGATTCTTGAGTAGGGGTTATCCCATTTTGCAATTTTTGCTCTAATGTGAAAGCCATGGATTCACGATAATTTGTAGGGCCAAGGGCCGGAGAATTCAGTGCTTGTAAATCCATTTGACCGTTTGAGCCATCGGAGCTTCTATCTTTAGCAATTCGATTGAGATATGATTTAATCTGATATCCATGCACTGTAGCAGGTTGATAATCCCATGTATCGGCAGGCGTTGCAGTGCGCAAACTAGAGTACCTCCTTTCAGTGGAATCAACATTACGGCTCGAATTTTGAACATACGCATCCAATAACTGCATGTGATTTGACCACATCGAAGATCCTCTTGAATACCCATATGACGAATCGATACTATTTTGCCCCTGCAGTTGCTTCGGTGGGTCGTATGGGCTTGAACTGATAAGGGCTTCAGATGCTCTTCCTCCTACCAATGGGAAATACCCATGTTCCTTCCCAGTAGTACCCACTTTTAGTTGCTTTGAATCAACACCTAATAATACATCTAGTTTCTTCTTCTTTGCTTCCATGGTATGTTGCCCGTGAAAATCATACAACTGCCCCCAAAATTCATCGAGAACAGAAGCAAATTGACGTCTTGCAGCACGACCTAATCCTGCTAATCTGGAGAGACTCCCAGTACCACTCCCACCATCATCGTTTTTTCCATTGAGACTCCTGAATGAAGGAGGTCCATCCAGTGTCAATGACGAAATACTCCTGGAAGGAGGTTTAGAAGGCTCTTTGGGCTCCAAAGCATCTCCAAGGTCGTCTTTCTCAATCTGCAGATTCCCCTCTAAACTCACCGTTTTCTCTATCGAATTCATCTCTTCAATAATCAAAGTTTTAGTACCTGGTAAATCATCATCCACTGCCTTGTCAACCACAGCTGAAGCAGACTCCGTGACAGATACCAACTCCTGGGTGCCGTAAACTGAGGGGCTAGGGCATATATTATTAGATGTGTTCTCATTAACCGTATTCAAACATATTTCCTGGTCAAACTCCAAAATAGTTTCAGGCAAATCGAGATCATAATTTGGAGAAGATAAATCAAAATGGCTCTCGATAGAATTTTCTGGCATTGATGATCTTTCCTCAATACGAGCAGGTTCATCTCCATGATATCTAGTTTCACTTAAATCGTTTCCCTCCCTCTCTGCAGCTGCTTCAGGTATGGTTCTATCCAAGTCCCAATTCAACACATGAGCTTCATTCCTGAGACTAGCAGATTTTAAAGGAGTAGCTGCTAGCCAAAGCATCAAAGAAAACGATGCACCAGCAGTTACAAGAAGAACAACTAAAGGAAAAGACATACCGATGTCTGCATTCGATCTCAAATTACCAACCCAGTCACTGTTCCCAAATATCATTTCTACGAAAAAAATTATCTTTAATCCCAGCATCCCCATGAATGTTAACAGTGCTAAAAACTCCACGATGGGAGGTATCTTATAGACACCCATAATTTGTCTTGAAGAGGCAATTCGAAAGAGGGGGATCACCGATGATGGAAGCAGAAGAGCTATCATAACCTGAGCAAAGATAAACAACTGAAATATCCCTTCAGCTCCGGAAGTCCACACACAATACAAAGCTGGAATTGATGCAATATTTCTGATTGTCGCACAATGAAGCCAACCCGGTATGTGAAGCCCAAGGAAATCATGCAAGACAACTTTCCCACCAAGATTCCAGGTTGATGCAGTAATTTGATTTGATAAGAACATAACCAGCATAAAGACTACAGACAGCACTCCATTTCCAAATGCCTGTTTTAATTTTTTCAAAGAAATCTATTAAAAGCTGCATAAATAACACTATATTGAATTTCGGATAACATTTAGGCATGATTTATAAAAGCAATCATAACCAAGAGCTTATTGGAAAAGAGAAAAAAACCTGTTCGAGTAGTGACATTGCATCCTGAAAAGTAACCAAGACAAGGCCGGCATTGTAGAACACATTCGAAGCAGCGGTCATCAGCACATAATTTACTACACAAAGACCACTGAATACGCATACAATGGCAATGAAATGGTCATGGCATACGGTACTCGTAGAAATATTCAGTAGTCTCTGATGCTGCTGTGAACATGAGAATAGAACTTCAGAACAACAACAGTGATTGAATCAAAACTTATAAAATCTAAAAATGGGCAAATTTTGTAAAAGGGGAAATTTAATTCTTTAGTGCAATAAAATTCAAGAACAATATAGGATTCCCAATTGAGAAGCCCAAAATAAGATTCACATACACGAGAATCATGTAAATACATGCATATATACAATTCAGTGAGACATACCTGAACAATTGAAGAATGTAGATAAAAATTGTGAGGCATGATGCTTGCTCCAAGGAGACTCATCAATGCGAATGCACTCACCCCACTCGACCTTGTTAGCATCCCAGTCATGGAAAGAGAAATTTCGGGTTGACTGATGAGCACTCCAAAAACATAAGAAAGCAATATGAAACTTGCAGCATACATGCAAAGGAAACTGGCCCTGCAGTAATCCTACTTATTGGCAACTGATTTAGATTATTGTTGATGATGTTGCAAAAGAGATTGTGCAATAAAAGAAGCAGATTAGCTTACCAGGAGAGAGGCAAAAACTGGGAATAAAACGGCATCAAGAATGGCAAAAAAGACGCATGTTGATAGATCAACCCCGAAGAGAAGATTAATCCCATGTGCTACACCCAAAACCTGTTAAAAAACAACAGTAGTTGCTAGAATAAAATATATATATATATATCAGTCATTAAGGTGCAAATCACAGAATAGAGCTGCCTTAGTTCATCATGATTTGCAAAAATGCAGCTGGACATTATAGAAGATTATTAACAAGAAAATTACCATGGTAAGGTCCAATACGATCATGGAAAGCTCCGCTTGAACTCCTAAGAAAATTCGAGTGGACTTCTCGTACTCGTCACAGCAAATCTATAATAAAGCAGAAAAAATTAATAAAAAAACAAATAAGTATCGTGAAAAGAACAAAAGAGACATCTACAATAACACACCATTGCATATAGAAGGTGGTTCAAAAAATTGGACTTACAAATGAAAATAACTCCTTAGGTTTTATGATTAAATGGTACCAACTAGTTTTTGGCTTTGGCATTTCTTTTCCTCCGATATTTTCCCCTTTCTTATATATGTGAACTTCTCTCTCTCACCCACCATTATAAGTTAGTATATAATGGCATGAAAAAAAAAATCATATAGCAAAAGAAGACGAGAAAATAATCTTGCAATAAGCATAATAATTCTCTCATCCACCATTATGAGTTATATAACTGTAAGAAGCAATCATACGGCAAAAGAAAAGGAGAAAATAATCTAGCAATAAACATAATAATGAAAAAAAACGAACTCTACCTGAGCGAGATCTCTTCCAGTGACCACACTAATTCGAGCCGACAGGTATTGACACAAAATGGCAGCAAGATTGAAAATAAGCATGGGGACTACCAAATCAAGACCAAAACGAGCACCTCCTTCAACAGTTACAGCCCACTTTCCAGGGTCAACATATCCGATTGATACTAGAAGCACAGGGAGAACAGCAGGAAGCAACCGATGAATAACACCTGGTCGGTGGTTAGCGCTCCCTGCCTCAGCTTCCATGCCGCTAAGTAAAAATTTAAACTCACCAAAAAAACAGAAAGGTCAGTCCTTTGTGATTCTGCCGAATCTTCAAACTGCCTTTCCCGACGAACGGTGGTGCAATCGCGCGAGTGACTGACGTCACTGGGTTCTGGGTGTAGCGACGGCTATACTGGTGGAGGCGGTGCACGCCACGGTTGGGCGGTGTCCGAGATCGGTTGGGTGGACGAAGGACGGGTGAGGGTTACTGAAATTTCTTGACTTTTATATTTCCCTTTTCCAGATCTCTATGCAATAATGAAGGTACTGGGTGATTCGGACTTTTTAATTTTGTTGGTTTTATTCAAATACATCAGGTTAAATAACAAACAGAGAGTGTTAAGATCAAGGGCAACACCAGGTCTACAGAGGAAAGAGAATGGTTTTGACTTGATTTGGCTGCCAAAAAGCTTTCACTTTAAAAGTGAAAATTTTTGTATTTAGTTTACATAAATTTGGTTTATAATTTATAAAATAATATTTAGTTTACATAAATATGTATTAAAATATTAAAGGTCAGTAACCATTTCACTATTGTTTTTTTTCCAATAAAATGAAAAACAACCTCCTCTTCCATCTCTTTCTTTATAAATATCTCTCGTTCACTTTCTCCTTCGAATCATTTTTCTATTTTACAAATATCAAGTCATTCTAAATTTCAATCCAAAAGATCAATTCTCTTAAACTATCGACACTCGTATCATATATTGTTTATTAAAATGAGATTTAGTTTGGAGATACAATAAGACAATACTTTATATATTGTTTATTAAAATTTGCAATTTGAGCCCTAAAAAGAACAATAATTGAGCCCATCAGCACGTCTTAAAAAGGGATTGTTCTTTGTTGTTGTTGTTTACTATTTTATGAAAAGTTTTCTTTCCCGCTCAATGTGACCTCGGCGGCGGGGAACAAGGTGAATTAACGACAGACGCGGTGAATGCAACGGTGGAGAACACCGTGTACCCCGGTCTCCGATCGAAGGATCGCTGTTTATCAAGTGGACAACGTCCATCTCCCGTTGCTGATTTTCTGAGCGACGCCGGTTCCTGCGCCTGCACCAGATGTTCCCGATAAGGATGTTTCTGTTTCTGTTTCTAGTCCGAAAGCATCTAAAGGTGCTGACACTGATTCGTCTGGTTCGGTAAGTTTTAAGTTTCATCACCCGGCAATGATTTGTGATTCAGTATATTGATTCTTTGTACTATAATACTCAGTCACTGTGTTTCTTGATATTGGTTATTGGCGACGCAACCCCCACTGGACTGGTATATGAAATCATTCAACTTCTACACTAACCAACCTATATGGTCAATTTCTGTCATGAGTCCTCGTATTACTAAAACTTACAGATTGAGTCGTTATATTCTTTTTGACGAAATCTGTTGAATCTACAATTCAAGTCCCTGCCCTGTTGTAGGATTCAGCATCTTTTACCCACAATGGCAGTGAATGTGATACATAATTCTAAGATATTTGGATTCCAGGAGAAAGTAAATGTAACTATGGAATAGGTTGAATGAGATTTGAAATATCCATACTTTTTAAAACACTTTTGCTTGAAATCCACGTTATTTCATGGGTTGCCATTTGCATAACCTTCTCAATGGTTCATTTTAGGATGAAGTTCGAGAGTAGCTTATACTTTTTAAAATATTTTTTTAAAGAAAATAAAGAAAGAAAAAAATAAAACAAATATATTCGAGTATAGGATGGACAATTTGGTTTCATCACTGCTCCATATACTTTAATTATTGTTCATTATAGAAAAGTTTTATCAATTAGCACATGACACTGTTTTCTGAAGCTCATTTCTGAAAAATTTTCTCTAAAGTTGAGCACGAAACTAGGTAATTACAACCTGGTTAAATAGTATACAATCCTACATGCCTTCTCAGTATAGGTTATACAAGGAATCTTACATTTCCATACAAGCAAAGTCAGTGTTGTTCATACATGGTTACTCGGTCTATGTCCGATTGTTTGGATCAGACGACTGTGATATCATTTTCGCATCTTCTCCGGCGCCATTACCTTTTCCTTTGGCCAATTTGCTGGCTGGGAAATGTAATCTAGCCATTAGAGGACGGGGTGCTCGTGACTTCTGGTCAAATCCACGTACGCAAACATATCCTGCAATTTGTCATCAAACAGTATTACAAAATGAAGAATTGGTTACATGACATGAATCAGATCAGAATTCGATGCCATGATATGATATGATCTTTTCTTTTCTTTTCTATGGCTAGATGAAAACATGGGCATGCTTTTGATTCAGATGTCAAGGCTGTTCCTGTGTACTTGATGAACTGGGAATTCAATGATTGTGAGGGGTTGATCAACTGTTGAATGTTTCTAAAAAATTTCAAAGTTTGGAAATTTTATGTGATCAACTGGTTTATAATTCTCACCTCTCCAGAAGCAGTGTTGAATTCCCTCTGTCGTTAAGCCTAGTTATTAGGAAACATAAACGGTCAGTTTTTTATCTTGCTACATTTATCTGCACAATCCTCTCTATTGAAATCTTCTAACCTTTAAATATCGAAGGTATGGAGGTTCCAAAGTAGACCATTCTCCTTGGCAGGTTCCATAGCCATTCCCTTGGAACAGCAATTGGGTTCAGACTAGAATCATGGTCGGCAAATACCTTCATATGAATTCATCTTCATTATTTCTTTAATAAAGAAGAAAACTATAAATCTCGAAGAAACTGGTTCAACGTACCTCGTTAACTTGGAAGTATGTGCCATTTAGGGGAAAGCTACCTCTCATTGCTGTTCGACATGGTATCTGTTTATGTTGTTTTATCATATAGCATACGATACTCTGAATTAAGATCCGAATGCAATAGCTATATTTATTCATACCATTTATCAAATCTATTTTCTTACCAAAAGTGTTCCCCGGACAATATGGGATTCCGCTTCCCGAATACTGTTGCAAGAGAAACATGTCTCCTCATCACACAATTTGCCATGCTCTTGGGAATTGCACCTTCTTTCTGGCATTTGAATGGAGTTTGCTGTTTCACCTGGTGTAAGGAAAATATTATGTCATCTCAAGAGGTCTAAAAGAGTTTTTTTATATCATGTTATTAAACGGTACCCATACCTGGTGTCCATATGGCAAGAAGGTACTTGCACGGGTCATCTGGTTCTCTTTTATCCAACTGTAAGTTCACCATAAGCAACTCATATAAGAAAAACACAGTTATAGAAATACGGAAAACATTCTCATTCGAGTAAGTTGTCAGGAACAACTAACCTCGTTTAGAAGAGGGTGTGAATCTGGAAGTTCATAGCTGTAGGATGGTTCAAGGAGAGGGAAAGGAGAAAAAGACAATTAGTAAGAAATGACAATATTTCTGGCACGGTGTTTTAGTAAAACGTCTCAATTTTTGAAGGTTGCATATCTTTCTTTAGCATAGTTCACTATATTCATAGATTGGTTCCTCTAGGTACACATTTTGGATTTTAAAAAGTATTTTAAGAGAGAAACTTGAAATGCTTACAATTATAATTTATCTCAATTCTGAGCACTTATCTATAAATAGTAATAGCAATAGCATTTTTCATAAAGGAGCTAACGTTTATCTATGCTTCCAAGACTTCAGAGATATAGGAAGTGCCTACTTACACTTGGTGCTCTGTTCTTAGCCGGCTGACATTCTTAAGTTTGGGTGTGGGAATAGACGCGGCTTCTGCTGTTAAAGCTACTAAAGCTTTTGACATATCTCCTTCCTGAAGTTCCATGTTATTTTGCATATAATTCTGCAAAGTCTGGGTGAACTCTTCCATGTTAAGCTTGATTGTAGGAATTTCATCAGGGTCTTCAGAGAACATGTCCTCAATGTCATTTTCTGCTACTTGTGTGCACTCGGGTTCCGGACTTCCTGGCTCTTCAATGATAGGGTTGCATTTATTAGCCCCAGAGGCTGTTTGTAACTGTTGGTTTGCTTCAGACTGACAGTTCCCATCTGATTGTTCATTTTGTTGCAGTAAGGGCAGAGCCAGTTGATCAATGATCCCATCATGATTTGGATCAGATGTTCCATTTTTGGTAGCGCTGACAATGCTTTTCTCCTCGGGACCTGGAAGAGCAAGCCTTGCGCTGCATTAATATTTTATATGGGTAAGTCAATTTGTCTTCTGGAATGAATTTGGTCTCTCTAAATAGTCACTGCTATTCTCCTCTCATTAAATATTGAAATACTTTACAATTGAACCTTGCAAATGCACTGGCAAAATGTCTGCATTCTCCTCTCATTGGACATGCATTACAGTTTGGTTTGCCTTTTGTACAGAAAACCTGCATTAATCTCAAAGAATGTTTTTGTTGTCAGACTTAGATTGTTGCTGGTCAGCAAAGGAAATAAATTTCTTCACTTTAAGAACATATACAGCACACCTTTCCAAATGTGATCATCTGATAATGTAGCTCATACCTGTTCAGTATAGTTTAATGAGTTAGTAAACGTGAAGCTCTGATCTGATAAGAAATTTGTTTTGCTATTGGGAAAATTTTCATTTGCTTGAGTCAAGTAATAAAGTGAGGTGGTTCTTTACAATGTTCTTTGATCCAGCTTGCATAGTCGAGGCCATAGATATTTTTGGATGGATTCCAGGATGGGGTACCTAAGTAGGCAGAACAAATTCAACAGCTTACTCGTAAAGTGTATCATTGGTTTATGAATATGTTGCTTGGTAATTCATAATACTCACAGCTCTAGGAGATGCAACTGAAGGGACTCGGGCAGCGGTTGAAGGGGGACCCATCCCAATCTTACTGCTATGCGTCCAACGTTTGTGTCAACCTGTCAAGCAAATATGGAAGTTGAATTCTCTTTTTCTGCCATGGTTATTTACACAATAGATTAACTTACTGGAAAAGCAAGATGGTGAAGCGTTAGAAGGCGCACACACTCTACACTTTTTAGCCCCAGTCCTCTTATACTTAGCAGGTACTCTCTACAACAAAGGAAACAATGTTATTTAATTTAGATATGCATGCAGCATACTAGTACGATACATGTAAAAAATGGTCTGTGAATGCATTTAGGTACTCTTTTGTTCCCTTTGGCTTACTTTGCTTTGTCTGGTGGAACATCCCTCAGCCACTCCAGGTCAATGCTTCCATGATCTGTAACCAGTCGGTTGAGGAAATCCTGTGTAAAACTCCTTTACAATCAGCTATTACGCATTAAACTTACTGGTAAATTTGTTAACTTTACAACGTTTCATACTTTTACCTTTATTCGCTGAGCAAGCACGTTATTCATCCCTCTCTCCTTAATTATCTCAGCAATCTCATTAACTTCTGCACATCTCACTGCTTCCCAGTCCAGTGAGTCCATTGTGTTCTTTGTTCTTTCTCTTTCTCTTCCATTTGCTTCTGCCTGTTTTCTTAACCTATCCCAGTCAAAATCCTCTTTTTTATCTTTCTTGGCCTTTCTGCCTTCTGATTTTAAGCTCTCAACCATAAAATTGAGCTCCTTATTAGATGAAGAGTCAAGTGTATACAAGTTTGACTCTTGCATTTTCTGTTGTGGGGTTCTATGATTATCAACTGCTGTGGTGCTTTCTGTAATATCTAAGGTTTCTTCTGAATGTTTTGACATATTTACATGCCTCAACATTTCTTTGTTTTGTGCTCCAGCCTGTGATTCAACAAGATTTATAGCATTTTGAAGCGGCCCCTTTTGACAGTGAGAAATTGTCATCTCATCTGGTTGAGTGTTGTTGCTTGATTGACTATTTTCCATGGAAGATTGTTGGGCCACCTGAACACGCATGGTTTTGTCATTTTGATCCATTGTTTGACATGCAGATTCTTGTGTTAAGGGACTTTGTCTTCGTATCACGTTCTCATCTTTTGTTTTAGAAGCCTCAGACAATATTGTTTCCTCTTTGAATATCTCAAAGTCTCCAATTTCTCTTGCTTCCGAGTTTAAGCTAAGATATGGATGATAATTAGCTGATGGCATAAGGTCTTCCCCACTGAAACTTTTAAGACCTTCCGAGTTGTCACAGTTTTCTCTCTGGTTATTCTGGGATCGGCTTGTTTTGACCTTTGAAATCTCACTAGTAGACAAGTTTTGATGACTGTAAACTTCATGCAACCTGGAAGATCCAAACATCTGTACAAAAGTAGTGCCATTCAAGCTGTTAAACATAGGCCGCTTAGCATGATCACCCCCTCCCGAGTTGCTCTCTGAGCATGATCCTGTTCTTTCAGCAGTTTGAACCAATGAAAAGTCCACAGAGGTTTCAGATGAAACCACAGAATTTTGAGATGAAAGGACATCATTTGTCTCTTCGTCTCCTTTGGAACATTCACTTTGTCCCCTGATAATTTCCATATTCATTCTGTTTAAAGTAGAGACACAATATGTGCTCAAACCACTTCCAGAAGAGTTCAACAACTTGCACTTTGGTTCATTTATTGAGCTTACAGTAGCAGTACTACCAGACAATTCCTTGCTATTGACAACTTTTTCTTCAGAGTCCTGATACCCCTCCACAGTCATCGAACTTTGGTCACCAACTGGTTGAATTGCTACACTGTCTTCTGGCTCCAAGACATAGAACTCTGCTCCATTTTCTAAGCTTGTTCCCTCTTGATGATACTTTTCCTTGCTTTTTGATTTGAGAGGAAAACGAGCGGCAAGAGACATGAATGCAGAACTGGCAAAGGTTGAATAAAAATTAAAATATTTCTTTTTACTGTTGTGTGTCATTCAATGTTCTTAGGGCCTTTAGCTTACCTTGAAAGATGGTCGGAGACATTCTGAGTAAGAAAGACTCCAACCACAGAGTCAAGGACTGATCCTTTCCATGGAGAGAAGCGTCTATCCCCTGAATAAATGGTATTGTACTTTCATGAAGGAAACAAAGATAATAATACAAGATAAATAATGTCTTCTAAATTTTAATATATGAACACAAAACAAGTTAACTGAGATACATGTCATGGCAGAACTCATTACACTTCACTGTTACACAGAAATAATTTTTGCAATTTATGTTTTATAGAAAAATTTCTCCCCTTCTCCCTTTTTATGATCACCTCTCTGTATAGAGTAGAATCCTTCTGTTTCCATTATATAGGCATAGATTAGTGGCGCAGAAAAGTTAAATAGTGTCTTTTATAGCAATAATATTATCTTGAATCTCATTTCACAGCATGATAAACACTATTTTTCATTAAAATAATTTATTTAATTTAATGTTTTAGTCAATGCTTGTAAAACATTTCCTCTGGAGTGCCATCAAGGAAAATATTGAAGAACTATGTTACCTTGTACAAGGTGCATGCGTGCAATAAATGAGTCTGCGCGTCCACTGAATACTCTCCTTTCTTCCTCCCACCATTTTGCCTTCTCTTCATCAGTTCCATCAATGCCTTCACTATTGATATTTTCTAAGAGAAGTTTCCAAACTCTGGTTGTTTCTTCATCCAGTTCGACCTTAGGCCGTGGGTGTCGTTTTCTAATAGGCACAAATGGTACAATGGTTCCATCTCTATAAACAACAAGTGCATTATGCTCTTGGTATCTTATTGTATAAGGGACAAGTGCATTCTGCTCTTGACATGCAATTGTGCTACCTTCCCTATTAATGTCCAACCGGTTGAACTGTTCAAGAAGTGAGTCAATGGAAAAAAAATGTTTCCATATTTCTTCTGGAGAGGGACCTGCATCAAGTTGATTATCTGAGTTAAAAGGCTTGGCAGATAGTGCAAATTACATAAAAGATTTAAAAGTTGCTCGAAGAAATGAAGTTAGTACTTCATTGAAATACCTAAAAGTTTGGCAGAAAATTGATTTTGGATAGATAAGGCCAGATTCTTGTGCATTTGTTCTTCAATCGTACTAGAGCATGCTGAGTTTACAAGGCAGTTTCTCTTCTTTTTTTGCTTTGTTTTTGCCAATTTTGCCTGTGTTCCTGTGAAAAGAGCTTCCATGCTTTTATGAAGTCTGCCTGTGTTTCCAACTTTTCGTATGTCATAAACAACAGGCGACAGACTGCTGCAGCATACTGGTGCAATTCTATTAAGTGAAACCGAATCTTGAATCTCTGTGGTTCCTCTGGCTTTCTTTTTCATTGGAATCTCTGTTAGATTTGGAGCCCTGATGCAATCAGAAGTTTGCAATTTATCCAGAGAAAAGTTTATTCCTGCTTCAAGTTTTGTTGAAACTCCACCATGGGTATTTAGTTCACCCTTATAAGCCAGACATGCTTCTGCAAAAGCTTGACTTTCTGCGTCTGTGATGGATGATGATGCACTAGATGAGGTCAAATTTTGTCCTTTACCAATTCCCTTTCGCCTTTGAATTGTTGGATATTGCATCTCTAGAATTTTCTGGTATACAGAGAAATTATTGTATTGATTCCCATATGAATTTACAGCACTGGTATCCACTTGTTGAGTAGTTGCTGACTTGTTTGCTTGTCCTCCCTCCAGTAACAAGCTGCTTCTGCACTTAGTGTCAAAATGACTTCTTGCTGGGTCGGAATCCAACGCTGGTTTTTCATTTATTTTTAGATCATCATGGGCAGTGGCTTTATCTCTTCCTTTCCCATTATTGAGCTTCTGGGGACGAGTATTTTGTCTTCCATGCGAGGGAGCATTGGTTGGAAGTGGTGTGCCTGGTGCTTGACCTTCAGGCAAAGATAAGTAATCTTTTGGCATTTGATTTACAGATTGGTTTAGTTCAAAGGGAAAGCCTGTTTGTATCTTTTTTGCTGTCATTTCAATTCTGCTACAAATCTGAAACGTCGACTTTGATTGACTTCCTTCTTTCCACAGGTTCTCTGTCCCTGAACTAGAATTTAAATTGCAGGCCGGCTTGCATGCAGAGGTTTCATCTGTTTCTTGCCCTTCTATGTCAAAATCTAGGGCCCTTCTGCATGGTTTCTTATTATGCTCGAGTGTTTCTGGATGAGTAGTCCCATTTCCACTTTCTTCTTGTGTGGGAACCGTGGAATCTTTGTTGAGTTCCTTCCTTCGAACATACTTCCTCTTCCCTGTTGGTTTCTCCGCATTTGCTTCTCCTGGGAGTATTGATGTGTCGTTTGTTACTGTATTCTTTCGTACATATTTCCTCTTACCGGTTGGTGTTTCTTGAGGACCACCGGTCTTCGGAGTCACTGGCTTTCTAGGTTTGCCCTCAGTAATTACCTTGGGCCTGTGCTTTCTCTTCCTTTGTTTCGGCTGTGGTGTTGAAATTTCTAGTTCAGCAAGATGGCTACCATCTTCGGGATTCTGGTTTTCCTTGTTTGGTGTAGGTGTCAGGGATGACTCTATAATAGGCTTTGGGAGCTCTTTACTGCATTGAACTCCATCCACATCAACTCTAACATCAACCAATTCATTTGCTTGCTCATCACTCCTCTCAGGTCTGATCTCTATGTATAAATTTCCTGTTCTTGAAACCTCTTTCAATTCTGCTCTTGCAGCCTTTTCTGGTGTGATTGGGGCAAAATCAGATATGCCCGTCGGAGAGAATGCTCCGCTTGCCCCAGCAGGTAGATTAAAGTCATAACCGTATGGATTCTCATGAGGAATGACATCTGTATAATAATGTAAGTTTAGAGCCATTAATGTGATTAAACTACAAAATTTCGAACTTCCAATTTCATATTTTGTCTCTAACACTAATTTTAAATCACACAACAAATTTACAACTAGATTATGTAATTGAAAATATAAACAGCATACTTAAGTGAACAACAAGAGTATTGAACTTAATCCTTACTTTGCTGTTTTCTTGGCGTGCAGTTGCCACCAATCCATATTTTGTCTAAAGCTGAAAATTTTACATGCACAGGATAGAGTCCGGCAGAGCTACATTCAGTATGGTGTCTGTTAATTCCCTCTGGTGCTGCATTTGCAAGAGCTGATGGATCTGCAGAATAAGAAACATTGCCGAGTGCAGTCGGGTTCAGGTGACATTGCCGAGACACATTGGTATCACCTGAATTGCACTCACTCCCAACCGAAGCTGCCTTCAAGTTGTTATCAACACTTCCATTTACTTCAACGAAACTATCCGAACATGCAATTACTCCATCAGCTTGAGATTCCCAAGCAAACCCGAAAACACATCTTTCTGACTCCATACAATTTGCTCGAAACATTGGATTCTCCTTGATCCCAGCACGGTTCACTGGTGTTTCTTGGCCTTGTTTGCTCATTCTGATCACTCCTTGCTCAAAGTTTCAGCTAGATTCTCTCACTCGACAGATAAAAACTGCCATGCTTGAGGTAATCTTCCTTCACTGTGAACCTCATTTTATTGAACCTATTTCTTCCAGGTGAAAAAAAACCCAGAAAGTAATCACCATAACTAAGCTAATCTAGGCAGTAGCAATGGTACATGGTTTGAGGTTTAAGCAGTATCTAAGAAACCCAGAATTCTTAAACCCCTAAACTGATAGATCTCAAACAATTTTTGTAGAATAATTCATTAATTGGGTATTAATTATCTGTCATGTGGATAAAAGATATCAGCAACAGAAAAAAAAATCCTAACATATTCTCCCTGTAATCTGCATTAGATAAGTTTACTTTATATTCTTTTGCTTGATTTTTTTATTAAATTAAAAATAACATGAAAACCAAGGTTAAGAATTACCATAGAAGTGTCACCGCTGGAGATCTGAATCAATCACTTGAAGGGTTTTGAAAATGAGAGTAAAGTTGTTTATTGAAGTGAGAAAATAGGGACAGATAAACCAAACAGAAAGACCAGTTCATTTGTGTAATATTAGTACCTGGTAGCTGCCAAACCGATAACTTCTGTTCTTTTCTTTTCTCCTGTTAGTTTACCGTTATATTTCATGTTCTATTTTTTCGATTTAAATATTTGTGTTGTTTCATAGTTCAGTGGAATGTTTTGACGATCAAAATTTTAAAATTTTAACTTTTTATTATTTAAAATTTATTAAAAATAAAATAAATATTTTAATTTTTAATAAATTAAATTTTAAATATATTTTTCTCTTTTACATTTAAATAATTTGAATTTTAAAAATTATTTTTAAAAACATAAAAATTACACTAATTATATTTATAATTATTAAAGAATACAGAACAATCACTAAATAACAAAAATAAAATCATATATAAAAAGACTTAAGTATTTAGCAAATTAATTTAAAAAATAAATTATATAAACAAATACTATTATCAACAATAAATAATAGATATTATTATAATAATATAATAATGTTAAAATATTGATAATTAATTTTATCACAACTCAAGTTTAAACGAAGATGATTGTGAGTAAATAAAAATATAAAAAATTAGTTTGAGATCCAAATCAAAAGTAGAATAAAATAATTAAATAAACGCCAATTATAAAAATGATATTAAAAAAGCACATTAAGTAATCAAAGTGATTAAAAAATATATTATTTTTCTTATATAATTTAAGTGCGAATAATCTAATTTATAGATTATATAAATTTATCCATAATTAAAATCAAATTCATATATTCACTTATAATCTAATTAGATACCCAAAACGACATCGAATCTAATTTTAAAAATATAATAATAATTCTTGATGTTATTATAAATTGTTTTTGCGTACAATTACACGTTTTTCATGAAAAATTTTCACGTCTTCTTGTTGATAAGTCGAAACAGTCAAACAAGAGCACTGAGATCGACACCTGTTTTTACACATGGCTCTTCTTTGTCACGTGGCTCTGAAAGCAGCCTCCTTCGACCAAAAGCCATAAACTCTGCCCATTTTCTTCTTCTACGGACTTAAATTATTTGTTGCCAAAATAAAATTTTAAACTATTATATATAATTATTCAAAAAAAATATTATTTTAGTTTAAAAATATGGTATTGACACATTATAAAATTTAAATATTCATATTAATAAAAAATAGTTTTAAGTACTTAAAAACTGAGGTAAATTCCACAGATAACCATCATATTATAGTGTTAGTATCGAAATGACCATAATACTTTAAAAAATCATCAAATATATTTTTTAAAATATTATGATTATTTCGATATCAAGCCCATAATATAGTGATTATCTGTGTAATTTACCCTAAAAACTAATGACTAAAAAAACTAAAACATGCAAATCCAAAAATAAAACAAATAGTTTTAAGTAGTATCATAATTTTCGTGTTGAAATTAAAACAATTAACCCTGAAAGTATACTATTATACAGTTTAAACCAAAAATTAGTTAAAATACCAAAAACATTTATTAACCCTAAAAATAACAAAATTATCACTTTTGGTGTAACCTGTATAAAGAAATCTAAAATAAAATACATCCTGAACAAAAAAATATACACGTGTGAAATTGAACCAATCAACCAAGTTTACATGAGACATGAGAAATAGACAACAAGCTTTAAGCTTAATCTTTATGTTCCATTTCCCCACCTCATGTGTCAATTCCATATTAGTCTCTTGGGAGAATTTGTATCACGTATTAGCCATTAGGAGATGGATACAACGATTAAATACATTACATATATTTAAGAAAATTGAAAAATAACATGCAGTTTAACTCATGAAAGGGAATTTACAAGTATATTTGGGAGAGGTACCTTAAAAAACTCTAAGCGTGATTGTTGATCCAAATAAAAATGCTATCCTTGACTATTAAAGGTATCCCTAAGCTGGAAGTAATTTCGGAAACCACTGAGTGCTGCAAGATGAGAATTGGTTATGGGTTCTTTCAGTGTCCAAATTTATATTAGCAACTGATGTTCAAGAGTAGCTTACCAGTCTTATGATGTATGAGTGTTGTCTCATTTTTAGGAGCTTCATTTGATGTGATATTGTATGGAACCTCACACTCAGGAGCTACATCTGTAATCCGGTACTGCAAGAGGAACGCTTGGTATCTTTAATCGCCATCCTTGCCTCTCAGTTTCACGACCAGCTTTGGCTTATCTGAACCGGCTATTTTTTCTGCAGAACCAATGCCCTGAGCCTTTGAGTAACTTTCTCTGCCAGTTTTTTGGGAGGGTTTATTCTGAAGTTTAGGGGGCATGCCAGGGCTTATTTTGGGGTTTCTGGAAACACTTCGTACCTTTCTTGCAGCAGATGTTGATTGTTGAAGAGTTCTAGGAGGTGCCTTGTTTGAGCCACCACTTGGATTAGTGCTTTTTGCTCCAGTTTTAGGCATGCCAGTAGTAGATGCACCTACACTTAGAGTTATAGTGTGTCTGGATCGTAGCTGCATTCATCACAATTTCACATGGGTTATAATATACTACTTGACCAGCAAAGATGTCAAGAGCTAAAATTTGTTCACTTATATTTCATTACAGAATAGTACGTTCTTTTAATGAAAATTGAAAACAGTTTCAGCCAAAGTCACTTCCTGAGCGGAAGGGATCAATTTCAAGAAATAAAAACTAACCCCATTGGAAGAGGAAGGTTTTGGTGATGGAGGTCGAAGGCCTGAGCGTTTTATCTCAGCTGGATGAAGTCCGGTACATCCATCCAAAACTTTGTTTTCACTTTCATCAAGTGAACCAGTATCATCAGCATCACCTCCCAGTGATTTGCAGCGAGTATGGTGATGACTCTTAAAATCTGAAACTTGTCGGGCATCACTATCCGTAACAAACCCCTTGTGAGAGCCAGAGCTAAGGCTAGCTCTTACAACATTAAGCCTTTTATTAGCAGTAGAGGTTGATGATGATAACGATGAGACTGAGGACCATTTTCCGGATGAGCTAGCAACAGACATACTGGAACGGAGCTTGATAGGAGACTTCAGTAAAGTTGAGACTGTTGAACGTCCTGCTCGACTTTTACATTCGGCTGCACTTTTAGATGCAGTGGTGGTAGAGTAACCAGAGGAAGATGAGTTAACTAAGCTGGAGTCTTTATTTTGTTTAATCATATCCATGGAAGAATTACAAATCATGGAAGAAGAGAGGGAAGAAGATCTGGAAGATGTAGTCCTAGGCACAACATTTCTCGGACCATCCAAAGCATGAATTTTTGATATAGTGATCCTCCTACCTACATTAAATGGAGAGTGAATTAAACGGAAAACATGAGCAAGCCACAACCACAGCCTTGTATCAACTATCCTAATCTAAAAAAGTGTAGTTTGAATTACCAGTCACACTTTTTGCATCCTTTTGTACTTTGACATCCTTAGCACCCAATGAATCTCTCTTGTCCATTAGCTTTGATGGCTTATGAAGAGATGAAGTTGATACTCCACTTCTACCAACAGACTACAGGGTCCAGTTAAAAACAAAATCAGAATTTGCAGTGAATATAATTCATGGTAAAACTAAAAGCATATTCAACAGTAGCAATAATTGAATGTTTATAGGCAGAATGCATGCCTGTGAAGTTTGTGATCGGGAAGGAACCTGCTTCAATGTCTTGCCAGGTTCTTTCGTTGCTATGTTTGGTTTCTTAGGAGCAGCTTTCTGCTTTGCCTGAAACAACAATATAATGTCATTAGAGAAACAAAAATAAAGGGACCAATTAATGAAACAGTGGCGGGCACTTCTTGAATGTACCTTGTCGTGATTAGAGTTCTCCAACTTCTTTGAAGCTGAAAAAGGACACGGAACTGTCAGTTTGAGATATTTGTTCAATCATGGCTAACAAGCTATTAGGTACCTAAAAGAAGTATGGTATAGACAAAAAATAAGAATTAATGTAATATAATGCTATGTTATTTGGACTCATGTGTAAGTACTAAGTATAGGATATTAATAAGTGTATGGAAATAATATATCCAAAAATGAATGGAGCAACATAAATAATGATACATGTTCATTTCACCTAAAGCCCCATTAGACCATACATCATCCTATCTAAGGATGAACCGATATCCTTTGAAGTTCTATTTTGTGGTATCAAAACAAACCATTAGGTGCATCAACATAAAACAAAATCTATACTTACATGAGACAGTCCTAGAATTTTTTGTTTCCAATTTCTTTTTAACACTAGGACCTGCATTGCCAGGCACTCTTTTAGATGTCTGGATCGAAGCTCTTATATCCTCATCGAAATAAGCCTTGAGATCATCCTTCCTCAAAGCTTCACCGGGTAACATGGTCAATGAGCCACGAGATCGATTCACATTCTCTTGACCGGAAAACTCCTCGGGCTCAAGAAAAGCTATAAAAACAAAATGAAAACAGGAAATTCCAAAACCATAAAGCGTTAATTAACCCCAAGTAAAAATAGAATCTATGAATTCGTACCTGCAGTATCAAAGAAACAGCTATCCCATGTCATACATCTGTGTAATTTTTGTCTTCCGTTTCCTCTTGTCTCGCGTTCCTCTATCTTTCCATCTAACTTTCCATGTTCATCAAACCAGTCTAATCAGATTTCTTTACAATACACAAAGTCACAAACTCCATTTTTTTCTTCAGAAAGATAGAAATCGATTATTGATCAATGTGAAGGCTTTATTCGAAAGTATGCTACAAAAATTAACCAGAGAAATCAACGAAATGTGAAAAATTGTCATTATATATACGAAGCGGCAGCTAATTATTGTGATAACCGGATTCAATCCTTTACTAAATCGCACAATCCATTATTAACTACCGAAAAGGCAGTTAATGCTAATTGGAATTTACTTTCAGAAAAGAGAAAAATCCATCATTGATCCATTTGAAGCTTTATTTGAAAATTTTCGTAAGAAAAATGTAGAGAAATGAATGAAACACGAAAAATCAAGAGTCAATGATTATAAACGCAAACCTGAGATGTTATCAAGTAGAGGCGAATTGATGAGGCAATCGTCTTCAGACGTAACGTCGATGAGGCTCAGTCCTTTGATGTTGAAGTTTCTAGGTAACTCATAATCACGCATTTTTGAAAACGTAGATTTAAAATTAACAGATGGAATCAAAAGAATTTGATAATGGAGACGGGGAATTGGAGGAGAGACGAACAAAGAAGAGAAAAAGGAAAACAAGGCAGTTGAGTTTTCTTTAAAAAAAATACTTTGGGGAGGTTCAAAGCTAAATTAAGTAATTAAAGAATTAAGAAAATAACTTGGGGAGATACCTTGCGTTGATCCTTGTAAGTTCCGATTTCCTTTCTAATACGTTGATGACACACATTCTTTCATTAATCTATCACTTATATGTTAGTATTTATGTTTTTTGTATGCGGTCTTTTGACAAGTTATATCCTAACTTGGTTGATGGTTGTTTGTCAATAAAATCAGTCTTGGTAACGATACTTTTTATATGATAGTTTGTATCGTCTACAACTTCTCCCTGCGATGTAATTATAATTTTTTATGGATTTAATAAAAATTTAATAACATTTATAAAAAAATTACTACTTTTGTATTCTTCTTCTAAATTTTATATTAAACTTATTTAACGTTTCATTAACTATCACATGATATAGTCACTAAAATTGAATTATAAGGATCATTTTTTATCTTTATAGCTAACAATACGTAGGCATCATTGATTTGAGGTGTTAAGCTAACAATAAGATTTTTGATTGTATCATTTGAAACAATTTTATCACTTCAATATTTAATTAAAAATCATTAAATAAAACATTGCAATTCAAAATCCGATTCAACGGTTAAATTTTTATGCTATGGTCCACATACAGTCCGATTTTACTTCTCCAATAAAACAGTCAACAATTCTTTGAAAAATGGATGTCTTCCATCGACACATAATAGTAGAAAATGATAGCTTACAAGATAAGAGGACGTGAGTCCTTCACCGCGCATATAAAAGACATAACAATCCCATTTGTTGGGGAAAATCAACAGTAGTTGTAAATTCATAGACGAATTCAGATTCATTAATTGCCTAAGCTTGAAATGGGAAAAAGAGAATTAACGATGAACAGGGCAGGGCAGGGCAGGGCAAGGCAAACATTTCAATTGGTTAATCTCACCAACCAGTCTTGGAAAGTATTTCCTACTTTCATCTCATTAAAAACAAAACTGATACAAACAATGTTTCTAATAGGGAAAATTAAATTTACTGAGATACGCCCAACCACTTCGAGAAGTTCTCAAACTCGGTGTAATCACTGTCAGAGATCATGGTTTGATACCAAGCTTTGCCAGCAGACTTGATGGCCGCTGATTCATCCTGAAAGGCCAGAGGAAGAATGATAGAGTCAAGAAACGTACATAATGTAATCAACCTAGATGAAAAAGATAAGCAAAGGGTGCCCAGTAGAATTCATTTTCAACCTAAACATGGAGAAACAGTTGATACAAGGAAAATATGACTCAAACAAGAAAAATAAAACCAATGGGTGCAATCAAGGCTCTTTCAAACCAAAACTCATGCTCAACACAAGGTGGTAATACCAATGCATAGTCCTCGGATAGCATGATTTCAACTAAATGGATCGAAGCCGATAAACATATAGCACAAACTAAGAGTCAAGAGCATCCATAAGAACATTCAAATAAGTTTGTATGAATAGTTTCGAAGCACAATTTTGTACAGTGTTTGCAATCAATCAAAGACTTGATTTTCATACAAATCACAAGAAAGACGAGGAAACAAAGCATCCAAAGACATTGAAAACTAAAGCATGTATAATTCCATTGGCATATACCATATTGCATCAGTCTAAACCAAAGAGAAATAGAATATTCAAACTTAAGAAACGTGAAAAACATATCAGAACAGAATCTATATACCTTAGAAATAGGCTTCCTCTTCTTGTCAAGCTTCTCCTTTTTAGCCTTAACACGTTGCGCCTCAGCCAAAAGGGACATCCTTTTAGCAGTCTTCGCATAAGGGTTCAACTTCAGCATAACATTCAAGTTCTTGAGTGGATTCTTCTTCATGGGTGCCCTCTTAACCTCCTTCTTGATAGGCTTAACGACCGACTGAACCTCATCAGAGTTAATGATCCTAGAAAGGTCAGCATTCACCATCTTAGAGCGAGGCAAAATGTACCCTTTCTTCTTCTCCGAAGGCTTATCAAATGACCCGTAAATCGAGTCAAGCTTCTCGTAAGCAGATTTGGTCCAAATAACGAATCTTCCAAGGTGTCCACCAGGAGCGAGTTTCAACAGATTAAGCCTCTCCACATTAACAATCTCGACGCCAGGAATGTTTCTGAAGGCTTTAACAAGTTTTGAGCCCTCGGTTCCATAAACAATCAAAGGACCTTTACGGGAAATGTACCTCCGGTTCCTCATTTTTCCTTTCCCGGGTCGGACCCCTTGGCTGTCCTTAGCCTTTTCCACGTCCGGATATGCTCCGACCCGTTTCAAAACCTTAATTGCAGCCGAGGTCTTCTCCACGCTCTCCACAGCGTCCGATATGACAAGAGGCATCTCAGGGACAGCCTCAATGCGGTGACCACGTGCCATTACGAGGGAAGGAATAGCAGAGGAAGCAATGGCAGAGGCGACGGCGTACCTCTTTTGGTTAACATTGATTTTCCGGTGCCATCGGCGCCAGATCTTGGTAGGAGCAAACATACGACCCCCACGACACATGTTTCCGAAAGCACCTTGGCCAGCACGGTGGGTACCGCCACCGGGAACACGCGGGATACGTGAGACGGCACGTCCGGTACCCCACGATTCAGCTGAGGTTTGATGACCGGCACGCTTGGAGACGGCGTAGGGTTGGCGGCTGTTCTTGGAGATGTTGTCGTGGACGAAGGTGACAATGTCGGGTCGGATCGAGGCTTTCATGACATCAGCCAAAGGGACAGTAGGGATAGCATCGGTAGCCATATCTGATTCTATGGTTTGCACTGAAACCAGTGGCCTGGCTGCTGCTGCCATTGTTAGGGTTTATGTTGCGGGAGAAATGGGAGGGGAGGAGATCAAGTAAAATGCTACAAAGTGATCCCCGAGCAGCAGCTAGGGTTTTTAGGAGTGTGGAGGTGTCAAGTAAATCTGGTAGGGTACGAGTTGTTTGGATACTGGGACTATTGTATTCTCTTAGCGACTGGGCTAATTCGATATAAAGTTGTGGTTATGGGTCCCATCTGTGAAATAAGGCAGCCTACCCAAGTGCCAAATGACCGACTATGGGAGAATTTAGTCGATGAACAACAATTTTATTGCTGTACTTGTTCTTATAGACTTCAAGCATGTGCGTTAGGGACTAGGGGAACTGAAGGATATCGAGAAAAACTTCTATAATCAGATCTTTTTGACCAGGTTCTGTGGGTCATAAGGGAGATCGCTTGATTGGTCTTTGAAGTTAATATTGGAAAGGAGACCCTACCTTTTCTGTTAGTGTTTTATAAACACCAGTTTAGAATCGTTTAATTATCATCTAATGTGATTTTATTATCATCTAATGTGATAAAAGGTGAGAACATTTGGACTATGGAGCTAAAGTAACAATCTAGTTGGTGTTTAAGGAAGGTTTTAAAGCAAAGAGATACTGTGAAAGCCCTCATAGAAAGTGAGCATAAAAGATGGACTGTTAGGGAAACGTGGAACTTGATTAGGGAGGTTCGAGGGCGAGTTTATTGGCACAAGTTAGTTTGGTTTAGCTCGCATGTGCCAAAGCATGCTATTATTTTGTGGATGGCTGCTCTTGACAGGTTGTCAACTAAAGATAGGCTTAGACGAATGGGGATGGAAGTGGAAGAAGGTTATGTCCTTTGTAGGGTGGATTTAGAGAATAGAGATCATATTTTCTCTGGGTGTAGCTATTCGCGAGCTATGTGGGTTGTTTTGATGGAGCTTTTTGGATTGGCGAGGGACATGTTGGTGTGGGAGGATGAGCTGTTGTGGTGGAGCTCTCGATTGAAGGGTAGGTCCTTAATTGTTCATGTTTTCAAGATTGCATGGAGTGCATATGTTTACTTCATATGGGAGGAGAGGAATAGGAGGGTGTTTGGGAATGCTAGCAGGAGTGTTGAAAGTATTTTAGATTGTATTAGAGAAGTGGTTTGTATTAAAACTCGAAATAGAATTATAAGCATAGATGATGTGAATAGGAATATATGTATAGCTTGAGAAATTTCTTAGGGATGGATGCCTAAGTGTGAATTTAGGGGTTGTATTTTGTTCTTGGATAATAAACACAAACTTATCCAAAAAAAATAATGTGATTTTATAAAAATATTTATTTTCTTAATTCTTTAATTAACAGACAAACTTCAATATAAATCTCAACAGATTTTTACTACCGGAATCACTCCTAGTCGATGTGCAATACAAATACTCTTGAACTATAAAGAAACCGACCACACATATCTTTCCAAGAAGAAGAAACAAACTTTTTATTTTCTCTTGTTCTTGCTCCCCAGCAACAATGTAAAGTAAAACAAAATTCTGAAGAAAAAGCCCCACGCAATAATGATCCACAAGCAAGTCCATTTGTTTAGATCAGTTAGACCTTGCTGCACCAAAAGATCTTGGCCAGTTGTCACGCAGGTAGAGCCGGTGATGTTGACGCCCAACACGCTGCTCATACTTTGTAACAGCCTCAGTTGCACTGACACCGGCACCGACCCGAGGGGTGTGTTGTCGAACATATGAACTCCTCGGACGAAGCATTTAGCCTCAGTATAAGGGTATTCGATCCCGAGAAATGAAGAATCCGCTGAAGAGAAGGAAATATGCTAAGATGGCAACGACGACTGTGAAGCCTAACATAACATGGGAGACCACGCCTGAAAGGAATGTTATGAACGAGCTTCCGGCCCAAAAGGAGGCAAAGATGGTTAAGAAGAAGAAGAAGAACCCAGAAAAGCCACCCGCAAGTCCGACTGCCCAAAAGGTTATTGCGGCGAAGGCCATCGAGAGGATGATTAGAGATGGGATGGACATCAGTGAGTGAGCCAGTACGTATGACGATCGGCGATAAGCATTGTAAGCCGTTTCTCTCATGAAAATGTATCGTTCTTGGAGGAAAACCGGGATTGCTTCGGCACAAGTGTAGAACGTTGTCGACATGGCAAAAGCAAAGAAGCCTAGACGTTCTTGGGCCCTTTGGTGAATTGTCTAGCTTCCAAAACATGGTAGCTAAGATGATCCCGGTGACTACAACTGCACCTAATCGAATCCCGAACAGTTCAGGCATTCTTCTCGAGTTCAACATCGATCTTTTGGCGATAACTATCATTTCTATCCAAAACGGATTCGCAAAAGTAGGAACTGTAGATGTTAAATTGGAATCATTTGTTGCACCAGAGACTAACTTCCCTTTAAAAATGCTTGCACTGATTGCATCTTTGAGTGAAAGATTTGATCTCACGGAGAATCCATTTCTTTGATTCTTTCTAGCTTGCCATGATTTGTTGAATTCAACTAAGCCTTTGGTTCCACCAGGAGTCTCTTCGAGCTCGCGGATCAAGTCAAGTGCAAACTCGGTTTTGTTTTCGTTTTCCGGTATAGGATGCCCGAATTCCGTAAAGAAAGACGGCAGCATCTCCGGCGAACCAGCGTAAACAGTGTTTCCATGTGAAAGGAAAATCAAACGATCAAGCAAGTTCAAAATTCTATAACTCGGCTGATGAATCGACATGATCACAATGCTTCCACTCTGAGCAATTCGTTGCAAGACCTTTTGTAACACCTGTAAATTGTAACAAAAAAAAAAAGATGGGAAGTGTGGTTGTGGGGTTTCGAACCCATAAACAAATGGTTGTGTAATATCCTCAAAACGGCCTAGTTAGAAGTTCGATAATACGATTAAATAATTTAAAATTGAACTAGATAATTGGAAGTTTACAAGATTTCAATTTAGTCTTTTTAAAAGAATTTCTTGAAATTGAGCCTCGTAAGTTCGATTTTGATTCGATTAGAGGCCAATTGAATTTTTAGAAAGTGTGGTATCGAGTAATTAGACTCGAATTGAATTTGTAGTTAGCTAAATAAAATTATTTTAAATGATAAAATAATTATAAAAATGCAAGAAACTAGCTTAGAGTACGAGAAATCGAGGAGTTTAATTGATTGAATTTTGATTCAATAAAAAAATTGAATATTAAATTAAAAAAAAAAGAATAAATGGGATAATATCCCCTTGTTTGGCCGGCCAAGTTGGAGGAGAAAAGATGCAAGTGGGAGACAAAATCAAGTGGCATTAATTTGCTAAAGACAAATTATAATGAGTAAAGAAGCAAGGAAGCAATTCAATCGGCTATTTATCTTCTTCTTCATTTTCAACCGAATTCTCCATGGAAACAAGCTTCAAGTTTTTCTTCAGCTCATTTTTACCTTCATATGAGTGAAATCAAGTAGAAACAACAAAGAAATCAGCTTTATAGAAGCCTTAGAAGGCCATTGAAGCAAGTCTAGTAAGCTAAGAAGCTGGAAAAAAATCAGTTTCAGATTTGAGGTGAGTTTATCAGCTTGTCTCTTCAATTTCTTGGTTGAATCTTAGAGGTTTCTTGCTTCCTAATCACTTATATATGTCTTAATTTCATGCTGTTGAAATTTGGAGTCATTTGGAGTAAGTTTGGTTGACCAATTGGTCAATAGAACACAAACAGTCTAGTTGAGGTGTTATTTTCGAGCACCAACTTCCAGCCTGATTTCGAGGACCTTAGGGTCAAAATTATAAGAAAAGTTTCTTCATGAAAAATGTTCATTAGGTTGTTTACATGAAATTTAGCCTTTTGAATCACTCAATTTGCTATCCTAGAAGTCGAATTAGGGCTCTAGAAGTGAAGTGGTACAAACTGCCAGGATTGTTCAATTTCGAGTGTTGTCTTCATCACTGAAATTGATCTGGTTCTAGTTCGAACTAGAAGAAGTTGTGTAAAGTAAAATTGTTCCTTGATGTATTAACTTAAATGTTAGAGCTTGGAATCAAGTAAATTGGACTCCTAGATATCGAATCAGCCCTTGGAAAGCAAAGGGAGGCATGCTGCCTGCATCCCCTGTGCAGGGTCAGTATGTTTGAATGGTTCCCAAATTGTGTAGGAGTGGAATCTGGACATGAAAATTGGAATGGACACTCCTTGGTGTGTCTAGTTTAATTAGGAAAAGACGGTGAATCAATCGGATCACCGAGCTAAAAGATATTGGCCGATTTCTGAGCATAGGTCAAGGGCTACGAGATTCTGGAAAAACGTATTTTCAATTAATAAACTGTATTAATTGGCTATGAGGAAAAATATAAGGACAATATGATATTCTAGATAATTTTGTAAGCTTTCCAACGATATAAAGAACTCGAAATTCAAATGTACGGATTGGGAGATATTGTCGTTTTAAGCGAAGGGTGTCGGAAATTGAAACGAACAGAAACTGTTTTAGTATTTAAGTTATAATTCTATTATAAAAGCTTATAAATTGTGGATTTGGATCTAATAGTGATCTATATATGTTCTTGCATGTTATGTAGATCGTGTTGAGGATCCCAGACAAGAAGATCATCTTGTAGGATCATCCAAAGGCCGTGAAAAGGGCGTTGTTATCCGGGACTAGGAGGAACCTTGCTTACTTTGCTTTGTTTTGTGAGTGTAGCAACCTTAGGGTTGGGGATAGTTCCTAACCAACCTTGCATTGTTTTAAATATCATGAAAATTGACTAAATGTATATTTGGTAATCATAAGGGAAGTAGGAAAAATTGAATGAAAACTTGAATGATATATGCATGTGTATGCTTGATAAAATGTTTAAATGAATGCATGTTAATGTTTGCATCAATTGACATTGATAAGCATGTACATGATAGGATAATTGTTAGAATTTAAAGCATGTAAGCATGCATACATCATATTCACTTGAAATGATATGATTCATGCATACATAATGAAATGTATGAACTTGAAAGATTTAAATGAACTACAAGTCCTTGGTAACTAGTTGGCTATAGGTAGAACGGCATGCCTTAGGGTCATTGAGCTCTATTGTTTCGGTACTTGGTGTACCATACTGATGAAGATGGTGAGTCATCTTCTTATTTAAGGTGGTAAGTCACCTTATTACTGCGAGTGGTTAGTCACTCTACTGTTAGATACCTAGGGTATCCCCTGATAGTACAGTGGTGTACTACTTGTGGTGTTTGACACCTTACTGGATACTTTATGTATCATATTGCCCGGTACTTTGTGTACCATACTGTCGACCTGATTACCTAGTACTGACTAAAAGCCAAGGTCTAAATGATATCGAAATGTTAATTGAAATGAATTTGTTTTGGCATCTAATGATTGTCATTCAATTGATATATCAAGTATGAAATGAAATGATATAAATGGACTGCAATGATGCTTTTTGTTATATGTTATATGCTTTGCTAAAATGAGCATGATATATGATATATGATTATTTGGATTGATTGGAAGCATGTTTGATTGCTTTATTACATGAAATAGAAGCATGTTTATTTAGAATGCTAACAGAACAAAGCATGTATATAATTTGATAATCCTGATATTGCTTGATATTCATGTTTTATGATTAATATATGTTTGAAAAATGGATAGTTATAGGAGCTACCTCACTAAGTACTAAATTGTACTTATCACTCGTTTGTTCCCTACTTCCCAAAATTACAGGTTCAGAGCTTTAGAGGCTAACTTGAGTCTTCCGAGGCAACACAAGCTGGGAGATCATGTATGGTATTTTAGTTTTTGTTGACTCCTAGTTATGGTGGCTAGTTCGTTTATTTAGTTAGCTTCCGTATATTTTGGATTAGAACATGTTTTGTACATAAGCTATTTTGAGAACATAGTTGTAAATATTAAAGTAAATTACCTTGGTAGTTATATATATATGTATATATATATATATAAGTTGGCATATGTTATGATATGAAGGAAACTTATATACAAACTGGTTTGGTAAAAAGGTTTTAATTGGGTCTCAAAATCGAATTAACTAATATAGTAATGACCATTTATGCTTTTATTTGCTTGTCATGTGTTCTTGGTATCACTCTTGGCTCTTAACCGGGTTAGGGGTGCTACAATTAGTGGTATCAGAGCTTAGGCATACGATTCTAGGATTACTTGAATGTTCATGCATTTTGTAGGTCTGAACTATGCCACCTAGGAGTTATACCATATGTGCTTGTGCTTGCTGATTTAATTTTCGAATTGTTTGTCAAATGTAGAATGACTGACACGAGGTTAGACCCGGACGAAGAAGGTCATGAGGGTTCTTCTAATGCTGGAGGTAGTGTGGGGATGGAAATAAATCCTCCTCCACAACAAGAAAAACCTCCAATAGAAGCTCCTGTTCAGGATGCCCCTCAGCAGGAAAATCCTGCTATTCTTGCTATGCAAAGGGAATGTCTCCTCAGCATGAAGGAGATGTTCGATCAGTTAAAGTCTAACTTGAAACAAGATGCTCCAGATGTGCCTGCTGCACCTAGCAGAGCACCTATAGACAAGCTCGCTCGGTTTAGAGCGTATACATTTACTGGAGATATTGAAGAAAATCCAGAGGAGGCAGAAAAATGGCTTGAGCGCACTACTCAAGTTCTGATCAGACAGCTACAATGCTCAGATGAGCACAAGCTAGAATGTGTTATATCTTTGCTTGCTGATGAAGCTTTGAGTTGGTGGGAAACAACCACTCTGACTGCTCCTGCTGAATCTGTTACTTGGCAGTTCTTTGTTGCAGAATTCAAAAAGAAATACATCAGTGAGCAGTATTTGGCTGAACGCAGGAATTTGTTTTTATACTTGAAGCAAGGTAACAAGCCGATTGAACAATATGTGGCAGAATTCTGCAAATATTTTAAATACGGCTCAGAATATATAAAGACTGAGGAGCAGAAATGCAGAAAGTTTACTGAGGGACTTAATGACGAGCTAGGCTCCATGTTTACAGCTCTTGGTATTAAAGACTTTCAGCATTTGGTAAATCAGGCCATTGCAACGGAAGCTAGACAGAAAGCAGCAGAGAAGAGAAAAAATAGAAACTGGGGTGATAAAAAGCAGAAAAGAGATGACAGATCTCAGTGGCAGTTAAAGAAAGCTAAATATTCTAAAGAGGGTTCATCATCTAATGTTTCTGGTCAGAAAAGTCATTACATTCCGAAACCCCAGTTGGTGGATAGATCAGTAGTCCCAGCTGTTTCTATTCAGAGCACGGGGAAATCAGAAAAGATCCCTGTTTGCAAGTTCTGCCAAAAGAATCATTATGGTCAGTGTCGTGTTCAGATGAAATTGTGCTATGGATGTGGCGGAGATGACCATTATATCAGGGACTGTCCCCAGAGAAATGATAGAGTTTCAGCTCGACCTTCAATTCAGTCTGGTTCTGGACCATCTAATAGAGGTAGAGGCCCTAGACAAGCTCATTCGGGGAGCCAAGGAAAAGGCAAAGGTCAGCAATCTAATGCTCCTACTTATCAGGAATCTCGGGCACCTGCTCGAGTGTATCACATCCGAGGGAAGGATGAGGAGGAGTCGCCTGATGTCATCGCAGGTACTGTTGATTTAAATTCAGTTCCTGCCTATGCTTTGATTGATTCTGGATCTACACACTCTTTTGTATGTTCTGCTATGCTTATGAAAGCTAAATTGAAACCTGAGTCAGTCATTAAGGGTCTTGTAGTATCAAACCCTATAGGAGGTTTAATGAATGTTAATGTTGTCTGTAAAGACTCACATATCACTATTCGAACCATTCCTTTTCGTATTGATCTGTTTGTGCTACCAGCTTGTGAGTTTGACCTAGTATTAGGGTTGGACTGGTTGGCCAAACATGAAGCTTGGATTGATTGCCAGAATAGAAGATTGTATCTTCGGGGCCTGGGAAAAGAGTCAATCCTCTTGATTGATAATAAGCTTACTTCAATCTTTGCTGCTATGGTGTTGAAAGACGAATATGAATTTGGATTGCCAGAAATCTCTGTTGTATCAGAGTTCGTTGATGTATTTCCCGAGGAACTTCCTGGTCTTCCTCCCACTAGAGAAGTGGAATTCAGGATAGATGTTCAACCAGGGATCAATCCGGTGTCTATTACTCCCTATCGAATGGCACCAATTGAATTAAAGGAGCTTAAGAAGCAACTTCAGGAGTTACAGGACAAAGGTTTCATTCGACCTAGTTCTTCTCCCTGGGGTGCTCCAGTCTTATTTGTGAAGAAAAAGGATGGCACAATGAGATTGTGCATTGACTACAGGCAGTTGAACAAGGTTACTATTAAGAACAAGTATCCTTTACCAAGGATTGAAGACTTGTTCGATCAACTTAAAGATGCTGCGGTTTTTTCAAAGATTGACCTTCGATCTGGGTATTATCAAATGAAAGTGAAAGATGAAGATATAACCAAAACTGCTTTCAGGACTCGATATGGTCACTTTGAATTTCTCGTAATGCCATTTGGCTTAACGAATGCTCCGGCTGCATTTATGGACCTTATGAATAGGGTTTTTAGGCCCTATCTTGATAAGTTTGTTGTTGTTTTCATAGACGACATTCTTGTGTATTCTCAATGTAAGGAGGAACATGCAGAACATCTTCGGATTGTCTTGCAAACTCTCCGAGAACGTCAGTTGTTTGCTAAGTTCTCAAAGTGTGAATTCTGGCTATCGGAAGTTTCATTCCTTGGACATGTGATATCGGCAGATGGAATTAAAGTGGATGCTCGAAAGGTTCAAACCATTCTTGATTGGAGACCTCCAAGGAACATCACAGAGATCCGAAGTTTTCTCGGTTTGGCCGGATATTATAGGCGTTTTGTACAGGGATTTTCATCTATTGCTTCTCCCTTGACAAAGTTGCTTAGAAAAGATGAACCGTATGTTTGGTCTGACAAGCAGCAAATAAGCTTTGATCAATTAAAGCAAGCTTTGACACATGCCCCTGTTCTTAGCCAACCAGAACCCGGAAAAGAATTCACTGTCTATAGTGATGCATCACATATGGGACTTGGATGTGTTTTGATGCAAGATGGGAAAGTGATAGCTTATGCTTCCCGACAGTTAAAGCCACATGAGCTTAATTATCCTATACATGATCTAGAGTTGGCTGCAATCGTGTTTGCTCTTAAAATCTGGAGGCACTACTTGTATGGTGAAAAGTGCTACCTGTTCACGGATCACAAAAGTCTCAAGTACCTCTTGACTCAGAAGGATCTTAACTTGAGACAGAGAAGATGGATGGAATTATTGAAAGATTATGATCTGGTTATTGATTACCATCCTGGAAAGGCCAATGTGGTTGCTGATGCACTCAGTCGCAAACCAACATTGGGTAAGCAAGTTTAAAATAAAATGCTTTGAAAATTATACAAAATATATGTCTAATTACTGAAAATTCTGTACAGCCCCTAATGCTATTAATGCTCACCTTCGAGTGTATCGAGGAAAAGGATTCTTGTCAGAGCTTCAGATTCAATCTACCTTGATAGCAAGAATCAAAGACCTCCAGAAAACGGATCCCGATCTCCAGGCTATTGTCTCAAAGCTTGAGTTAAAAGCTAAGCTTGGTTTCTTTATGCATTCGAATGGAATGCTATACTTTAAAGATAGGGTTTGTGTCCCTAATGATAATGAGTTAAAAAGGGATATATTGCAAGAAGCACACCAGAGTTCTTTCTCGATTCACCCTGGATCAATAAAGATGTACAAAGACTTGAAATCTCTGTATTGGTGGCCAGGCATGAAAGCTGCCATCATGGACTTTGTCTCTAGATGTTTGACATGTCAGAGGATCAAGGCAGAGCATCAAGTGCCTGCTGGTCTACTTCAGCCCATTGAGTTTCCTCAGTGGAAATGGGACAGAGTTACTATGGACTTTGTTACTGGTCTTCCCGTTACACCGAGGAAGAATGATTCAATATGGGTGATTGTTGATAGACTGACCAAATCGACACACTTCATCCCTGTCAGAAAGAATATGACCTCGGAGACTTTAGCCGAGCTCTATATCCGTGAGGTGGTCAGGTTACATGGTGTTCCTACTGTTATTATTTCTGATAGAGATCCGAATTTCACAGCTCGTTTCTGGAAATCTTTGCAAAATGCTCTTGGCACGAAAGTACATCTTAGTACAGCATTTCATCCTCAGACAGATGGTCAGTCTGAAAGGGTGATTCAGGTGCTTGAAGACATGTTACGAGCTTGTGTTGTGGACTTCGGAAAGAACTGGGAGAAATCCATACCTCTAGTGGAGTTTGCTTACAATAATAGTTATCAGGCTTCTATTCAAATGGCACCATTTGAAGCCTTGTATGGTAGGCGATGCAGGACACCACTTTGTTGGTCAGAGTTGGGTGAAAATAAAGTGTTGGGACCCCAAATGCTTCGAGAGACAGAAGAACAAGTAAAGATTATACATGAAAGGCTCAAGCAAGCTTTTGACAGACAGAAATCATATGCTGATTTGAAACGTCGGGACATTCAGTATGATGTTGGGGATAAGGTTTTCCTGAAGGTGTCACCTTGGAAGAAGGTATTCAGATTTGGCAAGAAAGGAAAGCTCAGTCCTAGATTTATTGGACCTTTCGAGGTGATTGAGAGAGTTGGTCCAGTGGCTTATCGACTTGCACTCCCTAGCGAGTTCGATAAGATTCACAATGTGTTTCATGTATCCATGCTTAGAAGGTATCGTTCAGATCCTTCTCATGTTCTTGAGCCGGAAGAAGTGGAACTTAATCCCGACTTGACTTATGAAGAGGAACCAGTGCAGATTCTTGATCGAGAAGTGAAACGGCTCAGAAATAAGAATGTTCCTTTGGTGAAAGTCTTGTGGAGAAATCACAAGGTAGAAGAGGCTACCTGGGAACTTGAGGATACAATGAGGAAGCAATATCCGCACCTCTTCCCTACAGGTAAAATTCGAGGACGAATTTATTTTTAAGGGGGGGAGAATTGTAATATCCTCAAAACGGCCTAGTTAGAAGTTCGATAATACGATTAAATAATTTAAAATTGAACTAGATAATTGGAAGTTTACAAGATTTCAATTTAGTCTTTTTAAAAGAATTTCTTGAAATTGAGCCTCGTAAGTTCGATTTTGATTCGATTAGAGGCCAATTGAATTTTTAGAAAGTGTGGTATCGAGTAATTAGACTCGAATTGAATTTGTAGTTAGCTAAATAAAATTATTTTAAATGATAAAATAATTATAAAAATGCAAGAAACTAGCTTAGAGTACGAGAAATCGAGGAGTTTAATTGATTGAATTTTGATTCAATAAAAAAATTGAATATTAAATTAAAAAAAAAAAAGAATAAATGGGATAATATCCCCTTGTTTGGCCGGCCAAGTTGGAGGAGAAAAGATGCAAGTGGGAGACAAAATCAAGTGGCATTAATTTGCTAAAGACAAATTATAATGAGTAAAGAAGCAAGGAAGCAATTCAATCGGCTATTTATCTTCTTCTTCATTTTCAACCGAATTCTCCATGGAAACAAGCTTCAAGTTTTTCTTCAGCTCATTTTTACCTTCATATGAGTGAAATCAAGTAGAAACAACAAAGAAATCAGCTTTATAGAAGCCTTAGAAGGCCATTGAAGCAAGTCTAGTAAGCTAAGAAGCTGGAAAAAAATCAGTTTCAGATTTGAGGTGAGTTTATCAGCTTGTCTCTTCAATTTCTTGGTTGAATCTTGGAGGTTTCTTGCTTCCTAATCACTTATATATGTCTTAATTTCATGCTGTTGAAATTTGGAGTCATTTGGAGTAAGTTTGGTTGACCAATTGGTCAATAGAACACAAACAGTCTAGTTGAGGTGTTATTTTCGAGCACCAACTTCCAGCCTGATTTCGAGGACCTTAGGGTCAAAATTATAAGAAAAGTTTCTTCATGAAAAATGTTCATTAGGTTGTTTACATGAAATTTAGCCTTTTGAATCACTCAATTTGCTATCCTAGAAGTCGAATTAGGGCTCTAGAAGTGAAGTGGTACAAACTGCCAGGATTGTTCAATTTCGAGTGTTGTCTTCATCACTGAAATTGATCTGGTTCTAGTTCGAACTAGAAGAAGTTGTGTAAAGTAAAATTGTTCCTTGATGTATTAACTTAAATGTTAGAGCTTGGAATCAAGTAAATTGGACTCCTAGATATCGAATCAGCCCTTGGAAAGCAAAGGGAGGCATGCTGCCTGCATCCCCTGTGCAGGGTCAGTATGTTTGAATGGTTCCCAAATTGTGTAGGAGTGGAATCTGGACATGAAAATTGGAATGGACACTCCTTGGTGTGTCTAGTTTAATTAGGAAAAGACGGTGAATCAATCGGATCACCGAGCTAAAAGATATTGGCCGATTTCTGAGCATAGGTCAAGGGCTACGAGATTCTGGAAAAACGTATTTTCAATTAATAAACTGTATTAATTGGCTATGAGGAAAAATATAAGGACAATATGATATTCTAGATAATTTTGTAAGCTTTCCAACGATATAAAGAACTCGAAATTCAAATGTACGGATTGGGAGATATTGTCGTTTTAAGCGAAGGGTGTCGGAAATTGAAACGAACAGAAACTGTTTTAGTATTTAAGTTATAATTCTATTATAAAAGCTTATAAATTGTGGATTTGGATCTAATAGTGATCTATATATGTTCTTGCATGTTATGTAGATCGTGTTGAGGATCCCAGACAAGAAGATCATCTTGTAGGATCATCCAAAGGCCGTGAAAAGGGCGTTGTTATCCGGGACTAGGAGGAACCTTGCTTACTTTGCTTTGTTTTGTGAGTGTAGCAACCTTAGGGTTGGGGATAGTTCCTAACCAACCTTGCATTGTTTTAAATATCATGAAAATTGACTAAATGTATATTTGGTAATCATAAGGGAAGTAGGAAAAATTGAATGAAAACTTGAATGATATATGCATGTGTATGCTTGATAAAATGTTTAAATGAATGCATGTTAATGTTTGCATCAATTGACATTGATAAGCATGTACATGATAGGATAATTGTTAGAATTTAAAGCATGTAAGCATGCATACATCATATTCACTTGAAATGATATGATTCATGCATACATAATGAAATGTATGAACTTGAAAGATTTAAATGAACTACAAGTCCTTGGTAACTAGTTGGCTATAGGTAGAACGGCATGCCTTAGGGTCATTGAGCTCTATTGTTTCGGTACTTGGTGTACCATACTGATGAAGATGGTGAGTCATCTTCTTATTTAAGGTGGTAAGTCACCTTATTACTGCGAGTGGTTAGTCACTCTACTGTTAGATACCTAGGGTATCCCCTGATAGTACAGTGGTGTACTACTTGTGGTGTTTGACACCTTACTGGATACTTTATGTATCATATTGCCCGGTACTTTGTGTACCATACTGTCGACCTGATTACCTAGTACTGACTAAAAGCCAAGGTCTAAATGATATCGAAATGTTAATTGAAATGAATTTGTTTTGGCATCTAATGATTGTCATTCAATTGATATATCAAGTATGAAATGAAATGATATAAATGGACTGCAATGATGCTTTTTGTTATATGTTATATGCTTTGCTAAAATGAGCATGATATATGATATATGATTATTTGGATTGATTGGAAGCATGTTTGATTGCTTTATTACATGAAATAGAAGCATGTTTATTTAGAATGCTAACAGAACAAAGCATGTATATAATTTGATAATCCTGATATTGCTTGATATTCATGTTTTATGATTAATATATGTTTGAAAAATGGATAGTTATAGGAGCTACCTCACTAAGTACTAAATTGTACTTATCACTCGTTTGTTCCCTACTTCCCAAAATTACAGGTTCAGAGCTTTAGAGGCTAACTTGAGTCTTCCGAGGCAACACAAGCTGGGAGATCATGTATGGTATTTTAGTTTTTGTTGACTCCTAGTTATGGTGGCTAGTTCGTTTATTTAGTTAGCTTCCGTATATTTTGGATTAGAACATGTTTTGTACATAAGCTATTTTGAGAACATAGTTGTAAATATTAAAGTAAATTACCTTGGTAGTTATATATATATGTATATATATATATATAAGTTGGCATATGTTATGATATGAAGGAAACTTATATACAAACTGGTTTGGTAAAAAGGTTTTAATTGGGTCTCAAAATCGAATTAACTAATATAGTAATGACCATTTATGCTTTTATTTGCTTGTCATGTGTTCTTGGTATCACTCTTGGCTCTTAACCGGGTTAGGGGTGCTACAATTAGTGGTATCAGAGCTTAGGCATACGATTCTAGGATTACTTGAATGTTCATGCATTTTGTAGGTCTGAACTATGCCACCTAGGAGTTATACCATATGTGCTTGTGCTTGCTGATTTAATTTTCGAATTGTTTGTCAAATGTAGAATGACTGACACGAGGTTAGACCCGGACGAAGAAGGTCATGAGGGTTCTTCTAATGCTGGAGGTAGTGTGGGGATGGAAATAAATCCTCCTCCACAACAAGAAAAACCTCCAATAGAAGCTCCTGTTCAGGATGCCCCTCAGCAGGAAAATCCTGCTATTCTTGCTATGCAAAGGGAATGTCTCCTCAGCATGAAGGAGATGTTCGATCAGTTAAAGTCTAACTTGAAACAAGATGCTCCAGATGTGCCTGCTGCACCTAGCAGAGCACCTATAGACAAGCTCGCTCGGTTTAGAGCGTATACATTTACTGGAGATATTGAAGAAAATCCAGAGGAGGCAGAAAAATGGCTTGAGCGCACTACTCAAGTTCTGATCAGACAGCTACAATGCTCAGATGAGCACAAGCTAGAATGTGTTATATCTTTGCTTGCTGATGAAGCTTTGAGTTGGTGGGAAACAACCACTCTGACTGCTCCTGCTGAATCTGTTACTTGGCAGTTCTTTGTTGCAGAATTCAAAAAGAAATACATCAGTGAGCAGTATTTGGCTGAACGCAGGAATTTGTTTTTATACTTGAAGCAAGGTAACAAGCCGATTGAACAATATGTGGCAGAATTCTGCAAATATTTTAAATACGGCTCAGAATATATAAAGACTGAGGAGCAGAAATGCAGAAAGTTTACTGAGGGACTTAATGACGAGCTAGGCTCCATGTTTACAGCTCTTGGTATTAAAGACTTTCAGCATTTGGTAAATCAGGCCATTGCAACGGAAGCTAGACAGAAAGCAGCAGAGAAGAGAAAAAATAGAAACTGGGGTGATAAAAAGCAGAAAAGAGATGACAGATCTCAGTGGCAGTTAAAGAAAGCTAAATATTCTAAAGAGGGTTCATCATCTAATGTTTCTGGTCAGAAAAGTCATTACATTCCGAAACCCCAGTTGGTGGATAGATCAGTAGTCCCAGCTGTTTCTATTCAGAGCACGGGGAAATCAGAAAAGATCCCTGTTTGCAAGTTCTGCCAAAAGAATCATTATGGTCAGTGTCGTGTTCAGATGAAATTGTGCTATGGATGTGGCGGAGATGACCATTATATCAGGGACTGTCCCCAGAGAAATGATAGAGTTTCAGCTCGACCTTCAATTCAGTCTGGTTCTGGACCATCTAATAGAGGTAGAGGCCCTAGACAAGCTCATTCGGGGAGCCAAGGAAAAGGCAAAGGTCAGCAATCTAATGCTCCTACTTATCAGGAATCTCGGGCACCTGCTCGAGTGTATCACATCCGAGGGAAGGATGAGGAGGAGTCGCCTGATGTCATCGCAGGTACTGTTGATTTAAATTCAGTTCCTGCCTATGCTTTGATTGATTCTGGATCTACACACTCTTTTGTATGTTCTGCTATGCTTATGAAAGCTAAATTGAAACCTGAGTCAGTCATTAAGGGTCTTGTAGTATCAAACCCTATAGGAGGTTTAATGAATGTTAATGTTGTCTGTTATTACTGTCTATTGGATTTTACCTGTGATTTGTATGCACCGTTGGAACACACTGGGCTTCATAGCTCATACCCGTTTTCTTTCCCCTTTTCAGATAACCGTAGATAGGCATCCCGGATTTGGCACTCGGAGGATCTACATATTTTTCTGGTTATTTATTTTGATGTAATGCCTTAATCTTCCAGATTCCAGTTAGGGTGACATGTGCCTCTATTTTGCTATTGATATGCCTATATTTTGTTACCGATCGATTTTATTATAATTTGTCATCGGTAATATGGATGATTTTATAAACAATGTTTTGAACGTATTCTATTTCGGAGATCGACGGTTTTATATTGTCATATTAATTACGATGAATTTATATTTGAACCAGTATCTGTTTATATGCGATTAAAAAAAAATGTGACCACTCTAGATCGGGCTTCCCGCATAGGCCGGTCTAGGGGGTTACACCTTTACCACCATGAACGCGCTCGTCGAGTCCAAACCAGAAGTTGGTTCATCAAGGAACAAAACGATAGGGTCATGGATTATGTCGATCCCGATAGAAACCCGCCTGCGTTCCCCTCCAGAAACACCTCGGTGCCCTTCGTCTCCGATCACCGTCTTTGCCGCGCTTCTCAACCCGAGCTGATCAATCAAAGCTTGGACTCTACCCTTCTTCTTTGTCTTCGAAAGCGATCGAGGAAGCCGGAACTCCGCCGAAAACATGAGCGTCTCCTCGACGGTGAGCATTGGGAAAAGAAGATCATCTTACATGATATAAGCCGAAATCACCCTCAAAAGCCTCGACTCCAAAACTTCACCATTCAACGTTAAAGTACCCTTCAAGCTATCTTTTGCAATACGGTTCGCAAGTTCATCGATCAAAGTCGATTTCCCAGAGCCACTTGCACCGAGAACGGCCATGATTTCCCCTTCTCGAGCTTCACCCGAGATTTCATTCAACAAAATCTTCGTATTAACGCCATTAGAATCAAGTTCATCGTCGTTCTTCCCAAAAAATGTGGCTGATCCCATCTTCTTACGAACTTTAACACTGTAACACAAGTTATTAAAACTAAGAACAAAAGGGTTCGACGATGGGAGTGAACTACACCCATAGCCAAGCTCCACGACTCGATGATCGACCGGAGAATTCTGAGCGTCGTCGACATGCATTAGGAGCTCTGCTAGCGTCGGAGAAACCGTGGTCTTTGTGGGGTATTTTTGGAGCTCCATTTGTTTGGAATTGTTAAACAATGGGAGGTCGTCGTCTGGAGTCACTGGCTTCGCCGGCGACTTCATTGAATCTCCAACGAATGACAGTGAAAAATAAAAAGGAAACTTTTTTTGTATATTCTGTCAGCTATGAGGGTTGCTTGGTTGCCTGGAAAATCTGTAATGGGAATTAAGGGTTTATAGTAAGGAAGAAACTGGAGAGAGAAAAAAAGGGTCAATACGTTTGGTGATTCATAGTATCTAACCCTGTTGTGTTAGAGTACAAATCATCTCCCCTTCCGTGCCCCATTTATGCCCCACTTCAAATTAGAGGTATAAGGTTTAGAATTTTAGGTTAGGGGTTTATTAGATATATTGCCAGCTTGCTGCTCCAGGATGTTGGGAGTTTGTTACACCCGTAACTGTTTACAGGTATCTGCCAGCCAGGTTGGTTTCCAACCGACTTGACCTTTGGTGGCAAGTTGGTGAGCCAAAACTATGGCTATATTAATCCCTCAAGGGAATTGGCCTAAGCACTCTTTTTGGCCAACATTTCTTTCTATCCTCTTCTTCATCCTTCTATTCTTTTCTGCTGTTAATTCAATATGGTATCAGAGCCAGGTTGAGATCCTGAGGCTCACGTTCCTTTGCTGTTCTCTCTCAATTTCTTGTGTTCATCTTGGTGCTTGCTTCCTTTTTTTTTGTTGTTTTTTTTCCATGGCCGGTTCTGCGATAGGATCCACCGTGCAGTCTGATAATATTGGAACGACGCATGTGGATGCTCTAACTACCGATAATCCATTGTTTGCCAACAAACAGGTTAGCATTCGTCTTGATGAAGTCAATTTTCTTTTATGGAAACAACAAGTTCTCTTGATGATTCGCGGATATGAACTTGAACATTACTTGGATCTGAATACTCCTATTCCACCAAAGATAGTCACTGGATCGGATGGACAAATAATGTTAAATCCAGCATACCGACGCTTCAAGAAGGAGGACAATGCTCTTGCCTCCTGGCTTCTTTCGACAATGAGCCCTAGTATTCTACCTCAACTCGTAGGCGCTGAAACCTCTGCCACTATATGGTCTTCTGTTTTAAAGCTCTATTCTGAGTTCTCTACAACCAAGAAGATGAATCTCCACTGTCAGTTGCGTGCTTTAAAGAAGGGAGCTATGACTATTCGAGAATATACCACACAGATAAAAGAGATCTGTGATGTTTTAGCTGCCAGTGGCAGTCCTGTTGCTGAAATTGAGCAGGTTGCAACTGCTCTCAACGGCTTACCTGCAGAATATGAGCCGTTTGTTGCTGCTCTAACAATGAGTCGTGAGCCAGCTACCTTAGCTTCAATCACATCATCACTTTGTGATGCTGAGACCAGATTACTAAATTAAATGCGTATCTCAGCAGGTATTAACTTGACACAAGCTAATAATGATAAACAACAATATGTACCTCGAGGTGGGCATCAATATCAATCCAGTGGTACTCGAGCAAGAGGGGTACCTGTTCATGGGGGTAGATTTCGTGGTCGATCTAGACCACAGTGTCAACTCTGTGGTAAGATCGGTCACCTTGTTGATCGTTGTTGGTATCGTTTTGATCAGAGTTTCAAGCCATTTGCTTCATCCTCAACTGAGGGACCAGAAGGTGCTCAAGCCAATGTGTGTCACTATGCATCTGAATCAGACGTTCAATGCTATGACCCATTTGTTGTCACTGAAGCTCCAGCTGCTATTACTGAACCAACTCATGATACAGTGCAGGTAAATTCTCTAGTTGCAAAAGGCATCATCTCTACTAATGATATGTGGTTTCCTGATTCAGGTGCCACTCACAATGTCACTCATTCTCTTGGTCAGCATGGCACTCCATATTCTGGAACTGGTAAGGTCTATCTTGGTGATGGTTCCACTGTGCCTATTACACATACTACTCAAACCACACTTGATACTATGCATGGTTCTCTTGTCATTAATAATCTATTATGTGTTCCCCAAATCACTAGAAATTTGCTGTCAGTCTCTAGATTTACACATGATAATAATGTGTATCTCGAATTTCATGCTACTGGTTGCTGTGTTAGGGATGAAATAACTGGTAAAGTCCTGATACAAGGAGGATTGGAGGATGGCTTGTATTACTTTGACAATGTCATCAACAATTCTTACTGCAATAATATGACAACACAACCTGCTTCTCTCAGCTTGGATCCTCACTCATTTTGGCTGTGGCATCAGCGTTTGGGTCATGCTTCTCCTAATATAGTTAGTATGGTTTTAAATAAAAATGTTCATGTGCATTTTGACACTCTTTGTACTGCCTGTCAGCTAGGGAAGAGTACAAGACTTCCTTTTAAGGAGTCTAATACTGAATATACTAAGTGCTTTGAGCTTGTTGAGGCAGATGTATGGGGCCCTGCTCCTATACAATCTGCTGGGTGGCAATATTTTATTTCCTTTGTTGATATGTACTCAAGGAATTGTTGGATCTTTCTCTTAAAATTTAAATCAGATGTGGTTGTTGCTTTCAAATCATTTCTGGCCATTGTGAAAAATCAGTTCAATTCCAATATTTCTGCTCTTCAAACTGATGGTGGGGGAGAATTTACAGCTTTAATTCCTGAACTAATTAAACAAGGCATTCAACACAGACTTACATGTCCACACACGTCTGCTCAAAATGGTGTTGTCGAGCGAAAGCATAGACATGTTGTTGACACTGCTCTCACTCTTCTTGCACATGCTTCAGCTCCATTAAAATATTGGTCCTTTGCTGTTCAGTCTGCTGTTTTTCTAATTAACAGGATGCCTTCAAAATCTCTGAATGGATTATCACCATATGAAAAAATTCATGGCAGAAAGCCAGATCACTCATTCTTACGTGTGTTTGGATGTCAGTGCTTCCCATGCCTCAGAGATTACAATAAACACAAGTTCGCGTTTCGGTCCACGGCTTGTGTTTTTCTTGGCTACTCTCCTAAACATCATGGATATCAGTGCATGGACAACACTGGTCGTGTGTATGTGTCAAGACATGTAAAGTTCAATGAAAAAGTGTTTCCTTTTGCTCAAGATAAAAAGGATACCTGTCCACCTGTGTTTACATCTGCTGAATTTCCTTTCACATCTACTGCTTCAGCATCACCTGAGTTTCCTGTCCCAACTGATGACATTCAAGAAGACTCACGACATCAGTCTTTTCCCAACTCCAATGCTGCACCTCTCAGTCATTCACATACACCATATACCTCAGCTTCTTCAACTATACCGAATGTTCCTGCTCCTACTGCTGATACTGAAGGTCAGGATGAGACTATCCATAATCCTACTCATGACGGCATGCCAGCTAACCCTACAGAAGTTGGTTCTAGTCCACCTATGGAGGATTCAACTACTCATTCTCTCTCTGTACCAACAGCTGCGCATAATCCTATTGAACCTGAAGTTGATTCTCAAAGTCCACCTGCAGCAGCTCCAGATGTTGTGGCACCTGTAAACACCCACAGAATGGTAACAAGGAGTAAGGCTGGTATATTCAAGCCGAAACTCTACAATATTGAGGTTCATTCTACTCCTGAGAATATTCAGCAAGCCTCGAAACAACCTGAGTAAGGCTGGTATATTCAAGCCAGAATGGAGGGATGCTATTTATGCTGAATATAATGCCCTTATGGAAAATAACACATGGGAGTTGGTTACATTACCTGCTGATCGAAAAGCTATTGGTTCAAAATGGTTGTTTCGAGTCAAACTACACTCTGATGGTACTATTGACAGGTTTAAAGCAAGATTAGTGGCCAAGGGCTATTCACAAGTGCCAGGACATGATTTTCTTGAAACTTTTAGTCCTGTAGTCAAATTTTTCACAGTTAATATTGTGTTTTCATTAGCTGTTCTTAATAATTGGCAGGTTCACCAAGTTGATGTCAATAATACATTCCTTAAAGGGGATCTTCTTGAGGATGTTTACATGAAACAACCTGAGGGCTTTGTGCAATATGATACCAATGGCTCACCTCTTGTATGTAAGTTGAAGAAAGCTCTATATGGTTTGCGTCAGGCACCAAGAAATTGGTTTACAAAGCTTAAAGATTTTCTGTGTGGTTTGGGTTTTCGATCCTCCTCAGCTGACACCTCCCTCTTTATTTGTTTGACTAATGATAATATAATGTATGTTGTTGTATATGTGGATGATATCTTGATTACCGGAGCTTCTGAATCCAGCATCCAACAAGTTATTAAAGCTTTGGATGAACAATTCTCTTTAAAAAACTTAGGGCGAGTTCATTATTTTCTTGGCATTGAAGCGGTTCACATGAATGGTGGCATTCTTCTTAGTCAAAAGAAGTTTATAGAAGAAATATTAGCTAAGACTGATATGCTCACATCTAAATCTGCTGATACACCCATTGTTACTTCATCTAAGCTCAATAGGAATGATGGATCACCCTTTGATCAACCTGAGTTATATCGAAGCATTGTGGGGGCTCTTTTGTATGTGTGTCACACGCGACCAGATCTCTCTTTTGCTGTCAATAAGTTGTCTCAGTATATGCAGTGTCCAACAAACATACATTGGATTGCTGTTAAGAGAGTACTAAGATACTTAAGGGGAACCACAACTTATGGTCTGTGGTTTGCTCCAGCTCACACTTTTCTAACATCTCTTCAAGTCTTTACTGATGCTGACTGGGGCAGCGATGTAGATGATCGAAGATCCATTTCTGGCTACTGTGTTTTACTTGGACAACATCTTTTGACTTGGTGCTCCAAGAAACAACGATCTGTGTCTCGATCTACTGCTGAAGCAGAGTATCGGAGTCTAGCTGATGCTACATGTGAGGTGGTTTGGGTTCAGGCTTTGTTGAATGACATGAATATACAACTATCAGAATCTCCAGTTGTTTGGTGTGACAACACGAGCACTGTGGCTATGGCTGCCAATCCTGTCCTTCATGCCAAAACCAAGCATGTCGAGTTGGATTTACATTTTGTTAGAGAGAAGGTGATGAGGAAGCAACTCCAAGTAAACTACATTCCTGCAGTGAATCAAGTGGCAGATACCTTTACCAAGCCTCTCTCATACGCTAGGTTCAATGAGCTTCGACAAAAGCTTTGTATTCATAATCTGAGTTGTGTTGCAAAGAACTAAGGCAGTTAAAGGGGATGTTGGTGGTGGTGCTTCTTGTCCCTGATCCTTGTCTTTTTTTTCTTTTGTTCAAGAGGAAGAAAATCGGGTGAATATTAGATATATTGCCAGCTTGCTGCTCCAGGATGTTGGGAGTTTGTTACACCCGTAACTGTTTACAGGTATCTGCCAGCCAGGTTGGTTTCCAACCGACTTGACCTTTGGTGGCAAGTTGGTGAGCCAAAACTATGGCTATATTAATCCCTCAAGGGAATTGGCCTAAGCACTCTTTTTGGCCAACATTTCTTTCTATCCTCTTCTTCATCCTTCTATTCTTTTCTGCTGTTAATTCAATAGGGTTTAGGTTAGGGTATAGGAAATTAAGGGTAGGGTGTATTTTTTTAGGTATAGAATTTAGGGTTTAGGATATAAAAAATACGGGTTAGAGTTTAAAATTTAATTTTTTAATAAAATAACAAAGGAGGCACAAATGAGGACATGAGAAAGGGACAAAAGATTTTTGCTCATTGTGTTAATAATGTGTTTATTAGGTGAAAGGAGTTGCGCCAAGCCACTGCTAGTGCTTTGCTTAAACATCTTTTTTTTTCGAGACTTTCCTTTCTCAAAATTTACTTCATTTATTTGCTTAATTTAATAATTAACATCTAAATGTTAGCACATTTAATAAATTTTTATTAATTTTGAATATTTTGTTCAAAGATTTTATTTAGAATTTAAATTCCAACCAATCATATGTAATAATAAAATTAAATAGTATGGAATAATTATTTGTTTTTATTTATTATTATTGTCTTTACGGTGCAGTTTTATCTATTGTATCTGATAAGAACAAAATTGTAAATCGTACAATAGAAAACTTCGATATGTAAAAGATATTATCTTGATTTTAAGGAGGAATGTCAAAATTAAGATTTTTAATTATTGAAAATTAATTCTTTTTACTCATATTCCTGTAATTGAGTGAGAGTTAGCTTAATGTCATTGTTTCATTCATTTTTTTTACTTATTGTTTAAACTTGTATAATAGTAATTTGAGAGATTCTTTGGACAGATAAAAACATTTCTTTATCCAAAATATATTTTTTTATAAATTTATTCTCTTATATACTTTTGGACATTTATATTTTATCTCTACCCAAAATTTAACTCTATTTTTTTATTTATATAATATTTTATGTCATGTTTCCCTTGTATTAACATTACCTCCTCTAAATAAATAAATAAACATTTTCACCCATTTGAACCAAATCCCACTTGTGCTTGTCTTTTTGTTGGCAGATGAGTTTGTTTCCAAGAAAAGTAGCCAAAACGAAGGAAACCCACAAGTCTCAACCAATGAAACTACTTCCTCATTAAAACCCTAAAACTTGTAATTTAAGTCTTCAGTTTCTACACGAAAACCCATTTTTAAACCACCAAAGTATTGATGTTTGGTGGGACGGGTGGGTGTTGTATCTGCTACCTCATCTTTATTCTTCAGGCACAATAGATGCGAATGGCTCCTGCCGATGATTGCAAAAAGTTTGCTGCTGCAGGCTGCAACTCACCTGAAATCCCATTTGAACAATAACAAGCATCAATCCAAATCACCAGTTTCGATTTTCAAACAATCACTCGGTCTGGGAAGTTGAAACCTGAAAACAAGCAGTGTCCCAACATCAGACCATAATGAAACAAATGCTTCAGAAGAAGAATGATTTCTTGTGGTGCAATTGCAAAGATAGGTCACGTAAAAGTCACATCAACAGTAATTCACAAATGATAAGACATGCCATCCCTATCTGGAAACAATGGATTTGTTGACAAAGTCCAGTAATCAAAGGGGAAAAGGGTCCACAACTAACTTCAGCAGTTTCCAAAAAATCAATTCACAAAAGAATAAATATCGGCAGAAACTCAAAATATTTCCAGTCGCTATACAAAGAAACAACAACGGCATGCTGATTCAGTCTAACAATGGATGCTAAGAGTTTATCGAATTCCAAAATTGAAGGCTTTGGGTATTTCTCAAACATCTTACGAAACAAAGACAAAGCATCATCAAGATTATCAAAGTGATTGTAGTTGTCTGGGTTGACGTTGAATTCTTGCTTAAAGCTTGGGTAGCAATGGGGTTAAAAGAAGAGTGGAAAAGAGAGATTCCTTCCGACATTAGCAATAGAACGAAGAATTAATGAAGAGTTAAGCTGACCCATAACTTCAAACTAAGAAGAATCATAGAAAAAAGGATGAACGTCAAATTAGCAGTGCACAAAAGACAAGAGAGGCAGTCGGGCAGAAAAAAATATATTATAAAACTATCATGTTATTGTGGTTTCGTCTACTAAAATTCAGTTAATTTTTTTCACATAAAAATGAATCTTTATCTTCTTATATCATGTAAATAAAAAGTAAATAATTATAAAAAAGCTGACTATAAATAAATTTATGATATGAAAAATAAAAAAATAATAAATTTTAATAAACAAAACTACAAATGATCGTGGTGAAAAAAATCTATAATATAAATTTTTTGCGCAGCAAAAACAGAATGCTAAAGATGGAACTTAGAAAGAGAGTGTTGCTTTTTAACCGGGTTAAACAAACTTCTGTAACAATTTTATCATGGCTATAATACGTAAATAATCATTAAATTATTTTTAAAATATAAAATAAACATTAAATTTTTAGTAATTATATAATAAATATTAAATTTTAATTTTTGTTATAAAATATCAACAAGATTTTAATTATAGTTCACCAAGAGATTTAGTAATTACAAAATTTTATATAATATTTAATTTAACTTTTAATATTCACACAATCAACTAATTTATACATTAATAATAAAAATTAAATTAAAAATAAATTAATTAAAATTATCAATACAAATAATTAAATATTTTATTATTCAAATTTTTGTAACGTGAATTTATATAGTATTTAAAACAACAACGTTGAATCAATGAAAACTACGCTGTAAAAGTGAAAGATTTTACCTTCCGTGTTTCGCACGGAAGCAAACCTACCACCTTTAGACAGTATCAAAGCTAATATAAGTTTGAGAAATTAAACAGAGTTAAAGTCTCGTTTAATAATTTTTAAATAATAATAATAATAAAATAGATTGATTTTATATGAGAAATCATGTACTCAAATTGTACATAAAATCATTACAAGCCAGAAAATGGAGAAATGGATCTCAAATCTGTGTTTCATTACAATAACACAGATGTTGAAGGACTAATATGTAAACAGAATTTATTATCAAAAAAAAAATATATGTAAACAGAATTTAAAAAACCGTTATATAACTAACTAACAATCATCGACGATTTTTTTAAGAGTAGAGAAAAATCGCATCATAAAATAAATATAAAAAACTCTAAATGCTTTCACTGGTGGTGGCGACTGTAAATGCTGCCGATGAGACTATGAAGAAGACGAAGATGAACTTCCTGGATCAACCTTCCTTAAGAACAAATCGGACAAGTAATCTCCGACATCTTCAGGGTAAAATCGGATGAACAATGTGATGCTCTTTTCATCTCCGATTGTTGATTTATGGAAATCGAAAAATTTCTGATAAACGGCGACGAGCCTCCTTCCAATGGATGCTTTGATGTGGTCTCGGAGCTTCGAGTCGGGGACCACGCATGAAATCTGCTTCCAATACGCAGCTTCAAAGCTTATATTGAATTTCCTGAAATACTCTTTGGCTTCCGCCGGTTTCATCGGCGCGGTTGGATACTTCGGCAAGGAGGCGAAGACGTCTCCGAACGCTAACCGCACGTAGTTTTCCGCGAACCGGATCACCTTAGCTTCGTGCTTTACGATCCATTCCTTGCCGAGTAAGTACTGGAGATTCGATTTATGGACCATGGAGATTACATGTTGGAGATTGTTAGCTAGAAATAGGTATGAAACGGCGGCGTCTTTGTAACGCTTAGCTTTGCTATCGAGTTTGCAGATTAGGGCGAGCATTAGCCTCGAAATGCGGCCTGAGATGGCTGAAGCAGGAGATGCAACGGAAACCGGCCAGTCGGAGCTGGTGTCGGTGAGGATGCTGCTATAATCAGCGAGGAAAGTGAGGTATTTCATTGAGTAGATCGTCAGAGGATGAAAACTGCCCCCTGGAACCAACGATTTGGACGAATCTTTTTTTATTGTGGACTCAAAATCAGATAACAACGACCTCACTGACTCACTGAGTCGAGTCAAAGAGTTGAGAGCTTGAGTTCGAGCGGCTGAAGTCGATTCAAAGGAAAAGATTATTTCAATCTCTTTCCAGTTATCTGAAATCGCCTTGTACATATCTAGTAGACGGAAAATTATCCCCGGTGGTGATTTTTTCGCCTTGGCGACGACTTCGGGGAATCCAAACAGAGCGACGGCGCCATCTTTCGTAATCTCCGAAAAACAAGATTTTCTAATGGAATCCGAAGAGGAAAATACGAAGTCGCAGAGGATTCTTTCTCCAGTGAAAAGCGTTCTCATTGAAACCTTCATGGCTTCTAACCAGTCCTTGATTTTCAATTTCAGTATGTCCCATTCCATTTTATTGATCTGAGACGACCTTAGTTTTTCGATCCCGAGCTTGTAAATGCCTTCGTCTATAATCGATTTTCGAATAGAAGTATAAATTTGGGCGCATTCTTTAGCGTAACCACAAGCGATCATGCAATCTGCTATCAATTTCAGATCGGACATCGCAATGAACGAAACTTCTTCTACTTCAGAAATGGAATCCCCGACGGCGCCGATCTGATTGTCCGGTGAAACGTCGTAATCGTAATCGGACAAGCTCGATTGCGTGGAGGTTCGTGATGATCGAGTGGAAACCGATTCCGGATCCAAATGAGCCCGGTTCATCGATAAAATCTGGTAAAACTCTTTTTGAAGCCTCTTCATTGCGATTTGCAGCAAACTTTGAGCTTGAGAGAGCTTTTCCGAACCGGAACCTCGATCGTTAGCAAGAAAATGCATGATTTTGTGCAGGTCATTGACGGTTCTTATGAAACTCATGGCCTCTGTTTTGCTTTTGTAGAATAGAGAAGTCACTCTAGCTCTAGCGTACGGCGGCCTTTCAACATCCCATTTCGCGAAGAGAATGGCGGCGGCGTCGATGGTTAACTCGACTGTTGATTCAGATAATCTACGGCGGTGATTACTGGAAAGCGGTGTTGTTATAGGTGGTGACACCGATCGTCGAAACGATGGCGTTTCAGGGCTGAAGCTAAGGCTCTTCATTCCTTTTGGCGGCATCCTTCCGGTGGTAAGTTCCTTTATTTTTCTTAAAGAATATAAGAAACTGGAAATTCGAGCTTAAGTTTCCTCTTGTTTGGCGGGGTTTTTATAGACGTTTTAGCGAACGACGTCGTCTATTGATTCTGACATTTTGGGTCAAACTAACATGCCTTTACGTGGTACACGTGTCCACCAAAATTACTTTTTTTTTGTAACTCCACCTAAATTACTTGACGCCCCCATAAAAATATCCAATAAAAATAAAATAAAAAATAGAAAAGTCTACTAAAAATAAAATATTACTTACTATTATCTTAAATAACAAGCATTCAATAAAATGCAATCTAAGATTATTAAAAATAAAACATGGTTATTTACAACCACTAATATTTAAGACATCATTAACTAATTTAAATTAAGTATTATAAATATTAATTATAAGTTAATTTCTAAAATTTAATGTATTTTTTTTATAAACTCTGAAATCCTTAAAAAAGTTTAAATCAATTAATAATTGAAAAAACAGAGTGTACAATTAATATTTTAGTAATTTATTATGTATATTTTTATAATCAATCAATTATCTATATTTGATTTGATGAAAATATTATATTTCATAAAGATTTTTTTTAAATAGAATATTCAAATAATTTAATATATATTCATTCATTGTAATTTAGATTATATTTATTTCTTAAAGATGCTATTTTTATTAAAGAACTGTAACAATAACTAAAGATTCTAAGCAAACAACTTGACTACTTCAATTCTAGAAGATCAATTTGAAGTTGAGAGAACCTAAGCTCCGACGGTTTTAAGACATTTAAGACTAAAATCTATAGACATAATCTTGTGTAAATTTTATCATTTTTATAGCATTCAATTAAATTGCGATTGAAACCAAGGAATGACATCGATAAAAACTGTTAATTTTTGGAATATATAAGTTCAAATGTTTTTGTATACATAGATTTTATATTTTTAAAATAAACATACACTTATACTATTATGAGACTATATTGAAAATATTCAAAAAAAATTAAATAAATATTTTTATTATCTGTATTTTTAAATAAAAATCACAAACTTTTAATTTGTCATCAAATATTTGTTTTTTTTAGATATAAATATAAATTAAATTTTGAATAAATTTCCAACTGAATCTTTACACGGTTGTTGCTTTGAACAAGTTGGATAAAGCATATGCAATTTGCATATGTTTATCAAATTTTCAACGTTTCAATTTTTTATTAATTTTGTTAAACACATAATCAATGTTATTGATTGATTGATAAATTTCTAAATTCAATAAATAAGTATTTTTAAATAATTCAATAATCACCTATGTAATTTATCTTATTTTTTTATTTGCTGTAAATGGAGAACAACCGACCATAGTTACATTAAACGTGTACTAAGAGGGTAATTTTTAAAAAGTAGAGGCTTAGACAAAAAATAAAAAAAAATTGAGGGTTTAATTAAAATTTTTAATATTTTTGTAAGATTTACTAAAAAATAATATAGAATGGCTCCTAAATGACAATTTCTTTTTTATAGATTCCACTGTAGTCCGTCGTAATTTTTTAAAGTTTTTAAACCACACTTACCAACTGTACAAAAGTCTTGCTGTTTAGATAAGTTAGATATGAATTACAAGGTTTATATGAATTCACCACATACGAATCCACAAAGCAGTGGAAAGGAGAATTTTAGAAGTCTAAGTTAGATATGAAGTACAAGGTTGATATGAATTTACTTGATAATATGGTTTGGGGGAGTAGGAAAAGTTGAGGTATAAATACAATGTTTTTGAGAAAAGTATTTTTTATTAAAAATATATAGTAGGTAATTTTAATATTACACTATTTTAGATAAAAGTTAAATATAATGATTTGAGTTTTAATAAAATAAAAATAATTGAAATATATATTTTTTTAAATAAAATAAAACCAATTTAACATTTTCCAGCAGTAGAATTTTCAATTTAAGAAAATATCTTACACTTTGTTTGAAAATTTAATATTATTATCCAACATATTTAAAAAATAAATATTTTTAGAATACTACTTGAAGTTTGATATTAAAAGTAAAATAAATTAAGAAGATTTTTCTCTCTTTATGATTCGTTAAATTCTGTTTACTCCTCCTCTGGTGTGAGTTTCTTTTGTGTTTTATGATCCAAAAAATATCTATTCTACTTGTACCGATTCTGAATGTACTCGGCTTCTGTCCCTGTTTCTATTTTTGAAAAATACTCTGTATGAATTATGATTTTCAAGTGGGACAGGACCTTGTGGTCAAAATTTAGTGTAGTTTAAAGGAGTTGAACGGACGGGGCAGGTTGAACACAAACAAATGGACAAATTGGCCAATTGGGTGCTGACTGCAGGCAGGCAAAACATATAAGCGATCGTACAACTTAAAAGAATCTCTGGTCTAAAAGTTGTAAGGAGCAACGGCACCTATCTTTTACCAAGTTAAAAAAGGCTTAAATACTAGAGATTTTTAGGTGGATACTGCTCACCACGTCATACATGGTCTAAGTAATCAGAATCGTTGATTTTTAAATAACTATCCAATAATTATCCACCCACTAAATACACGTAGGAAAGAGGTGATAATTTACTTGAAAAAAAATTAAGATTAACAGTCCTGATTAATTAGGACCATAGATGACATGAATAAGGTTTACCTAATAATTTTCCTTAAAACATAGGTTAAACGGAGGGAGTCTGAGTAGTAAATAATTTAAATAGATATTAAGTTTAAATTTTTATATAAAAAAATTATTATAAATTTTATTTATCAAAAACAAGTGTATAAATTAAATCATAAAAATTAAAAAAAAACCCTTAAATCCCTCGTTTCCCTAAATATTTTCATTAAATTCAATATGGAAAAGAGTGAGATATTTTCTTCCCATTTGCTCTCAAACCTAAGGTCCTCTGTTAATCAAAACCTAAACATTTATTTGTCTAAACAAATCTATGAGGGTAGGTATCGGAATTTTAGGGACAATGTTTTGGTACAACAGAATTAGGCAGCTTCGGGTAGTAGGAGTATTAGTTGGTGGGTTCAAGGGGATATAAATGTATTGATCAAAACAAACTTCTAGATAAAAAACTTTATGAGATTTATTTATATAAAAAAAGTGCTAAAAATTTACATATTGCTAATTACTTTAATATAAATTTATGGTACGTTCATGGATGCTTTTTTTTGTAATTGTTTTTCATAATTTTGTACAGCATATCAATTCATTTCATGTTTTTTTATAATTTATTTTTTAATACTAAAAAAATACGATTTTAAGTCTTATTACAAATTTCTCTACCCTAATAAAAAAAAATGTCCAAAATAGTATTTAACAAGCAAACAGAAACAATAATCACAACAGATATAAAATAAATATTAAACCCAAAATTTTTACTTTATATTTATAATATTATTTTTAGGTATAAAATCAAAATAAATATTAACCCCAAAATTTTAATTTAATTTTCAGAAGCAAAACGAGGACCTAATCTAGTAAAATTTAAACCAGACATAATAGTTTGAGTTAGTCTCAGTTTTTTATTCTTGAAATTGAGTCTATCAATTATTTACCATATAAAATAATAAAACTATTTTTTATTTAATCGAACGTTATTTGTTATAAATAGCGAATTGACTAGATCGATTCTAAACTCCTCCATATATGTACTTCCCGAGACTAAAGATGCATTTAGGCAGGGCGGCTCAAAAATTCAACAACTATTATATAATTTATTCAAATGATTATTAGTTATAATTTAAAAATAGTTAGAGGTCTTAAATTAGCGAGAAATTTGAGTATTTTCTCGTAAATAAAAAATTTTAATAAAATTCAAGTATAATAATATTTTGTTGTCTTTATATGTTTTACTACTCTATTTTTTTTATTTTTTAAACATTTGATTTAATTTATTATATTATATTATATAATTGTTTATATTATTTTTGTCCATAATCGAATTAAAAATAAGAATAATAATAAAATTAGTGACGGTAGGATACTTTTTTAAAGAAATTTGATCTTTTATTATTATTTTTATTTCGGTCCTCAATAATTTTTTATTTGAATGTAATATTTTTATAAAATTTTTCAATGAATTTCTATCAACTCTCATATCCTTCGGTGCTTTTAAAAGTGTTGATATAATTTAAAAAACGATTGTTGGCGTGATATTTTTTAATCTTTGTTCGTCAGATTTATTTTTTATTTTATTTTTATCTTGTTGTATCTTCTATTTTATTACAAAATGTCGGCTTTAGCCAAAAAATAAAGTTTTAACTTTGCTTCTAATTTTTTCGGAGTAATTAATAATATAGTCGAGATTTGATTCATAATTACTTATCACAAAACTTTTATCTAGATAATAATATATAAATGTTTCAAAAATAAATATAAAAGTACTTTATAATATATAAATATGGTCGGGCTGGGCTCCAATCCCTTAAATCTTACGTTGGTCAGATCTGGGTAATGAAATTGATTCTTGGTACTATGCATGGGCCCTATAAACACTATAATCGACGTTGTGTCATTAGACGTTTATATATTATACATACATATTTATTACGAAAAAATTTAATATAATTATCGATATTTAATTTATTAATTATTTAATTAATAAATTTTTATGGACAATGTGATTAGAATTAATCGAATATATGAGATCATATATGACTCTATATATGCCCTAAGTTAAATTTAGATCTTCAAATGAATAAAATTAGAATTAAATTAGACTTAAACCGTACTTTAGCCTTACATTTTTGTTAAGAGCAGTTTTAACCATCCCTTGAGAAAAAAAAAAATCATTGCAATGGCAGTCGTGCTCTCTACTTCCTTCCCTTCCGGCTTCCATTTCTCTTCATTCCATTTTCAAGGTTACCTTTCTAATTCTTTCATCATCTTGTTCACGTACACACACCACAAGCACCAGTACTTATCGAAGCTTTCTTGTCAAGTACAGGGGAATTCCAGGAATTTAAGACCAATCAGAAACAGGCAACAGACAAGGTCTTTAGTTGTTGTGAAACAAGCGGCGAAAAACCATGTTCCAGGTCCGGTTTCTATTGGATAACCTTGGTCGAGAAAGAAAGGGAAGAGGTATATCGGCTTTAAAAAATAACCAGCTAAAATCTGTTTCAAAAATAATGATTATTTTTAAAATCCACAAATAACGTAATTTATTTTATAATTATACAAGTACGTATAATGATATAAAGTGTAAATAAATAATTATTTCGAATTTATTTATAAATTTAAATTAATTATATTTTACTTATTAAAATCTCAAATTAAACTTGTTTAAAACAAATTTTGACGAATTTTTATTAAACAAAATTAGAATAATTTATGAACCGACCCAATTCCTAAAAATATCTCCTCAAGCTCCGTCTTATAAGCCTCACAAGTCACAAGAAGCCCTAAACCCTCTCTCCCTCCTTCTCTAAAACCCTCACTCATCCCTTTTCCCTGGATCAAAATCGTAAGAAGAAACGAAGAAAACGAGAACGATGAGCTCCTTCGGCAATACCAACAACTTCGACAACCTGCTGCTTCAGACCCTGATGGGAAGACTCCAAATCCGTCCCCCTTCCAATATTACCAATTCTTTACTCACCCAATCCCTCGAAGAACTCTTTTTTGACGCCGCCAGCTTATCGGACTCCGATTCCGACGATATCAACAAAACCCAACTCGCCAAAGAGGAATCTAAGCTTGAAAAGGAGATCATCCGGATCATCCTTTCAGGGAAAACCGACCCTCTGAAACCCAACTCCGGTCAAGCTGTTAACATCAACGACCACCACATTTGCATCACTTTTCACCAAGAGAATGGATCGGATTATCGTGTTTGGGAGTGGCATGGCCATATAATGTTGTTTGACGAAGAGAATGGGTATAGTCCTGAATACATTTATGGGAATTACTTCGAGAGGTTGCAAGGGAAGACGATTGCTAATGCTGAGAAAGAAGAGGAGGTGGTGGAGGAAGAGGAAGAAGAGAAAGTTGTGAATTTAGGATTGAGGGAGTTGATTGATGGAGTTGGTGATTCGGGTCGTGGTCGGATTCTTCATAGGAATATCAATACGGGTTCACCAAGGTTTATATAAAAATTAAGTGCTTTTCCTTTTGTAGTTGTAAATTTTGATATTTATTGTGTTTTGAAATCTGCTTCTAGTTTTCCGTTGTGCATATGAAAATCAGGTCTTAAGCACACTTCTTACCTTTAGTTATAGCTGTGTGAATGTGAGAGTGCATAGACATAGTGATCTCAATGATGCCAAATAGAAATGGCTTTTGGTCGAATTCTTGTAATCCTAGCAATTGAACTTGCTGCTGGTTATGGAACAATACGAATCTCTTGCAATTGCAATGATATTGAACCTTGTTCACGCTAGTATTCAGAATGAGGGACAGGGTGCCTCTTATATGTTCATTTCGTGTCTTATAATTATAGCACAAAAATAAAATGTTTCATGACATTCATATCAGATGTAAGAGAACAATTGGATCACAAAACTATGTCTTTGATTAACTAAACACCTCCCTTGGATACAAGATGTTAAGAAACAGAGGTCTTGTTTGATGTTTTGAGATCAATATGTTTGTTTTTAGCTCTGTTTAAAACATGCATGTCAGTAGTATGGTGATAAATATCACAAAACTATGTCTATGTTCACATTTGAGTGTGGATTTTGCTATTGTTTCCCGAAGCAATCTTATGTTCCTGTAATGGTTCTTGGAGACCTGTCATTGTTAGCAATTTGCAATGACTGAATTCGTTCTTCTTTTCCCATTTGAACTTGACAGGATATAGATTGGAAGATTACATTGGCTTGCCGGATCACAGGCTATGATATCATGCTACGACCGCACTGATCAGAGGAGACCTTCCGGCTACCGGTGTTCAAGCAGGGTATTGTTTTTTCTTTTTTTGTTTCAAGTTGACTATCAAGAGGCATAAATCTGTTAGTTACAGCAATGTTAGTCGGATTTCAATATAAATGTCGAATATGATATCTTCATATTCATGCTCGAGTGAGTACTGGTGTTTGAGTTTTTTATTTAAAAAAATTAGACAAGTTGGGGTTTGTGTTTTGTTTATTTGATTCTGAGAAGTGATCTTTTGAATTGTCTATACAGAGACATGCTAAACCATATTTTTAAATAAATGAATTATTAATAATAAAATCTTGACAAATATATCTAAATCATTCTAAATAAGTTTTGTGCGAAAATTCCAAGTGTATTTTTATGTGAATTGGACAAGTATTCCCATTTTTTTATTAAATAGATTTTTTGTCAAGATTCAAACCTAGGTAGTAGTCTTTCCTAAGACTAATTAGTGGATTTTGGTTAATTTCCCAATTTTCATACGTGTATATATAAATTACAAATTATCTGCAATTTTTACTAGTATTAATAACTTTTAAATATTAAAACACTGCTGACCAAACTAATGTAAACATGCAGTGAGCTAGACATCTTTTACGTGATTAAATAAATACATTTCCCTCGTTTTTTATTTTTAAATACGTAAATAAAATTGTTCATTGTACAAAATTTGTCAAAAGCCAAAAAACATAAACTCAAAATAAAAATAAATGTACTAGACTGAATGAAATCCGGAAAAACATATGTTAAATTTGAATTAAAAATAGCAGGAAATGTATGATTGTATGATTTACACGTGTAGGATTAAAATTGGATCGCCAATATCCATGCATATATATTTAGCGGTCAATCCCTCGCCGGCCAACCGCCTTCCCTTTTCTTTCCATTAAGGGTGTCATTCAATCCTCCCCCAAACCTGGATCGATCCGAAAACCATTAAAGAAACAATTTTTCCTTCGGAAATTGAGGGGTTTTCGAAGTGCATAACCTGAGAATATGCATTCGTTACCCTTCGAATCCATACGTCTCCCTCTCTTCCCTTTCTTATTAGCTCCCTTCCGTGTTGGTTCTTCCCACCATCGTTCAAAACATCTGGAAAAGAGTGATCGGCGGGGTAACCTTAGTTGAATGTTTAAATCATTGTTTATATTTTTTACTGATTTTATCCCAATCCTTCTTTTTTTCCCACCTTCTCGATTGTTTAGTTTTTATATATAAATAATCCAAGGGTTTTGCCTTACGATTAAAAGGAATTTGGTTCGATCTGGTACTGGGGGTTGCTTTTTAATTTTTTGGAGTTTTTAAGGTCTTGAATTGATTGTAGCTGTCGTAAACAAGGTATGCCCTTAATTTCGATTATCGGTTAGAATATTTTTTTCTGAATAAGTTGTATGCATTTATCCAGAATTTTTCTTATTAAATTTATTTTGTATATAATTTAATTGGTCTTTTAATTGCACCATTGTATGGAAACTTAATTGTTATTTTTAAACTTTTCCTGGTTTATAATGTTTGGATTGTAAATTTGTCCTTAATTACTTATGAGAAGATACTCAACTTGCATTAGAATTAATTTCAGTATTAGCTTATGAACCTGATATGTGCGTGTTTCTCATTCAAAGAGTAATGACGGATTGGGTTTTCCTCTCTTTTAATTATCAAACTAGTTGGATTTTATGATGCTGATTTGTCATTGTAGTTATTGGTTTTGGAGATGGAGGTATTGAGATCTCGAGAGATTATTGGCCTTAGTGTCGTGAAGCAGCAGGAAGTTTGTGCTCGTTTGTATGGAGATGATACGAGGGATGTGGATGAGCATGAAAGCAAATCTCTTCCAAATGGCATGGGCATGGGCAAGTGTGCGTCGTTAACTTCCATTGCATCAATTGTGCCTCCTGAAGCGGATGAAGTTGGAACCGTGTTCCGGCGTATATTGTCAGCTGGTGCTTTGGAGTCACGCTACCCTGTTTCTGGTCCTTTGCCTGTAAGTAGCTATTAGTTTCTTCAACTGTTGGTCCATTTCGTCAATTCTTACTGGCATTTATCCTTAAACAGACTCCCTCGGAGCTAGTGTCTGCCCTTAAAGGCAGCCGAGAGAAACGGGGTATAAGTTTGAAGAAACAGAATGTGACATGGGCCTCTGATGTGTATGATCCTCCGCCAACATCATTAATGCGCATGGTTAGCATAAAAAAGCAACAAAATTTGAAGAGGAACAACAACGACGAAAGGAAGAATGGAAAGAACGTGCTGAAAGTCAACAAATTCTCACACGTTATTGCCGGTGGTAAAGGCATGAAAAAAGTCCGCAGAAACAAGGGGAGTTCCTATAAATGGTGTAAACAACTGGTGGCTGAGCTTTGTGAAATAGAATGTTGCTTTTGCCGGTTTGATGCGAAGTCCAGTAGCAATGTTCGTCCGGTCCCGGAAAAAGGCTACTAGTATTACTTTCCTTAATATCCGATGAAACTAGGATTCTGAAACTGGCATAGTTCACTAGTGGACTTGAAGGAATCTACCGTGGGTTTTTCTTCTGTGTGAGTAGAAAGCTTACTTGCTATGCAAGCCACTATAGTTGTTGAATGGGTATCTTTATAAAGTTTGTGGGAATGGTCTTATGAACTAGAGAGGCTGATAGCTCAGAGAATAAAACATTCTGAAGCATTTAAACAAATCTTCCCTGTAACTGCAGACTCATAATTTTATGTATCTACAGGCTTGTGGGATTATAATTCTGTAAATATATGAATATATACGTGCTACACTATTGTACTTAATTGGAGCAATTTATCAACTGTTTTTTTTCCGCTTAGAAAGTGATTATTTTACTTGTTTAATATTTTGATAAGCTGATCGAATTTGTCTGCAATGTCGTATATGAGTATGTATTTTGTTTAATTTTGCTCATTTTATACAATTTTTGTATATTAAGAGGATCGTATCTCATGTCCGAATGTGTATCCGATAAAGTGTTGGTTGAGATGTTGGGTTTTGTACTTTGATGTTATTTTTGAAACAGTCTAACTGCTTATTGGTAATAAATTCAAACTTAATATTTATATATTAACCCCGAATGCTCAGTGTGTTCCGGATCCTTGCTGAATATCAACTGTCTCATCCGGATGAAGAAGGTAAAGCACTTGTGTCGAATATGGAGTATCATTTCTGTCAATTTTAGGTTTTTCATGCTAAACTGTATCTTTTCTCCTTTTAGGGATGGCAATGTACTCTATCTCTCGAGAGCGCTTCCTTGTCAGTAGCCAGGTTACACTGAATGCCCACTTGATGGAGTTAGTTAAGACCAGACTGCATCCGGATGGCCAGGATTGCTTGCAAATGAATCCCTTGAGAAGTTATTATTGGAGATGAGTTGATCTATGTCTATGTTGCATCTCTTCTTTTACTGGGAGACTGCAATAAGGACTCAGCCTGCAAGGTCGGCCTCAATCCAGGACCAGGTATAATGGGATTTTCCATGTCATGTTGGTAGCTTAGTTCTAACAAAGACAGTAGTATTAGTAATGCCTCTTCAGTTGGTCTCAATCGACTGTTGATGCTTTTTAAAACTTGACTAAAGTATTTGCTGCTGCTGTATTCGTGTTGTGGTGGGTCTAGACTTTTTGATCAGACAAGGCTTTGTCTTCCATGTTTAAGGAGCTTTAAGTTCAAATCTGAGATACAATACATGTAAGAAATTTAAACAGATGTCTCCCGTAGTAGCGGTATACTCAACAGTTGTTTGTATATCAATGAAAATTTTTAATTTCATAAGCGGTTAAAAAGTCCTTGGGAATCTTTAAAAGATTGAAAAATAAATGATAGAAGATAATGGAAGAATGAAAAAAATAAAAATATAATTATCTAAATTATTTTTTTAATAATTAAAATATGAATGAAATGATAATTTAGAGATTGTTTAGGTAATTTATCTTTATTGTTAATGTTTAAGAACAAATATTATATAATTTTATTATTTATTTTTTATACATCTACTCCTAAAAGATTGCATATTTTTTCAAATAAGTATGAGTAATTAATACCGAAGCATTTTGTTTGTAATTTCCCTTTCGTTGTCACGTGCAACATACAACTTGTACAAGGACTCGCACGTTTTTCTTTTATTTCCACAGAATCTTCCAGTGAGAAACAGCCGTTAGAAACTTCGCTCTTTCTTACAAAAAAATGGGACCGTTAAAACAAGGGTGCAAGATCGGACGGTTCCTACACTCCAGGGAGCAGAACATTCTCGATTTTTGGAAAATCTATTTATAATGCAGCCATTTCCCTCCTTACTCAGCCTCTTGAAACCCTAGCCGTTTCTCTCTTTACTTCGTTTGACTTGATTCTTTTCGTCGACACAACAAAGAATAGAAAGCAATGGCCGGTAAAGGAGAAGGTCCAGCCATTGGTATCGATCTCGGAACCACATACTCTTGCGTTGGTGTTTGGCAACATGATCGTGTTGAGATCATTGCCAACGACCAAGGTAACAGGACGACGCCGTCTTACGTCGGTTTCACCGACTCTGAGCGTTTGATCGGTGATGCAGCCAAGAACCAAGTCGCCATGAACCCCATCAACACCGTCTTTGGTAATCCTCGGCTGTGTTCACTCTTTTTTCGACTCCTATAATCTTTAAGATTTAGCTTTGTGTAGATATTGTGTTCTTATTCGATCTGGATTGTTTAGTTTGATCTATGCTAAGGTAGGTTTGTTTATTGAAGTGAAAAGATATAGATCTGAACTTCACGAGTTAAGATTGCTAAGATCTATAGGAACTGTTGTAGCTTGAGATAAGATTTTTGTAGATCTGAAGATCTTTCTTTTTGAATCTTTGATACTGATGACTGGTTATTGGATGTAACTTTTGACTCCTTGTTAGGTTAGTTATAGCGTAGTTTTCATTTTATTTAAGTCAGGTTTAGATCTTTCTATTACACATGATCCTTTTTTGCATAGCACGTTTAGAAGATAATTTTATTGTTTTCTAGATTGAAGCTCGAATTGTTTAATGTATATTTTGGATATGCGTCTGTTGAACTTGAGTACTTGGCGAATCCGGATATTTTCTGCTTGGATGAGTATTCATTTTTTATAATAGATTGAGCTTTCCTGGTTAATGTTTTGTATAGTTTTTTATCATATAAAATTGATTTGAGTGAATTAATGTGTTTTTTTGGCTTTACAGATGCAAAGAGATTGATTGGACGTAGAATCAGTGATGCATCTGTTCAGAGTGATATGAAACTGTGGCCATTTAAGGTCATTGCGGGACCTGGCGACAAGCCTATGATTGTTGTTACTTACAAGGGTGAAGAGAAGCAATTTGCCGCTGAGGAGATCTCTTCAATGGTACTAATAAAGATGCGTGAAATTGCTGAGGCTTACCTTGGGTCTACAATTAAGAATGCTGTGGTTACTGTCCCTGCTTACTTCAATGACTCTCAGCGTCAAGCAACAAAGGATGCTGGAGTCATTGCTGGTCTTAATGTCATGCGTATTATCAATGAGCCCACAGCTGCTGCCATTGCTTATGGTCTTGACAAAAAGGCTACCAGTGTCGGCGAAAAGAATGTCTTGATCTTTGATCTTGGTGGTGGTACTTTTGATGTCTCTCTTCTAACCATTGAAGAGGGTATCTTTGAAGTGAAAGCCACTGCTGGGGATACTCACCTTGGAGGTGAAGATTTTGATAACAGAATGGTGAACCACTTTGTTCAGGAGTTTAAGAGAAAGAACAAGAAAGACATTAGTGGTAACCCCAGAGCTCTTAGGAGGTTGAGGACTGCTTGTGAGAGGGCGAAGAGAACCTTGTCATCCACTGCCCAAACCACTATTGAGATTGACTCCTTGTACGAGGGTATTGACTTCTACTCAACCATTACCCGTGCCAGATTCGAGGAACTTAACATGGATCTATTCAGAAAGTGTATGGAACCAGTTGAGAAATGTTTGAGGGATGCCAAGATGGACAAGAGCTCCGTCCATGATGTTGTTCTTGTTGGTGGTTCCACTAGAATTCCAAAGGTCCAGCAGCTTTTGCAGGATTTCTTCAATGGAAAGGAGCTCTGCAAGAGCATCAACCCTGATGAGGCTGTCGCCTATGGTGCTGCTGTCCAAGCTGCCATATTGAGTGGTGAAGGTAATGAGAAGGTGCAGGATCTCTTGCTCTTGGATGTCACCCCTTTGTCTCTTGGTTTGGAAACTGCCGGTGGTGTGATGACCGTTTTGATTCCAAGGAACACCACCATCCCGACCAAGAAAGAACAGGTCTTCTCTACCTACTCCGACAACCAGCCTGGTGTGTTGATCCAGGTCTATGAAGGGGAGAGAACAAGGACCAGAGACAACAACTTGCTTGGTAAATTCGAGCTCTCTGGCATCCCCCCAGCACCCAGGGGTGTTCCACAAATCACAGTGTGTTTTGACATTGATGCCAATGGTATCTTGAATGTTTCTGCGGAGGACAAAACCACTGGGCAAAAGAACAAAATCACCATTACAAATGACAAGGGTAGACTCTCTAAGGAGGAAATCGAGAAGATGGTTCAGGAGGCAGAGAAGTACAAATCGGAGGATGAAGAGCATAAGAAGAAGGTCGAGGCAAAGAATGCTTTGGAAAACTACGCGTACAATATGAGGAACACAGTGAAGGACGAGAAGATTGGTGCCAAGCTTTCATCAGAAGACAAGAAGAAGATTGAGGATGCAATTGATCAAGCCATCCAATGGCTGGACAGCAACCAACTCGCCGAGGCTGATGAATTTGAAGACAAGATGAAGGAGTTGGAGAGCATCTGCAACCCGATCATTGCTAAGATGTACCAGGGTGCTGGCGGTGACATGGGTGGCGGCATGGATGATGATGTCCCAACTGGTGGAAGCGGTGCTGGCCCTAAGATTGAGGAAGTTGACTAAGAATCTTCTTTGATATCTTTCATCTGGTTTTAACTTTTTTTTATCGGATTTAAGTGAACTTTTTTGGGTTTTGTTTCGCTTTGGTTACACTGTATCCTGAGCTAGTTTTATGATCTTAATCATCGTGTTATTGTTGTTTTCCGAAATAGTTCCCCTTGAACTTTTTATCAAGTTTTTAGTATTGATGTCAGTTGTCTGCTCCCTGCTTTTTCTTGGATATGTTTCAAAGTCCATGGTGTTTGGCTTTGGTTAAAAGATGTCCATAATTTTCATGTTTTGGTAGCTGCTTGGTATGCTTCAAATCGTTTTACCTTCCTGTCTTTCACTATTTTCCCCTTTGTATCTTATTATTAAGGCTGTGTTACGAAGAAATAGTTTTTTAATTGGTTTGGAAAAATGTTTTTTTTAAATTATTTTTTATATTTTAAAATGAATATTATTATTTATTTAAAAGTTTTTTATAGTAGTATCAAATATTTTTATTTTAAATTACATAATTTAAAAATGTTTTAAAATTATTTTTATTGCATTTTTTAAAAAACAACATCAACTGGACTTAAGTAATCTTAGTTTAATACTATAAATCGAGTTGTTCACCTAATCCCCTCATGTCTAGCTTGATTATGTGGTTTATGCATGGATTGCTTAAATTTTGAGTTATTAATGGCGTCAAATGCAAACCTATTCCTTAACTTTCACTTCAAGTCTTTGGACACCAGTAAATTTGGTTTCTATAGCTTTGATTAATGATTTATTAACACTTTTATTGGATACTTATTAGATGCTTCAATTAATTCATCATTAAAACATTGTTTTTTTAATAAATACAAATAAATTATACTCCACTCAAATTTATTTAAATTTGATTATTATTATTTTAAAATAATTTAAATTAAATTGGATAAACTCATAAGGGTCTTTGTAAAACATTTTAATTTAAATTTTAGAGAAAATATTATCAAAGGAATAAATCATTTTAACCTGGGTTATACCGAAAGAACACTGGGACAAGCTTTACCCATATACCATGGAGACTGGAGTACTAAGTAATAAATAGCTTAAATTTCAAATAAAATTCCCACTGATATTAGTATTTGGGTCTCCCTCTCCAAGCACAGTACAAGCTGCAAAATACCCTTTTTAGTTTTTCCTTTAACAAAAATCACCGACACCGACACCGACACCGACACCGACACCAAATCCATTTCAACTTTCTCACAGTAGGCAGTAGCTACTAGCTTGCAAGTTATATCTCTCAAAAACACATCCTAAATTTTAGCTATCCTGTCAGAAAATAAGATTCCATCAATGAAAAGAGCTCACTTTCCTTATTCGGCAGATCGATCATGGCTTTTGTTGCCGCTACTCATAATCTCAATCATTTCACTCACTCTTCTCCTAACGTTAACCTCGACCCAAACTAAACCCACTGCTTCCGAATCAGATTTCTCCTTTCACCGACCCAAATTCACATTCTCCGATCGGGATTACGACAGTTTACCCAAGTTACCTAGATTTGCTTACTTGATATCGGGGACAAAAGGGGATGGGCCACGACTCAAGAGGTTGTTGCAGGCGGTTTATCATCCCAGGAATTACTATTTGCTACACCTCGATCTAGAAGCTTCGGATTCGGAGCGCTTAGATTTGGCGAAGTATGTGAAATCGGAGAGGGTGGTTAGGGAGTTTGGGAATGTGATGGTGATTGGAAAGGCTAATTTGGTGACTTACAAAGGGCCTACTATCATTGCTGGCACGCTTCACGCGGTAGCTATTTTGTTGAGGCAAGCAAAAGATTGGGATTGGTTTGTCAACCTTAGCGCATCTGATTATCCCCTCATGACTCAAGATGGTAAGAAGTAAGATTTGATTTTTGTTATATCCTGTCATCCTGAGTTGATTTTGCTGCCATTGGATGAAATTTTTGTGATTGGGTTGTAAGTAATTTGGATAGATGCAAAGAGAAATACAGATATTGGGATTTGGAACTCCGACAGGGTGATGTTAGAGTCAATTCAGTTAAGCTCCGGATCAATAGTTCGGAGTTGAAATGAACTGAAATGAGAGTCTAATATAGTATTATTCTTGATATTTATAGTAATAAGTAGGATTTTGATGCAGTTAAATGGGATTTTTAGCAATGGTTGATGGTGATAGAGCATGAAACCATGGTGCGCTTGTTATCATTTGCATGTATAGTGATAACTCAACAGTTGGGAACTTGGGATGTACAGACACTGTTATGGTATATGTTTGGTGATGATGTTTGCCTGAAATGGTTGTCTCCTGCTGTGAATTAGCAATCATTTTCAGATGCAATTGCATTTGGAGCAACTCTTGATTTTGCACTTTCTTGGAGAAAAATTATATGACAAATTGAGAATTTGATAGGCCTAATCATGTTCCAGTAGTCCTGTTGCTGATTTCTTGTTTTTTCCCCCAGATATTGTGCACATCTTTTCATACTTACCTAGGGATCTCAACTTCCTCGAGCACACGAGTAGCATTGGCTGGAAAGAGTGAGAAGCCAATTCATGTTGTCGCACCTTCTATACAGTGTGGTTGTCAATGTAGCATTTTTTTAATGTAACTTTGCTGCGTGTTTGCAGATACCAAAGAGCAAGACCAATTATTATAGATCCAGGCTTATATCATTCGAAGAAATCCGGTGTATTTTGGGCAAAGGAGAAAAGATCATTGCCTGCTTCATTCAAGTTATTCATGGGTAATTCTTTTTTTATATCTCATCGTTCTCTCTAAATTATTTGTTTTAAAGTTCTTGAATAAGTTGATACTTATTAAATGAGTCTATAGATCCTGCTGGTGTCTGCTGCATATGGTTTCCTTCTATTTAATTTGATGTAGATACGGTAAGTGAACGAATATAAGAGAAAATTTGGAGATTCTCAAATTTTAGTTTTGCTGTTGAAGATTGGTATCTTGTTTTCGTTAGTCCATCTTAATATAAGAAGAAAAACGTGGAATAGTTTTAGAACTGCTAGTTAGACATGTTCTTTAGACTGTTTCGGGATGCTTCTGCAACATTGCATATCGATCCATAAGCTTCTGATGGAAGTAAATCATGATTTTAAGTTTTGTTTAGCTATTCGTTATAGTCGATCAGTCGAAAATTTGATTGTCCTGCTTTGAAAGTATCATCTTGGGTGTGTATGCATCTTTACCCCATGTTATATCCTGGATTTTTTATATTCATTTCCAGGATCTGAATGGGTGGTGCTAACAAAATCGTTTCTCGAATTCTGTGTCTGGGGATGGGATAATCTTCCTCGCACACTGCTTATGTACTACACGAATTTCCCATCATCTCAGGAAGGCTATTTCCACACCGTAGTCTGCAATCACAAAGACTACCAGAACACAACAATAAATCACGACTTGCATTTTATAAGATGGGATAATCCTCCAAAGCAGAGTCCTATGACACTGACATTGGAACATTTCAATGACATGGTTCGTAGCGGAGCGCCTTTTGCTCGGAAATTCGCCAAGGATGATGATTCAACCCTTGATAAGATCGACAAGGAACTGTTGAGGAGATCGAATGGTCAGTTTACCCCCGGGGGGTGGTGTGTGGGTGGTTTGGTTCCGGGTAAAGACCCTTGTGTAGTTTATGGGAATCCAAATGCTGTTAAACCTACTGTAAGTTCAAAGAGGCTCGAGAAACTATTGATACAACTTCTTGATCCTGAAAATTTCAGATCAAAACAGTGTAAATAGTTTTTTTTTTCATGTACTGTTTAATGTCTTGAGATCATCATTCGATATTCAGTTTTCATTTGTCATCTATTTATTTAATTTGTTTAAAACATCTATTAACAACACATGGTTCTACTTGTTCTAATTTTCATATATCTAATATGTATTTTTCATAAATAATTGAGATCAAATCTTCCTATAGAAAATACTTGAAAAAATAAATACCCTTCTTAAATTTTAACGACACAATCATATAGATTCAAATAGTTCATATACACCTTAAATGTTGATTGCATATATTTTATGATTAATTTGAATTGATCTGTAAAATTCTAGATTGATAAAATAACCTGATTGAAATGATACTGATAATTTAAAACTTATCAAAATATTTTGCTATCTATTCATGGGAAAAATAACACGATTCGTTTCTGTTCCTTTCAAAAGCTCCACCTTTATTTTAGGGGGGGTTTCTTTGCTCTGATTCTGAAATGCTGGAGAAAGAAGCTGGAAGTGATGAAAGAAAGGTTGGGTATTTAATGATAATCCAAAAGGCAAAGAGCAAGTTTGAAACTCCCAGGGCTACATGATGATACTTCAGATACGTGAAAGAACTATCAGGATTTATTGGGGACGAAGCACTGGGTGCATGGCACGCAGAGAAGCAGCCATTGGATCCCATGATGTACGAGGAAATCAGAGGCTGTGATCCCAATTGTTTCACGGAAGAAGTGGGTTACTGTCTTTTGTTTTCCCTAATCAATGAGATGTTTACGAAAGATCCCATAGTTATTACCCCAGGCCCAGGCCAGAGCCTTATCTCATTTATGCCGTCGGGACGCCATGTGCTGGAACAAGTGTGGGAAAGGATCAGTTGGTTTTTGAGCTTCAAAACCGGCTACGAGACTGTGTTGCCGGTAGAGATCTAATGGGAGATGGATGAGCCTTCTGCCTTCAGTCGGAACAAGAAAGACCTCATTTTCAATACAAGACCTTTCTTCCTCAACTTGATCCTCGGTACTAAAAAAGTTTTGTAGTTGGAAAATTATACGGAATTAGTTATAGGTACTACTTGTAAGAAACTAACAGCATTTGAAAACAATCAACATCAAAAGTCCATCTAGATTCTATTCGACCTTGGTCTTATTAGAACCATCCATGGTGCATGTTACAAAAAAGTTCAAAAAGGAACCCAGAGAAGCCTGGACCCTCCTTTTTGACAAAAAAGTAAACATGAGAATCATGGAGATCTATGACGAGACGTAGTCGCATCTCAAGTTTAACATTAATTTTTTTAAAAAATGATTTTAAAATATTTAATTTAAAATAAAAATATTTAATATTGTTATTAACAATATTTTTAAATGAATAAAATATTTATTTTTTAAAATATTAAAATAATAATATAAATAAAGATAATAATTTTATTTAAAACTATTTTTTGATTAAAATTTAAACTTTTAAAAATATATTTTGAACTTCGAAATTATTTATTCTATATTACTTTGATTCTAAAATTACATTTTATTAAAAAAGACTTTTCAAAAACACAATAAAACCTGATGTTTAAGTAATTCATCACCTACACCCATAGGAGTAGATAATTTTGAGTGATACGTGGTAGAGAGCAGAGTTACGTAGCTTCATATTATACCCTTTGGATAAACACGACGTCAATTCATGACACGTGTACGGTTGACGTCGAAGTTGTATCCTCTCTTCCGGCTATAAATTCAGAGCCCTAACTCCTCCCCTTAAACTCGTACAATATCTGTCTGATTTCCATCAAAATCATCTCCGTCTTTTAGCCAGAAAAATTGTCTTGCTTCGGAGGAAACTGTGGCTGCGGCTCTGGTTGCAAGTGCGGCAGCGGCTGTGGAGGGTAATTCTTTTCTTTCTTTTAAACCACTTAATGAATTAAAGAGCCTCCTCAAAATCTTGTTCTTGGCGTGGCACCACAGAAAACGTGCGTATAGAGACATAGAAAAACAGAGTAAAGTTAGGGGGTGTCTTTTAAAGCTTTTTGATTTACTGTTCTTGAATGCATGCAGGCATTTTGAGGGATCTGAGATGGGAGTTGGGGCTGAGAATGGATGCAAGCTAAGTCGCACCGATACGGTGGAGATCAATGGTTTGGGATTCACGTATCCTGGAATCGACGGTCATCCACCTCCGGGGTCCAATCCTCTTATTGATGATTTCTCTCTTAGTCTCAACGCCGGCGATCGGTGTCTCCTCGTCGGATCTAATGGCGCTGGTTAGTTAATTAGTTCATATTAACGAAAAATATAGGAAATTGAAATGGTAGTTCATTTTTTTTAGTTTTTCTTTATTTGTTTCAATGATTGGATAGGGAAAACAACGATATTGAAGATTCTTGGAGGGAAGCATATGGTTGAACCGCACATGGTTCGAGTGTTGGGAAGATCCGCTTTCCACGACACCGTTTTGGCGTCCTCCGGTGATCTTTGTTATCTTGGAGGAGAGGTTAGTTTTAATTTTTTTCTAGGAGTTTGAAAAAATTTGCTAATATAACGAAGTTAAAGATTTATGCTGAAATTGTTGAATGAACTAAAACTTGTCTCATTAAGACATGATTTGGGGGGTGGGGGGTGGGATGCAACTATCTTTCGTATTGAGAAGGGAAATTCTGGGAAAGTTATTTGGGTTTCAAATTTAGATGAATTAACTGTAGTTTGCATGAAGAAAACTTGTTTATTTTGAAGTTCCTTTCTGAGCTAAATTTGTGTCAAAGGAATTGTAACCTATGTTAGGTGAACTCTTCGTTTTTCCTTTTACCAACACATATCAAATGGTATAGGGGGGTTAATCTCCCAGATTATTGGATTTTTTTAAAGAAAATTGAGCCTAGCCGTGTTTGGCACAACCATATCTGACACTCATCTTTCGTATTGAGAAGGGAAATTCTGGGAAAGTTATTTGGGTTTCAAATTTAGATGAATTAACTGTAGTTTGCATGAAGAAAACTTGTTTATTTTGAAGTTCCTTTCTGAGCTAAATTTGTGTCAAAGGAATTGTAACCTATGTTAGGTGAACTCTTCGTTTTTCCTTTTACCAACACATATTCAAATGGTATAGGGGGGTTAATCTCCCAGATTATTGGATTTTTTTAAAGAAAATTGAGCCTAGCCGTGTTTGGCACAACCATATCTGACACTCATCTAATCTGGGTAACATAGACTGTAAGTATTCGAATGCATTCGTTGGTGGAAAAATCAGTTAAACTAGAGGAGTGGGGTTTCTTTTGCAGTGGAGACGTGATGTTGCTTTTGCAGGATTTGAGGTTCCAATTCAAATGGACATTTCTGCTGAGAAAATGATTTTTGGAGTTGCAGGTATTGATCCCAAAAGAAGAGCTGAACTAATTAAGGTATGCATTTTGATGGGAGTATATTATATGGTGGGAGCTAGTAGCATCTGATAGCTCCTTGTTCCCCATATCAATGATTTGAAAAAAAACTGTCTAGATACTATAGTTTGCTATGCATTTCCAAAAAAAGAAAATGAATGAACATACCAGCTTCAGTTAAGTAACCAGTCTGACTTGCATCTTGCTGTAGGTATTGGATATCGATCTCTCGTGGAGGATGCACAAAGTATCCGACGGTCAGAGAAGACGTGTCCAAATTTGTATGGGTCTCCTTAAGCCATTCAAGGTATTTTTAGTTCCTTAGATGGTTGTACTGTAATTTCGATCCTTCAAGCTCCGACCTCCTTTCCTTCCACAAAGAACTCTGGAAGGTTTTCCTTTTTACCTTGTTTTTATTATTTGTGTCAGTACGAATTGTTCATCAAGTTTGCTTCCTTGTTTGTATAGGTTCTTCTACTTGATGAGATCACGGTTGACCTTGATGTGCTAGCAAGGGCTGACCTTCTGAATTTTCTTAGAAAGGAATGTGATGAGCGAGGTGCCACGATTATCTATGCAACACATATATTTGACGGTCTTGAAAAGTGGCCATCACATATTGTATGTCTTGTTTCCATTTCCAAGAATTATCCTTCTTTCAAAATTAATATGTGAACTAGACGATTTAAATATATATTCCGAGTGTCAAAGATGTTGTGTTTGTTTCAGGTTTACATTGCTCAGGGGAAATTGCAATTAGCAATGACAATGGAGAAGGTTAAGGAGATTAGCAATTTATCACTAATGGTTAGTTTTCCTGGTAGACGCCTGGAATATCATTTGGTGATGAGTTTTATGAATGAAGCTAGCTGAACTTTCTTATTGTGTTTTGATTTGTCGGACTTAGTTCTTTAGGTGTTGTAATTGCCTTATTGGTTTTAATTTGCAGAGAACAGTTGAGAGCTGGTTGAGGAAAGAAAGGGACCAAGAGAGAAAGAAAAGAAAAGAGAGGAAGTTGCTTGGTCTCCCGGAGTTTGAAAACCAGGTTGAGGGGAGCCGTGTGACAGGGGATCCTGCAAGAGCTGCTGTTCGTGCATTAAACAATGGCTGGGCTGCCGGACGGTTGAACTCTACAGTTGCTGGTGAAGAGAATTTTGTCTTCAGCTCAAATAGAGTTTTAAGGCAGTAAAGAAACTCATTTCAGTTTTCTAAAATTTCTACAGCAAATCTCAGCCCCGATGTCCTGCTGCATAGGCTCTGAATATGTTGGTAATTGTTTTCCCTGCTAAGAATCCATGAAATAACAGTCGGGAGACCGGTCATGTACACCGTTTTTTTCTTTGTTGTATTTTTCACAGTTCAGCTACTGTAACGTAAATGGTACTGGCGAAATAGCTCGGATCATGTGATTTATCCATTATTTTAAAAATATTTGTTTTTATCTTTTAATCATCCTAATTCATGAAAGTTGTATGAAAATTATGCATATGTTAAGTAGTTATAATTTTGTAAAAAAATTATGTGGTCATAAGGAATAGTCCCAGAGAAGGTGTGTGAGTTACTAAGGGTTACAAAATAAACCAAATCCCCTGATGTTGAGAATATTTGTTAACCATCTCCATGTTCCTACTTTTAATTCCCCGGCAGGCGGCAGCAAATCAATTGTTGGATGACCTTTAAAATAACAGCGAAGGTAGATATTTTGATGGCAAGGATTCTTTAACATCCATCAAACGGCACTCAATGGTCGTTCTTTAGGTACATATTCCATTTCCAGCTTTGCCTATGTACTCTCACTCAATGGTAAAAATATGTAATATTTTGGTAAGCATATTGTCACGGACCGCTATTTTGAGTCCAAATTTGCCGCGCACCAAGGGGTAGAACCTGTCAATACCCTTTGTCAACCCACATACATGGAGAATGCACCACTAAGTATCCAAGGGATAAAGCCCACGAAGACCAAGCCCCTCGGCACCATTGGGTCCGAGGTTGTCCGAGCCAATCCCCTCGGCCCCACTTGGGCTGAGGTTGTCCGAGCCAAGCCCCTCGGCCCCACTTGGGCTGAGATTGTCCGAGCCAAGCCCCGCGACACCATAGGGTCCGAGGTCCGCACCATGGGTGCCCGTCCGTCCCGCACCATGGGTGCCGAGCCGTCCCGCACCATGGGTGCCGAGCCGTCCCGCACCATGGGTGCCGAGCCGTCCCGCACCATGGGTGCCGGCCCGTCCCGCCCCGCACCATGGGTACTGAGCCGTCCCGCACCATGGGTGCCGAGCCGCCACACCTTATGGCCCAAGTATATAACACCTAAGGAGCTTTAGAGTTTGACTCCATGGAGGAGTTCTACCACAATAGGAATCAAGGAGTTCAAATCCTTGAAGGACTAGGAATCCTAGTTAGATTAGAACTAGGATTATAAGGGGCTATATAAAGAGGCTTAGCCCCACCTCATTATTCACTTAATCTTGAGTAATGCTCTCAAGTATTAGACTTGTTTTCTTGATATCTCTTAATATCCAATAAAAGTGCCGAGCTATTGCTCGGGTTTCCCCACATTGTCTTTCTCCATCTATTATCTCTTATTCTTCACGTTTCCGACTTGATCCAAGCCCTTTGGCTTGGATCGTATAGGCTTAACTTAGGCGCCATATTGCTAGAAAGGGGCGTCTAAGGCCTCATGTCTCGGTTGAAACTCCAGGGGCGTGACAAGTGGTATCAGAGCGAAGTTCTTCGTTGGGTATGAGCAAAAAAGAAGATATGGGGACGGCCATAAAGGCCACCGAAAGTCAACTAACAGATAAGAAAAGGGCTGCCTCAAAGGATCGACTAACAAGTCTTGAGGAAAGGATAAACCGACTCGAATCCAGTTCAAAGGAATCGACGGATTCTCTAGATGTTGTCAACGATCGCCTTGAGGAACTAGAAGCCAAAATCTATCCTCTTAAGCAAGATGTTAACGAGGAAGTTCAAGAACTCCTCAACCAAACATACGAAAAATTAAACCAACAAGATGTATCCCTTGAGGTCGCAATGGAGGCGATAAAGGGAGAACTGTTGGAAGAAATCAAAAAGCTCAAGGCCGAGCTATCCCTCTATAAAAATGCCGTAATAACCAACATGATGGGCGAACCGAGAGTGGCTAAGCTCAGGATCGATGTGCCAAAACCGAAGGAGTTCAAAGGAGCAAGGGACGCTCAGGAAGTGGACAACTTCGTGTGGTGTTTAGAACAATATTTCCGACTCACAGGCATCGAAGACGAGAACACAAAGGTGAATACCGCTTCTGTCTACTTGACAGATGCCACACTTTTGTGGTGGCGACATAAGTGTTCCCAATCAGAAGACGGTCAAATTCCCGTCAAAACTTGGAAAGAATTCCAATACGAATTCAAAGAGCATTTTTACCCAAAGAATGCACAAGAAGAAGCCCGGGAAAAGCTTCATCAACTAAAGCATGATGGGTCAATTCGTGAATATGTCAACAAATTCACTGAACTTAGGCTTCAAATTCATAACATGAGCGAAGCCGATGCCCTCTTTGCTTTCAAAAATGGACTGCAACGTTGGGCCAAGATGGAATTACACCGAATGGGAGTCAAAGATTTGTCCAAAGCAATGGACGTAGCCGACTCTCTTGCAGAGTTTGAATTCGAGAAGTCAGACAAGCCAAAACGTAAAAGTGATGGCGGAAAGGGCCAAGACATGCATGCCACAGAAGGATCCAAGGTGCAAACCAGCGGAGAGGTCAAACTCCGTAAGCCGTGGGAAAAGAATATCAACTTTAGTTGTTACAATTGTGGAGGCAATCACTTAAAAGTAGATTGTCCACAACGCGGAAAAGCTGCAGCCATTCAAGAAGACGAATGCGAAGAAGAAATTGCCGACTTGAACTCCATCCTTAGTTCTATGAAGAATAAGAAAAATTTCAAGAAAGATTTGATGTACATAGATGTCATTGTGGCAGGCAGACGATTCAACGCCTTAGTGGACACTGGTGCATCCGACTTGTTTATGTCAGAACAAACCGCCGAGAAGCTTGGCCTTCATGTTCAAAAGGCAAGTGGGTTCGTTAAAACCATTAATTCCAAGGAGACGCCAATCGCAGGAGTAGCGAAAGGAGTCCAACTCAAGATCGGAAAATGGTCTGGCAAGGAATCGATAAGTGTAATACCACTCCATGATTTTAACTTTGTGATTGGAATCGATTTCCTTGATCGAATTAGGGCTGTGCCAGTCCCGTTTGAAAGTTGTTTGCACATACTTGACCCTCAACAGCCCTGTGTGGTTCCCGCAAAAAGAACGCTTGGAGTTAGGGAAAAAGTAATGTCAACCATCAGATTCAGCAAAGAAGAAGACGGGGAATTTCCCCCATCCGTTATGACACTAGAACATGATGACCCAGTTAAGCCAAAGACAGTCTCGATAAGAGTGGGACAAGTCCCAATCAACATTCGAGATGGGACATTACTCATGTTGCCCAAAACTTCTCCACAAAAAAGAGAAGCCACAAGTTGAAACTTGAGGCACAAACAATCCCGCAAACCGCTAAGGAATTGATACAACCTTCGACAAATCCCGAACAACCATCAATGCCTAACGCATTTGCAAGCATGCGTGACGAACCAAAGCAAACAACCAACAAGTTTGCGACAAAGCAAAAGGAACACCCCGCCCAAAGTGTCGAAAAACAAACAAAGAGGTGGGCAAGCACGAGACGGGAGGACACCAACATTCAAGCTGGGAACTTAGTCCTTGCCAAGCTCACCGGAATCTTACAAAATTCCACTACGCACAAGAAGCTTGTACAAAGATATGAGGGCCCATTCAAAGTCTTGGAACGAGTGGGTAACAAAACTTATCGCCTGGAATTACCCGCAACAATTAAAGCTCATCCGGTATTCCATTCAAGTTCACTAAAACCATTCCACAAGAAAAAATCTAATCCAGACCAAGCCAAATCACACCGAACACAAGTTGGACTAAAAATCTCTTACGAAACCACAACTTGGGACATACAAGCAGAACGAGTCATTCGACGACCGGGGTACAAACCAAGGCATGAATACCTTGTCCTATGGGAAAGACTTCCAAATAACAAAGGAAGCTGGGAACAAGCCGAAAAAGTTCGCGAATTGAAAAACCAAGTAACCCGATATCACATTAGCCAAGCGACGAGGACGTCGCTAGAACCAGTGGGGGAGAATGTCACGGACCGCTATTTTGAGTCCAAATTTGCCGCGCACCAAGGGGTAGAACCTGTCAATACCCTTTGCCAACCCACATACATGGAGAATGCACCACTAAGCATCCAAGGGATAAAGCCCACGAAGACCAAGCCCCTCGGCACCATTGGGTCCGAGGTTGTCCGAGCCAAGCCCCTCGGCCCCACTTGGGCTGAGGTTGTCCGAGCCAAGCCCCTCGGCCCCACTTGGGCTGAGATTGTCCGAGCCAAGCCCCGCGACACCATAGGGTTCGAGGTCCGCACCATGGGTGCCCGTCCGTCCCGCACCATGGGTGCCGAGCCGTCCCGCACCATGGGTGCCGAGCCGTCCCGCACCATGGGTGTCGGTCCGTCCCGCACCATGGGTGCCGAGTCGTCCCGCACCATGGGTGCCGGTCCGTCCCGCACCATGGGTGCCGAGCCGTCCCGCACCATGGGTGCCGGCCCGTCCCGCCCCGCACCATGGGTACTGAGCCGTCCCGCACCATGGGTGCCGAGCCGCCACACCTTATGGCCCAAGTATATAACACCTAAGGAGCTTTAGAGTTTGACTCCATGGAGGAGTTCTACCACAATAGGAATCAAGGAGTTCAAATCCTTGAAGGACTAGGAATCCTAGTTAGATTAGAACTAGGATTATAAGGGGCTATATAAAGAGGCTTAGCCCCACCTCATTATTCACTTAATCTTGAGTAATGCTCTCAAGTATTAGACTTGTTTTCTTGATATCTCTTAATATCCAATAAAAGTGCCGAGCTATTGCTCGGGTTTCCCCACATTGTCTTTCTCCATCTATTATCTCTTATTCTTCACGTTTCCGACTTGATCCAAGCCCTTTGGCTTGGATCGTATAGGCTTAACTTAGGCGCCATATTGCTAGAAAGGGGCGTCTAAGGCCTCATGTCTCGGTTGAAACTCCAGTGGCGTGACAATATGCAGAAAGGAGAGTGTTTAGAATACACGCACACTCAGTTCTTCAATTCCTTGACTTCCTACTCAATTTAACTCCACAAGACTCAAGGGCATCGTCTTGAATTGACATCGTGTTAGGGAAAAAGGTGCTTTTGTAAGGACAATTGTACCAATTGGACCAGTCAGTATATGAAAAGTCATTAGCATATAATCAGGGGGAAAGACAATTGTAGTGGCCTTGTTATTTAGCTACACGATGGACACACGTTGATTCACATATCATAAAACATTTTTAAATTTATTATTCACAAAATTAATATAGTAAAATTTAATTTTTTATTTATAAAATTTTAAAATCAAACATAAAAATCTAAAAATATGTAACATAAAAAAATATTATTACGACTTAACTTTAAATATTTTTTTAAAATAGTAAAAGATAGTAGAAAAGGAGAGGTGTCATTGGTTTATTTAAAAAAGAGATTTTAGAGGAAAGCATCTATAGAATGAAAAAGAATGATATAAAGTTGCGCCATAAAAATTGGGATGTTAGTGCGATTTAAACATGGCCGAAGGATACTTTCATTCATATTAGCCTTACGGACAGATATGTGTTTAAATTATAATTTTTTAGATAAATATCTAAACTTTAAATTAATTATGTGTCTAATGCTTCATTTCATGACTCATTTAACATTTTTTCGTTAACGACTATTAAAAGATCGTCATTTAATCAAAACATGACATATAGCTTGTTTTTTATATATATTTTTAATTTTATAATTTTTTAAAACTCTGAATTTTTTAAAAAAATCATAAATTTTAATTTCTTTCAATCAACTCTTAAATCACTTCTCCCTCACCATCCAACATTTCCCAAATCGTTGGTTCACCATTCATTGCCCAAAAACATCATTACCTCATCGTTCAATATCCGTTATCATTTAACTGTCAGTGAAAACCATTTTTTTCTTTATTATTGGGTATTCATCGATGGTGTAATCGGCGATTCATTTGTCGATTTATTGATAAGACGATGAAGCTTAGTAGTGCGTGTTCAATGAAGACAAGGTGATCAATGGGCGATTGAATCGGTTGCTAGAATAGAAAAATTTAGGGATATGATTGGTTTTTAAGAAATTGAAGATTGTTAGGTTAACTAATATTTTTATTATTTTATTTTTTAAATTTTAGAATTTTAATTTAAAAAATATCAATCATGTCGTGTTTGAATTTTATTGATAACAAAAAATAACATATGTCATGAAAAAACTTTAAATAAATGAAATGAAACATTAAATACATATTTAACAAAAAACATAATTTAAATACATATTCAAAATATATATAATTTAAGAACTTACTTAAACATTGAGTCTTTATATTATTACCTTTGCTTGTCAACATAGTGACTAAAGAAAAGTTCATACAATAGGGAAATAATACATCAAATATCCCTTTTCCCTTTTGTTTTATTTCTCGAGAAGTTCATTGAAAATGACCCACATTGTTGATCAAGCTTTACATAGAACATGCCACGAAGCAATTAAGCAGATACCGTGAGCGGTGATCGGCGAGTTTGAAAAATACTTTTTTTGTTTTATTTTTAAACACCAAACACCAAATCGACCTTAGTTTTAAAAAAATCAGAGGTTAAAATTATATTTTTTAAAATTGAAATGAAAAGAAATAAATCGAAAACCGTTTTTTTCTTCACGACGGTTCACCACCGAAGGCTCAAAGCCTCTGTGTTTATCGTCGGAGAATCGAAAAAAAGCGACCGAGGGTTCGGGATTCCCACTCGAAGGTAAAACTTGAAAACCCAGGTCTATTTCCCTTTTCTTAAGCATGCAAGATCGGAAAACCGAGAGGTTTTTATCTCTAAAATGCTTGTTTTGTATTGATATCGAAAAGAGGAAAAACAGATCCCTCTTATATTGTGTTCATTCGGTTTTTATAACCAATAATTACATCAAATGAAAATTGAGAAAATCCCTAAATTGCTATTGGCTCTCTGATGGTTTTGTTTGTTTGTGCTCTGGAAATGCCTCTGAAATATCTGCCGAAATTGTTGGTTATTCCCATGTGATTTCTGCATTTTTTTACTCTGGCATTTGATGATAATCCTCTGAAAATTGCTGGTATTTTTGTTGTATTTGTCTCTGGAATTTTCGTACGATCTGACAGTGGTTTTCTTTGTCTGTTTGCATGTGAACGTGACGGTCGGAATGGTGATCGAACGGCGAGAGAGTCGAAAGGGCAATCTGAAATTCGAACGGTCTTGCACGTGTGCTGCACGCGCGCGTGGGAAGCCAGAACGTTGGTGCGTGGCGCGTACCCAAATCTGAAAGGTTCTACCGTCTTCAATTTGGACCGTTAGATCTAGATTAGATCCAACGGCTCAAACTGGGCTGCGCAAAGACAAAAGGATGGATGGTTAGGGTTTCAGTTTAATCAGATCTGGACAAAAAATGGGCTTAATGTAATTTTTTTAGGTTTTATAATATTTGTAAATAGACTGGAAATTTAATATTATTTGGGCTTGTTTATTTATTATTCTGTTTTTAATTATTTATTAGACTGTTATAATAAAATAATGGGCTTATTTTTATTTAATGGATTTTTAAATTAGTATTAGATCTGTTATATAATAATACTTACAATAATAATTTAAATAATATTAAAAATATATATAATAATATTAATAATAATAAATAAATAAATAAAGTATGAATCGAAAAAAAGAAATAAATAAAAAGGATAAAGATAATATGAAATTAGAATAATGTTAATAAAGGTAAAAAGATGTATTTACAAACAAAGGTAAAAGGTATTTAAAAATGTATACTAGTAATATTTTTGAATTTTTTAAAGAAAATGATATATATACATATTTTGGTTAAAATACATATATTTATAATATTTTTGATTTTTGACTTTTTTTTATAATAAAAAACCTGGATAAAATTAGTGATTACACTTGGTTAGAAGAGTTGTGCAGATCTTTTTACATGATTGATACACTTGGTGCCTGTTGATTTACATGATCACTTCTACACTGTTTTATGGACAAGGTGAGGTATCAAAGTACAAAAACCTATGAGCAAACCCATTTATCATATTTCCAATTGACAAAGATCCTCCTCCAGGCTCCAATACCACCATTGACAGAAAGCGATAACGGAGCACTGCAACTTAAAAACAGGAGACAACTAGATGCAAATGAGACGTAAGCATTCATCAATCCCTCGAGCACTGGAAAAACTCTTGTTACCTCACGTAACCGAAACTTCATGTTGATGCTGATACAGCTGGAATGCTATCATAGGCTGTTCGAAAGCGGAGGCCATCGCCTATGTGCTTTGATGTGGGGCACATCCAACAGAATATTCTTGGACCCAATACCTGAACAATCAGGTGGGAACATATGAAATAAGAGTTACAAATATGTTATTAATGGTGGTAAAAAGGTGAAAACTTTTCTCGGATTCATCAATATAAGTTGAGAGAGCAATTTCATTACAAGTAATTACCATTATTAGATTTTCATAGGCACCGCGATCATACGGATGCTTACAGGCATTCCCTTCTTTCTCTTCAAGCCCCATGGCTCTTACCCCTTCATGGTACTGCCGGGTTAAAAAATGCAAACCAAAGGAAATGAGTAAAACAATCATTCTAAGTGGGAAACCAGATTAGAAATAAACAAAAAATCAGCAAAAATAATCCTAATCACCTCAATTGTGGTCTTATTTTGCAAAATGAGGTAGATATGCCAACCCAAGAGAACACTTAAAGCCATACTCAAGGGGACTAGCAACAGTCCGGAAATAACCTGAAAATACAAAGTAGTAAGCATACCACAAATATTGTAAGTTCTAACACTAGAACATTGGTAAATCATTGACATTACATATATGATCCTGAAAGAGTCTGCACTTTGCTGCTCATCGCTTTGGGAATCATTAGTTTGACTACCTACAAGTAAAACCTGATGGAGAGAAAAATAAATGAGAAAAAAGGGCCGGAAGATCTCATCAGAATCAAGCTGGGGTACCCCGGTACAAGTAAACACCATTGCAGGAGCCAAATTAAAGCATAAGAAAGAGCATTTTTCCAAATGCAATGGCGATTCTAATAAGACAATGCAAGTTCACAAGCGAAATCAATATGTTACTATGATACAACATACCAGAGAGTAGATGCAAGCAATTACGGCATATACAACAAAGACGAAGAAGACCTTGTAGTTGGCATGGCCGACACAATTATTTATCCAAATGCAATGGTGATCCTTATAACCAAGAAGAACACTTTTAGTATGGAGGACATGTTAGATGTACATGAATCATAACATAGATTGCACGTACCATTCTCAGAACACATATCTTGCAAACACGACAATGATGTGCACGAGGAGGTTTAAATTTAGAACACTTTTGGCAATATCTCAAGTCCCCTCCCTACAAAACATTCCAAACAAAGGTCAGAAAGTTGAAAAATAGATGGAAAAAATATGCAACAAAATATAAGTGTCTAGAGGAGTTGACCCAAATTATGAAGATTTTAACTCCACCTACATGTGGATTGTTTTACCATCGAGATCATTTTGACTTACCAGTGATGCAATTAAAATCAGTCTTCAAATAGAAGACAAAGTGACAAACCCAAGCAAATAAGGCAAGCCAACTTCTTTCAATTGTTCGGTTTCACAGTAAAAGTTATTGTTGATATGTAAGAGTAATGTGACCCCAATCGTGTCAACTTATGCCTTTTAAGTTATTCCTTTGAAAAAAACAAGGAAATTATAACGGTAATGCAAGACGACAATAGTTCATCAGACAACGACAATAAAAGTGCTGGTCATTAGAGAGACCTAAACGACAGCTAGTGCATCATCCTAACACAAATAACGAAGTGCCAAAATAATGCTGTCTGTTATGGTTAGCAATCATATAACACATAACAGTTGATGTTATGATTAAGAATTAAGATCAAATGTCCAGACTCCAGACAAACCATGATATGTATATTCGTACCTTGCTGCTATTGCAAAGGCTTTCTAACTATGTTGCTCCAACTCTTCATTTTTCTTTTAAGAACCCAAGTCCAACACATATTCGGACACGAGGCACCACTATAAATAGAAAAAAATAGAAAAGAAAATTGAACATGCTTATCGCACTCCGTCCCAAGTCTAAGTAACGTGGCTTTCTACAATGCAGAATCAGAATATATAAAGCAAACCCTTGAATACAGAGCAGTAACTTATCTGATTTCTAACCCCAAAATAATGAATCAGCCATTCTGACCAGAATTTTCAAATAACTCATATCATTCACTCATCAATAGAATTTTCTCATCTTTCTTTTAAGGCATCTTCGGCGGATTAAGAATAAAATCTATTGGAAGAAATGACTTAGGTCATTGAATCTACAATATTGTCCTCAATTCCAAAACTTTTACCGAATTTGATGATCCTTTCCCCCAACATTCCAACTCTAAAATCAGCTCATTTGAATCATTGCATGCAACAATCACAAAATTGTAACAGTCCCAACATTAATCAATTCATTTACAAGAAATCCAGATTGCAAGAATTATTTTTTTTACTAAAACATGAAACTTTAGTTTTTAAAAAATTACTAAAACAAACAAAAATAACCTTAACAGATATAACAAAACAAAGAATTCGTCTGCGTTTTCTGAGCGTACCTTGCGTTTGATCTCATGGACAGTAACATTGGAATCTTCAATGTCGGGTAAGAAAGTAGACGGGACCCGTCCTGGATCCATGATGATTGCAAGGGCGTAATTTAGCACACACATGACGGAGAAACCTGTGAATGCGACGGCGTTCATGATACCAGGAGAGGTCATTAGACCGAACCACCTGTCAATGAAAACAAAGACCGTACAAAAATAAACGAAGGCAATGGTGGAAACGACAACTGTTACAGGCAAGGAAAAGCTGAATCCTCGATTCATGGTTTTAAGTGTGTGTTTTCCTATAATGCTCGAGGCGGATGGTGGAGGCGCCGGCGTTCAAAACGACGGCGTCTCCGTCCTGGTGGATGTCAAGGTGGATCCTTTTTCAAAAAGAAATTATTTTATTTTGGGAAGTTGGTATTGGGAAACAACTGTTCATATGAAGGGTGCGGTTCTCTTATGTAGTTTCCCTCGTTTTACTCGATTGCCCCTCACTTTTTCTCGTTTTTGTATGTTTGACCACTAAACTAAATTTTTTAATATATTCACCTTAAATTTTTTTGGCGAAAGCTATATATTTAAAAATTAGCTTAACTCATAAATAAATGTCTAATTTATATATATATTTTTAAAATAAATATGTAATGTTTTTTACTGAAATGAGTGGTTAAATTATACATTTTTAAAATAAATGTTTAATATATTTTTTTTAAAAATAGGTGCCTAATGATTTTTTACTGAAATATATGATCAAACTATATAATTTTTTTCATGAATAAGTTATATTAGATTATTGAAAATTTTATTACTTTTAATATCAATGTGAAGTTTACATCGAATCATTTTAGACATTGAACAAAATAATACGAAAAAAGATTTAAATATAACGTGAATTCAAATTTTTATACAAATGTAAAATACAATATTAAAAAACATTTTGATATACAAATTTATTTAACTTAAATTTTTTTAAATTTTTTGAGACCTAAGTTAAACAAAATATATATAACTCGTGTATTAAAATAAATTAATAACGTATGAAAGTTGGGTGTATCAAATAAAATATTAGGTACATATTTCAGCAAAAAATATTAGGCACTTGTCTCAGAAAAATGTATAACATATTTATAAATAAATAATTTTTTACTGGTATTACCTTAAAACATTAACGAGATAAAACTTTAGGCACCTATTTCAGTCAAAAACTATTAAACACTTATTTCAGAAAAAATGTATAATTTAAATATTTATTTCAACCGAAAAAAATATTAGATATCTATTTCTAAAAATGTATAATTTATACATTTATCTCTGAGTTAAACCTTTAAAATTTCCTTCAATTGACAAAAGAATAATTTATTAAAAAAATAATGGAGAAATAATCATTGTATCATGCAAAAGTTTACTCACTAATAAAACATAAGCAAAGTGCATAGATCGTTTTTCTCTTGGATGGAAATAAATATGATTCATAATAATTCAATAATCGTATAATATAAATCTATTGATATATATTTTGTTATAACATTCTCTAAATTTAATGAAAAATATAACATATCAGTATTTACGCATTATCGTAACAATTCCGCTAATAGCAAACTATGCCCCTAACCCACCATGATTCCATTTGAATCCATTCATGCTTCCAAACCTTACATGCAGCAATGCACGACAAAAAAGGGGCAGCAACTTGGAATGATCGACGGTGAGACAATTCAACCGGATCTCGATGGTGGTAACGGCACAGAAAATATTGGGTTTAGGTTTATGATATTAGGAAGATTTATAGATATTTGATCTAATATATCAATTAAAAGTATTATAAAAATATAAAATCTTTTTTAAATTCATTTTATATTTTAAAATATTTATAATTATAAGTTAAGTGCTTAAAATTTTTATTTTTTATTAAAAATTGATAATGTTCTAAACCATCATAAAAATAAATATATAATTTATAAAAAAATTAATAATATTCAATTATATATTGCGTTAGTAGTATTTTGTAATGCGCTGCACTTATTATAAAATTTTTATATTTATATTTTTTTAGATGATAATATTTTACTATAATTTTTAGAGAAATTGTAGGCGTATATCCTTTCTCTTTTACCTTATCTCTTGGAATCAATTGATTGTACCCATTAATTAATATCGGATGGTTATTAGAATTAGAGATGGGCACGGGTCGGGTCAGATTGGATTTCCGGTCTATTCGTACCCGATTCAAAAAAATCATACCCTCCACTCATCGCCCGACCTGACCCAGTTTTAGGGTGAAAAAATTTGATCCGACCCAAATCATGAAAAAAATAAATTTTAGGGTCTTGATTGTAAAAAAATAAAATTTAGGGATCTAATTGTAAAAAATAAAATTTTAATGACTTAATTGTAAAAAAATTAATTTTAGTGACCCAATTATATAAAATATATATAAAAAGGAATCATTATTACAAATATTCCTAAAATATATATGAAAAAATTACACTATTAATCTCGGGTCGAGTCAAATTTTTTCACCCCAAAATCTGACCTGATCGAATCGAGTCAGGTCGAAACTCGTCGGATTCGGATTCCGTATCCATCTGAACTTTTAAAGTTATCACATTTGAGAGGATAGTAAAAAGTTACTGACGTAAGATTTGACCACCAATTAGTTAAAAACGATTGTTTGGATATGAATATTTATGAGAAATTATATCATGAGTCCGTTTCACCACGTCAGTTATAGTCCCATCTAATAATAACCACCCACTTCACCACTAATCTCCAACTCATTTTTTCAACCAATGAATCTCCACTCATAATTTTTATGTCACTTTAAAAATATAATTTCTGAAAATCATATTAATTACATGGTTGATTAGTGGCGAAATGGGTAATTTTCATTAGTTAGGGTGTGACACCCTCGCCCCGGGTTAGGAGACGGGGGCATCGACCGGACTTATAAACTTGTAATTAGACCAAATCATGTATACCCTTTTAGGACATTTCATTTATTGGGTGGCAATTCAAGTTAAACTTATGCAATATATGTGTCCAATTCAAGGCCAATTTAAATCTTTTTCTAAACTTATACATATAAAGAATTCCAAATTTGAATTTAATTCATTTATCAATTCTAATCACAATCGAACTTGATCAGAACCTTTAACCAAATTTTATTTGTTAACCATCATTAATATGTTCTTATCAATCAACCAATTTCAAATCTCAAGTTTGAACCAAAAAGGCTTAGGGTATCGATACCCCCTATAGGGAGGTATCGGAACAGGGGTATCGAACCACTGTTCGATGTCGGTCAACTATGTTGACCCGTTGACTCGTTGACCATGGGCTGAGTAGCTTGGTTCGATACTAGTATCGAACCAGGGAGCTCACTGGAGGGTTTGGTATCGAGAACGGTATCGAACCAAGTCTGACTCGTTGACTTGTTGACTTAAGGTCATGGTAGCCTGGTTCGATACTGGTATCGAACCAGGAAGCTCACTGCCAAGTTTGACATCGAACCAGCTGGCTATTAACAAGGGGGTATCGATACCCAAGGGATTGGTATCGATACCCCTGTTCGAAATGACAGGTTTATCACTTCTAAGGCACTTAGACACTAACCAAAAGACCCTCTATATGATCTCAAACCATCCCTAACCCTTGAGGGACCATAACAACTTGTTTAGGCAACAATAACCAACTAACCAATGACCATTCACACTACCTTATGACATTTAACAAACTAGCTAACCTTTATGCCATGCTTTTGTTTTGACAACTAACATATCTATAATGTAGTTTTAAGGATTCACATGTTATCCTACTTAGTTCCATATTTCTTGTGCCCATATGCATATTACAATTGCTCACCAACACAAAACATATATGGCTAGCCTAACATTATCAACATGCCTTATGGCTTACAAATCAAAGCTCAATGGTAACATATACAAAACATTAAATAATCTCAAATGCATGAATTAGTCAATACATGCTCACTATGCCACCATAAACTAGGAGTCAACCAAAAGTACAAAATACCATACATTGCTTGCTTGGTGCCCTTGCTCAGGTTCAGTCTCGATCTAGCTTCTTAGCTCGTTAACCTATTGTTTTGGGAAGGAGGAAACAAATGGTGGTAAGTACTTACGAAGTACTTAGTGAGGCAGCCCTAGTCTAACCATATTAGACTTAACACAATAACAAATATAACATGCTTCAAGTAAGCAAACAAATCTAATTCATGGCAATAGTTCAATCAATGTTCAAGTTTATCCATAGCCAAATATCATGATTAACATGCCTCTCATGTTTATCATTTCTATCGTACAAATCAACGTCATGATCTATATGCTCAAGCTAGCATGAAATCAATGCATACAACTCATTAGTCCTTTTTCCATTTCTCAAGTTTTCATAGAGCATTCATAACAAGGGCTACTTATAGCCATATAGTCATTTTCAATATTCATTAGCCATTTCACAATTCAAGTGCTACACTTAGCAACAATTCCATTTCGATGATCAATAGCAAATCATAATCAATTTTTCAATGCTTCATAAGCGAATATATATGCACATATAATTTCACATTTAACTTCAATCTTTCAATTTTTATTTCATGTGATGCCTTGGTATAGTTAGACAAGGTAAGCGAGTCAACAAGAGTATCACGAAGACAATAACAAGAGTGCCACAAAGGCACTAACAAGAGTACCATAAGGTACTAACAAGAGATACCCATGGTATCTAACAAATGGTGACTAACCACCAATCAAGGTACCCATAGTACCAAACAAGAGTACCGAAGTACTAAACAAGAGTGCCGAAGCACTAAACAATGAGCTCAGACCCTAGGCATGCCGTACTACCTATGACCAACTATCGACCAAGGCTCAGTAACATTTTCAATATTCGTTTGATCATTATTCAATTCATATTAATCGAGTTCATGCCACCAAAAGCAAGTATTCATCACATGCTAATTTATCATGCTACTATCATATCATTCATATCATGTGTACATATAAACATGCATATCATGTTATCAATTCAATACTCATATCATTATATACATGCTTCATGCATGGTTCACATACCTGGCATCCGCAGCCGCGTGTCGTTACTTACCTCGACATTTCCGAGCTATGCAAATGTACTAAGCTAGTTCTAACAATCTAGCAAGCAATTCATATCGTCAAACAAGTCATTTAACATTAAGCCTCCTTCCCTTTTTACTGAATATAAATTAGTTTATTTACATGACAAATCAAATAAAATAAACAAAAGGTGGTTAGGACCCTAGGTCCTAACCCTAAGGTTTGCCACACACACAAATAGTTCCAAGCAATTAAGGGTTGAAGATGGTGATCCCCTTGCCCCTCTTTCTAGCTTGCTCGAGTCTTTGATCTTCTCCGATGTCCTCTTCTCTCGGACTCTCTAACAAACCATATTCACGTAACAATTCATTAGGACATATCTAAGTTACTCAAATTTAAATAGTCACATGCTTAACAAAGGTAAATTTTCTCATTTGTTCGCTAGGGACAGCTTTGCTACCCTTTCGTAATTTGATCATATCTCCTTGATCCCATATCCGAATCGAGCTTATTTTATATCGTTAGAAAGATAAAATGATCCTATACAAGGAAAATTTAACCTCACGTTTTAATTATTTCCCTATCAATACCAGATTTCGTTCGAATTAGGCCTGTCCAGATTCGAGACTGCTGACAACCCTTACGGAAAGGCTTATAACTTTCTCTATGAAATTCCGATTGAGGTTCCGTAAATTTTTCCTTAAACCAGATATATGGGAGTATCTTACTTCAAAATTTCAGCTCCTAACTCCTCCAAATTCGACCTAGGGAATTTTTCAAAGTTGACTACTCGGAATTGTATTTCTACTCAAAATCGGCTAACTTTCTTTCCATGGGTTTAGTTCTAGTCTAAGCTTATCTTCATGAATTTCCAGCCTCTCAACTCAACATTAACATCAACAAATCCCCAATTTCATCATATTATCAAATCAATTAACCCACATAATGTATTTACAAAACCCCCAAATCCTAGGCTTCTTACTTATTTGCTCAAGCTTCTCAAACTAAACCCAAGCAAACAAAGTCCTTAAATTAAGTTTCTATCAACCTAATTAACTTGTAAACATCATGGAATAATCAAAACCCAAAGCTTCAAAAAACCCAAAATATTTGATTGTGGAGAGATGAACTTACCAAGCAAATTAAATGTGATTTCTTAGCTAGATTCACCCTTCATGCAAAGCTTCTAAGTCTCCTCCAATGGTTTTCTTTCTAATTTCTCTCACAAGTCTCTCTCTCCCTCTTTCTTTAGCTTTTCACGTGAATGAAGAGAAGAAGGGAGGAGTGGCTGATTTTTTTTCTTGATTATTAATGGGGCATGCAAAGACTATTTTGCCCCTCATTTAAACCTTTTAGCAATTAAGTGTCCAAGGGCAATTAGAGGAAGTTGGAAATTTAGCATGCAATCCACCCATTCTCCATTTAATTCAATTTGGTCCCTCTTTTCTAGTTCGATTAACACATGATTTATTTTATGAATCTATTCGAATTATATTACTAACCCGGTTTTTTAGGGTGTTACAATTCTCCCCTTTTTAAATAGAAATTCGCCCTCGAATTTACCTGAAGGGAACAATTGTTGATATTGTGCTTTCATCGTATCCTCGGGTTTTCAAGTAACTTCTTCTTTCTTGTGATTTCTCCATAGGACTTTCACCAATGGAACGTTCTTGTTGCAAAGTCTTTTAACTTCTCGATCGAGAATCTGAACCAGTTCTTCTTCATAAGACAAATCTGGATTCAACTCTAGTTCCTCCGGTTCCAAAACATGAGTAGGATCTGATCGGTACCTTCTCAACATAGAAACATGGAAGACATTATGTATCTTATCAAATTCACTAGGAAGAACAAGACGATAGGCCACAAGACCAATCCTTTCAATAATCTCAAAGGGTCCAATGAACCGAGGGCTAAGCTTCCCTTTTTTCCCGAATCTGAAGACTTTCTTTCAAGGAGAAACTTTCAGGAAGACCTTGTCTCCCACATTGTATTGAATGTCTCTCCGTTTTAAATCTGCATAAGCCTTTTGTCTGTCGAAGGCTTGTTTCAATTGATCGTGAACAACTCGAATTTGCTCCTCTGTTTCCCGAATCATTTCAGGTCCCAAAACCTTATTCTCTCCCAATTCAGACCAACACAAAGGAGTTCTACATTTCCTCCCGTATAAAGCTTCAAAAGGAGCCATTTGAATAGATGCTTGATAGCTATTGTTGTAAGCAAATTCCACCAAGGGTAAGGGCTTTTCCCAATTCCTTCTAAAATCTATGACACAAGCACGTAGCATATCTTCCAACACTTGTATCACTCTTTCAGACTGGCCATCAGACTGCGGATGAAAAAAAGTGCTAAGATGCACTTTAGTTCCGAGAGCCTTTTTTAAAGACTTCCAAAATCGAGAGGTGAAGTTCGGATCTCTATCAGAAATAATTGATGTCGGCACACCATGTAATCGAATCACCTCACGGATATACAGCTCGGTTAAGGTCTCCGAGTTCATGTTCTTCCGAACCGGGATGAAATGTATAGACTTCGTGAGTCTATCCATAATCACCAAGACAACATCGTTCTTTCTCGGTGTTACAGGAAAACCAGTGACAAAATCCATCGTTACCCGATCCCACTTTCATTCGGGCAATTCAATAGACTGAAGCAATCCCGTAGGAGCTCGATGCTCAGCCTTGACTTTCTGACAAGTCAAACATCGAGATACAAAATCTGTGATGTCTGCTTTCTTGCCAGACCACCAATACAAAGATTTCAAGTCTTTATACATCTTAACATAACCAGGATGGATCGAGAACGGACTTTGGTGTGCTTCTTGTAAGATATCTCTTTTCAATTCCTCATTATTTGGTACACACACTCTATCTCTAAAGTAGAGCAATCCATTCGAATTGAGGGAGAATTCGACATTAGCTTTCGAATCAAGCTTTGATGCAATAGCTTGAAGCTCATAATCAGATTGCTGAAGATCTTTGATTCTCAAAATCAGATCAGATTGAACCTGGAGTTCGGACAAATATCCTTACTTTCGATATACTTGAAGATGAGTATTAATCGCATTCGGGGCTACAAGGAAATTTTCCAGGATTAGGCACGAAAATTCAAAAGAAGCTTTAACATTTCAAAGTTATCAATTAGCTAACCCAATGTCTACGACTAAGAGCATCGGCCACTACGTTGGTCTTTCCGGGATGGTAATCAATGATCAAGTCATAATCTTTTAGCAATTCCATCCATCTTCTTTGTCTCAAATTCAAATCCTTTTGAGTCAGGAGGTATTTGAGACTCTTGTGATCGGTGTATAGGTAACACTTCTCACCGTATAAGTAGTGTCTCCATATCTTGAGAGCAAATACAATAGCAGCCAACTCGAGATCATGGGTCAGGTAGTTCAGTTCATGAGGCTTCAATTGCCTAGATGCATAAGCAACCACATTATTTCCTTGCATCAAAACACAACCCAGTCCCGAATGTGAGGCATCACTGTACATAGTGAATTTCTTGCCTGATTCTGGTTGGATAAGAACAGGAGCATGGGTCAAAGCTTGCTTAAGTTGATCAAAGCTTCTTTGTTGGTCATCTGACCACTCAAACAATTTATCCTTTCGGAGAAGCTTAGTTAAGGGCAAGGCAATCGTAGAAAATCCCTTGACAAATCTCCTATAATACCTGGCTAAATCGAGGAAACTTCTGACCTCACTGACATTTCTCGGAGGTCTCCAGTCCAAAATGGTTTGCACTTTCTTAACATCAACCTTGATTCCTTCTGCCGAGATAACATGACCAAGGAATGACACTTCCGATAACCAGAATTCATACTTGGAAAACTTGGCAAACAATTGACGTTCCCGAAGTGTTCACAAGACAATTCGAATGTGTTCTGAGTGCTCCTCCTTATTTCGAGAATACACCAGAATGTCATCAATGAAGACGACCACAAACTTATCAAGATGAGGCTTGAATACCCAATTCATTAGATCCATGAATGCAGCTGGGGCATTGGTTAACCCAAATGGCATCGCCAAGAATTCAAAATGCCCATATCGAGTTCTGAAAGCAGTTTTAGGGACATCTTCCTCTTTTACTCTCATCTGATAGTACCCCAATCGAAGATCAATCCGAGAGAATACCATAACATTCTTAAGTTGATCAAATAGATCTTCAATCCTAGGCAAAGGGTACTTGTTCTTAATGGTCACCTGATTCAATTACCGATAGTCGATACAAAGCCTCATTGTACCATCTTTCTTCTTTATGAACAAAACAGGAGCACCCCATGGAGAAGAGCTAGGACGCATGAATCCTTTATCTTGTAGCTCTCGGAGTTGCTTCTTGAGCTCTTTCAATTCTATTGGTGTCATTCTATAAGGAGCAATCGACACTGGATTAGTCCTAGGCTGGACTTCTATCCCGAACTCCACTTCTCTGGTTGGAGGAAGACCGGGGAGTTCCTCAGGGAAAACATCTACAAATTCAGATACCACAGGTATTTTCGGCAAACCAAAATCATATTCATCTTGCAAAACCATGGCAGCGAAAATCGAAGTTGGCTTCTTATCAATTAGGAGGATTGACTCCTTTCCCAAGCCACGAAGATACAATCTTCGGTTCTAACAGTCGATCCAAGCTTCATGTTTGGTGAACCAGTCTAAGCCCAATATCAGATCAAACTCACATACCAGTAGTACAAATAGATCAATTTGAAAAGGGATATTTCGAATCGTGATCGGAGATTCTTTACAAATAAGGTTAACATTCATTATACCTCCTATTGGGTTTGATACTACAAGACCCCTATCAACATTTTCAAGCTCTAACTTAACTTTTGCAAGCATATTAGAACATACAAAGGAATGAGTGGATCCTGAATCTATCAAAGCATATACAGGACTGAAATTTAACTCGACAGTACCTGGAATAACATCGGGAGACTCTTTCTCTCCTCTACCACGAACGGTATACATTCTAGCTGGGGCTCGAGATTCTTGACGAGGAGGGGCTGACTGACGATCTTTTCCTCTGCTTTGATTCTCGGAATGGGCCTATCCTGGGCCCTTGTTTCGGTTCTGAGGTGGAGGACTCTGATAGGCACGTGACTGAGGTGTGCCTCTATTAGGATTCTGAGGGCAATCCTTAACAAAGTGGTCTGATCCACCACATGCGTAACACAACCTCATCTGAAGTCGACAAGGACTAGCATGAAACTTCTGGCAAAACTAACAGGCAGAAGCTTTTCCGGAATTCCCCGTGCTATGAACAGAAGCAACCGGGGCTGATGGTCTATTTGCCGACTAAGGTCTCGGCACATAACGACTCTTGGACTCATGGTGGTAAGTCGAGGAGCCTTCTTTCTGATGCTTGGCTCTCTTCGTATTCCAATCAGATCTATCCTCCCATTTACACTTTTTATTATCCCTATTTCCACCCTTTCTCTTTTCCGAAGCTTTCATCTTGGCTTCGGTAGCAATAGCCCAATTGACTAGAATTTGGAAATCGGTAATTCCCAAAGCTGTAAACATGAGGCTTATCTCACCATTTAGCCCATCAATAAACATCTGACATTTCTGCTTCTCGGTCTTGATGTACTCAGCTCCATATTTGTAGTACTTACAAAAGTCTGCCACATATTATTCTATAAGGCCTATTAGCCTGCTTCAGGTACAAGAACCGTCTTTTCCTTTCGGCCAAATACTGCTCACTTACGTATTTCTTTTTGAACTCCTCAACGAAGAACTCCCAAGTAACAGAGTCGGCAGGAGCAGTCAGGGTTGTAGTTTCCCACCAACTTAAGGCTTCATCAACTAGAAGCGATATTGCACATTCGAGCTTGTGCTCATCAGAGCACTGCAATTGCTTAGTTAGGATTTGAGTGGTCCTTTCTAACCACTGCTCATGTTCCTCGGGCTTATCCTCATTACAACTCGCGAAGGTAAAGGCTCGATATTGAGCAAGCTTCTCAATAGGGGCCCTACTTGGTCTAACATCAAAAGGGACAACGGGATGATCTTGCCTCAGATCAGATACTAACTGGTCAAACATCCCCTTCATACTCAGGAGGCATTCCCTTTGGACATCCGGTATAGCCGGGGCTACCTGCTCAGGGGCAGCTTCTACCGGTGGTTGTTCTTATTCTTGCGGAGGATTTGGTTCCATCCTCAAGCCATCGTTCTCATTAGACGAACCCTCGGGACTTTCATCTCCCAGGGCTAGTCTCGTATCAACCATACTACAAAAGGTAAACAAAATTCATTCAAATAAGCAAGAACACAAGCAAGTACGGTATAAACTCCTAGGTGGCATAGTTCAATCCTATATGATGCATGCACATTTGTTTCGGTCCGAGAATCACGTAACCGAAAGCTCTGATACGACTAAATATGACACCCTCGCCCCAGGTTAGGAGACGGGGGCGTCGACTGGACTTATAAACTTGTAATTAGACCAAATCATGTATACCCTTTTAGGACATTTCATTTATTGGGTGACAATTCAAGTTAAACTTATGCAATATATGTGTCCAATTCAAGGCCAATTTAAATCTTTTTCTAAACTTATACATATAAAGAATTCCAAATTTGAATTTAATTCATTTATCAATTCTAATCACATTCGAACTTGATCAGAACCTTTAACCAAATTTTATTTGTTAACCATCATTAATATGTTCTTATCAATCAACCAATTTCAAATCTCAAGTTTGAACCAAAAAGGCTTAGGGTATCGATACCCCCTATAGGGAGGTATCGAAATAGGGGTATCGAACCACTGTTCGATGATGGTCAACTATGTTGACCCGTTGAACATGGGCTGAGTAGCCTGGTTCGATACTAGTATCGAACCAGGGAGCTCACTGGAGGGTTTGGTATCGAGACCGGTATCGAACCAAGTCTGACTCGTTGACTTGTTGACTTAAGGTCATGGTAGCCTGGTTCGATACTGGTATCGAACCAGGAAGCTCACTGCCAAGTTTGACATCGAACCAGCTGGCTATTAACAAGGGGGTATCGATACCCAAGGGATTGGTATCGATACCCCTGTTCGAAATGACAGGTTTATCACTTCTAAGGCACTTAGACACTAACCAAAAGACCCTCTATATGATCTCAAACCATCCCTACCCTTGAGAGAACATTACAACTTGTTTAGGCAACAATAACCAACTAACCAATGACCATTCACACTACCTTATGACATTTAAAAAACTAGTTAACCTTTATTCCATGCTTTTGTTTTGACAACTAACATATCTATAATGTAGTTTTAAGGATTCACATGTTATCCTACTTAGTTCCATATTCTTTGTGCCCATATGCATATTACAATTGCTCCCAACACAAAACACAAACCAACCAAAACATATATGGCTAACCTAACATTATCAACATGCCTTATGGCTTACAAATCAAAGCTCAATGGCAACATATACAAAACATTAAATAATCTCAAATGCATGAATTAGTCAATACATGCTCACTATGCCACCATAAACTAGGAGTCAACCAAATGTACAAAATACCATACATTGCTTGCTTGGTGCCCTTGCTCAGGTTCAGTCTCGATCTAGCTTCTTAGCTCGTTAACCTATTGTTTTGGGAAGGAGGAAACAAATGGTGGTAAGTACTTACGAAGTACTTAGTGAGGCAGCCCTAGTCTAACCATATTAGACTTAACACAATAACAAATATAACATGTTTCAAGTAAGCAAACAAATCTAATTCATGGCAATAGTTCAATCAATGTTCAAGTTTATCCATAGCCAAATATCATGATTAACATGCCTTTCATGTTTATCATTTCTATCGTACAAATCAACGCCATGATCTATATGCTCAAGCTAGCATGAAATCAATGCATACAACTCATTAGTCCTTTTTCCATTTCTTAAGTTTTCATAGAACATTCATAACAAGGGCTACTTATAGCCATATAGTCATTTTCAATATTCATTAGCCATTTCACAATTCAAGTGCTACACTTAGCAACAATTCCATTTCGATGATCAATAGCAAATCATAATCAATTTTTCAATGCTTCATAAGCGAATAGTTCCAAGCAATTAAGGGTTGAAGATGGTGATCCCCTTGCCCCTCTTTCTAGCTTGCTCGAGTCTTTGATCTTCTCCGATGTCCTCTTCTCTCGGACTCTCTAACAAACCATATTCACGTAACAATTCATTAGGACATATCTAAGTTACTCAAATTTAAATAGTCACATGCTTAACAAAGGTAAATTTTCTCATTTGTTCGCTAGGGACAGCTTTGCTACCCTTTCGTAATTTGATCATATCTCCTTGATCCCATATCCGAATCGAGCTTATTTTATATCGTTAGAAAGATAAAATGATCTTATACAAGGAAAATTTAACCTCACGTTTTAATTATTTCCCTATCAATACCAGATTTCGTTCGAATTAGGCCTGTCCAGATTCGAGACTGCTCGGACAACCCTTACGGAAAGGCTTATAACTTTCTCTATGAAATTCCGATTGAGGTTCAGTAAATTTTTCCTTAAACCAGATATATGGGAGTATCATACTTCAAAATTTCAGCTCCTAACTCCTCCAAATTCGACCTAGGGAATTTTTCAAAGTTGACTACTCGGAATTGTATTTCTACTCAAAATCGGCTAACTTTCTTTCCATGGGTTTAGTTCTAGTCTAAGCTTATCTTCATGAATTTCCAGCCTCTCAACTCAACATTAACATCAACAAATCTCCAATTTCATCATATTATCAAATCAATTAACCCACATAATGCATTTACAAAAACCCCAAATCCTAGGCTTCTTACTTATTTGCTCAAGCTTCTCAAACTAAACCCAAGCAAACAAAGTCCTTAAATTAAGTTTCTATCAACCTAATTAACTTGTAAACATCATGGAATAATCAAAACCCAAAGCTTCAAAAAACCCAAAATATTTGATTGTGGAGAGATGAACTTACCAAGCAAATTAAATGTGATTTCTTAGCTAGATTCACCCTTCATGCAAAGCTTCTAAGTCTCCTTCAATGGTTTTCTTTCTAATTTCTCTCACAAGTCTCTCTCTCCCTCTTTCTTTAGCTTTTCACGTGAATGAAGAGAAGAAGGGAGGAGTGGCTGATTTTTTTTCTTGATTATTAATGGGGCATGTAAAGACTATTTTGCCCCTCACTTAAACCTTTTAGCAATTAAGTGTCCAAGGGCAATTAGAGGAAGTTGGAAATTTAGCATGCAATCCACCCATTCTCCATTTAATTCAATTTGGTCCCTCTTTTCTAGTTCGATTAACACATGATTTATTTTACGAATCTATTCGAATCATATTACTAACCCGGTTTTTTAGGGTGTTACATAGGGACCAAGAAAAACGTGGTAGGTCGAGCCTATGATATATATAATCTCTCGAATATTTATATAGTTTCATAATTAAACTGTCTGTAATCACGATGAGAAAAAGGGGTTGCATATATTCCCTAAGATGCGGAGAAGTTCCATAACGTTGACTAGTTTTTGCTCAAAATTCAAAGGCTATTCAAAAGATTATATAAACCATCTAATACCCTATGTTTAATTTAATTCATTCCAACTTTGCACTAAATTTGCATTACTTTATTCATTGCATTGATAACTTTATGGGTAAAATACACAAATAGTCACTAAATTATCCTTCAAAATATAAAATAGTTATCAAATTTTCAAAAGTTATATAATGGGTAGTAAATTTAATTTTTTGTTACAAAATGATTACAGAGTCGTTAACTGGGAGATATGACAGTTACAAAAATTTGTATAACAACATATTTAATCCTCAATATTTACATATTTAATCAATTTATACAACAATAATGAAAGTTAAATTAAAATTAAATTAATAAAATGTGTAAATATGTAAGATTAAATGTGACATGATTTAACTTTTCACAAGCATTAAGTCATCTAATTAATAATATTTAATGACTCAGTGATTATTTTTATAACAAAAACTAAAGTTTAATGTTATTATATAACTTTTAAAAATTTGGTGACCATAATAATTTAGCGACTATTTATGTATTTTATCCTAATTTTATTTATACCTCTAAAATTGCTTAAAAATCTACAATAAACTAATATATCATTTGTTATTGCAATTAACAATATATTATTATAGATAGAATAAATAATCTAGGTTCAAATAATAAATAATCCATAATATCCATTATCCTAGTAATTTAGGGTAAAAATCATCTACCTCTTTATTATGTCTCCATCCATGTTTTTCATTGAATTTAAAAAAAAATTTAAAACCCTAACTCTTATTTTCTATATCCTAAACCCTAAACCTTACATTCTAAAAAATACATCATACCCCTAATTCCTTAAACCCTAACCACAACCTCTAACCTTAAACCCTAAACACTAACCCCTAGAACCCCTAAACCTTCTGATTTAAAACGGAGACATAAAAAAAAGACAGACGATTTTCACACAATAATTTATGCCCCACAAAAAAGGTCCCTTATAATTTTTTTAGTTATTTTTTTAAAACTTTAACTCATAATTATTTAAAATTTATTATAATACTTTAATCAATAAATTTTTAAATATATATCTTATAAAAATTAATCGTTTTAATTATTTAATATAATTATAATTAAACTTTAAAAAAATTAATTTTTAAAAAGTTAATAATGTAATTTAAGAACGCAAATAGTCATATTTAAACTTAAGTAGTCAAACTATGAACATCTACCTAAGAAAAACCCGCTAATTAATAGGGAAAATAAAGAAATGATCCAAAATGACATCTAAGCTCTACTGTGCCATCTCTTTTGCGGAGTTTCTAGCTAGGATTTCAGTCAGAGTCTCACAGTTTGTCTGAAAGCAAATCCATCGTTCAGGACCCACACTTGTAATTTTGTAAGACATTCACTCTCCACAGAAGCAATCATATTTTTTATACGCAATTAAAACCTTCCCCCAAACAATTCCCTAAGCAATTTAGATTCTAATATGTAGTTTGATTTAAACTTTTCTTTTACTCTTTCTCAAGTCCAATCATCCTATCCTTGTCTAAGCTGTTGATTTCAGCCCCCCTTTTTCTTATCAAAGTGTACAATGGAGCAAACACGGTATTGGATGTGGACAAAGAGGAGATCAGATGGTTTGAGTTCTCATGATCATCTTCAATCATCAACAAGCGTGGCTGCGAATTATGATTCGTGGGAAGAGCAAGCTTTTACAGAAGATGCAGCTGGTCCTCTCGGAGGATGCATATGGCCTCCGAGGTCTTATTCTTGCAGCTTTTGTGGGCGTGAGTTTAGATCGGCTCAAGCTCTAGGGGGTCACATGAATGTCCACAGGAGAGATAGAGCTAGGCTTAAGCAATCCCCACCGACCGATCCCCACGATGACCATCTTCAAAATCATCAGAATCCCTTCTCACCTTTGGGTTTTCAGTGCCAGCCTGATGAGGTTTGTAACTTTGTTTATAACCCTAACCCTAATTCCAATCATCTTCCAACTAGTAAAGAGAATCGTCTTGAACCAACGTTAGTTCTTCTTTTCTCTTCACCCACGGTCCAAGAAATGCCCAACAACTCCCCAAAATCATGGTCAAACTTGGCAGCTGACAGATATTACCATTTCTCTGATCTAAGGGCTGATGAAGGAGACAAGAGTTCAAGAATCCTAGAATCTGAATGTAGGGTTGAAGCGGATTATGTCCAAACTACAGATTTGTCCGCAAGCTTGAATCTAGTTGTTCGAGAAACACGCCCTGCTACGTCTGGTAGTAAACTAGACATCGCCGTCAGTTGCAAGAGAAAGAGAAGTGATGATCATACACCCACAACCTTACCCTTGTTCCTCAAGCCGATTTCAGTTGAGGACGATATAGATCTTGAGCTAAGGCTTGGTCATCGACCCAAGGTAATTACGTAGTTTCATGACAAGACCATACTTGAATCTGGTCTTTTCTACAATGATCATATGTTGTGTGCAAGTGTAACCTACTGTCTCAGGACATCTTGCTTTGAGTTTGAAGAATTACTCACACATGGTGTAACAAAAGTTACATATGACTGAGGAAAAGGATAAAAAAAACATTTTCGTATTAGAGATATATACTTTACATCATCACCATGCATATGAGTCAATTAGCTTGCTCTCTAGACCAGTCTTGACGGTACCGTATAGACGCAAAGAAACAATATTGTTAGTTAAATCGATTGTGTGTGGTAGTGGTACTGCATTGATATTTGTACTAAGTTTATTTTTGAAATTCAAAGGTCGATAATAACTATGCCCATCTTTTCCGTACGAAGTTGCAGGCCTTGGTTTGATTTTCTAGGGTTTGTCTTCATTGAAACAACACATGAATGTATATTAGCTTCGATTATATATTCAGAATTGGATTAAGACAATCTGTTGCATGTGGCAAGGCATGATTCTTTAAATTAAAAAGTGCCCAGCTGTCTCATGTTGCAAATTCAGTAATAAGATGGAATGTTTTTGATATATTTGTATGGGTTTTGACAGAAATGAAAGTAAAAATTGTTAGACAGCTAGTGAGTTTGTGCCTGCAAACAAAAAAATAAACTGCATGAAACGTCGTGATGACTAATAATCTCTTTTTTCCATCAGAAATTTACAAAACAAAACTCTCAAAAACACATCACTTGTCTAAATCAATGAGAAGGGTATTCTAGTTCAAAGGCATATGAATAAGGTCAGATACACGGCAACATGCCTTCCTTTTCCTCTTCTATTCTACTAGCTATTACTCTATATCATATCTTAAGATCTTACATGACTTGATCTAGCTACTTGTCCGCTCTTAACTCTTTTTCTATAATTTTCTCTCTCCTCTTTATAATGCTTCCAAATTTGCCACCAACTCTGAGAATCATTACGTTTAAGTATTGCAAAATTATATTCCAATGTGCTTTATCTATTTATTAAATTATTGAAGAGAATATTATGCACCATGACCTATATCCGCTGTCTACGCATCTTTTGTTCCTTCTTCCTCTATTTAATCTCTTAATACATACCCTTGTTTATTTCAAAGAAAATATTCCCAGCGAAAATATATTAATAAAATATAAACTTTAGATTCATATATAATAATCTACTTAGATAAGTAAATCTATAATAAAGAGAGTTTTGTATTTTCAAAAAGAAAAATGAAAGAGTTAAAATCCTAGCCTTATAGGTATTTACTCAGAATATGAAGCTTGATGAAACAAGAGGAGCTTGACTTTTGGATAGGTTTCAGAGGGGAAGCGTGGGGCTATAACTACAAAGCTAAGATAATTAGTATACCAAAGGGAATGGATGCAGAACAAATTAGTTTCCATTAAAGAGATGGAAGATTGAAGGTTATTCAGGGCCTGTGTGGGTTCTTTCTTTTCTAACGATGCATGTGATAGTGAAATGAAACAGAGGAAAGTGAGATGGGTTCCTTTGGCTTCAACCAACTTCTATTCTATATGGGTGTAAGAAGGGCTTTAAAGGTGATTGGTTGGGTTGTCTTCATTAGGGTTTCGTCTGAGGATGAGGGTGTAAATAATGCAGCCAGCCTGAGCCCGAGCCTAGTACAGAGGGCAAAGGTTCAGAGTCAGAAACGCAGAGGGGGCGTTTATCTGATGCTGTTTTAGGGGAGGGGGTTCTTTTTTTAAGACACAAGTGGTGATGAGAGCATATTTGTCAATTGTCAGAGATAACATGCTGCATTTTTGGTATACCAAATTATTGTTTTAAAATAAGAGAGAATATCGAGGAAGAAAATCCTGAGTAATTGACAGTTTGTTTGATAAGCAAGAGTATATTATATTTGCATGGGAACTAGGGTGTAAACGAGCCGAGTCGAACTCGAGTAGCGCTAAGCTTGGTTCGGCTCGTTAAGATTTCGAGTCGAGTTCGAGCTTGAGTAATTTTAAACGAGCCTGAAAAATCTGAGCTCGGCTCGACTCGTTAAGAACTCGAGTCGGGTTCGAGCTTTTTTCGAGCCTAATCGAGCCAAGTATTGACCGATGTTTGATCGTGTTAGACTCGAGTAACTCTTATCTCTCAAGTCTCATTTAAAGTCTAATGAAAAAAAGACATTGATACATATGTTATGTAAACCCAAGCTTGTTGCTTTTAGGTTGTAGTATGTTAATTTAAGGTTTAAGACTTATGTTTAGGGTTTTAGGTTTAGAAATTTAGATTTTAAATTAAAAAATACTATATTTATGTTTTCGAGTAATTCGTGAGTTTTTCGAGTCGGGTATCATGTATCTCGGCTCGTCTCGTCAAGAACTCGAGTCGAGTTCGAGTCGAGTCGAGTTTTAACCGAGCTTTGACCGAGTCAAATTCGAGTAGCTCGCGATCTATCTCGTCTCATTTACTAGCCACCTTTCACGCTCAAAACTTATACCTACATACATTGAAATGCCTTCTCTCTCCTCAACTTGCACCAGTCATTAAGTTAATTTGCATGTTCAAATCTTATCTCATACCAGATACTAATACTATCGTATGCAAAATGTCGAAATTACAATATAATCCATTTGCAATTCTGATCATTGATGTAATTGCCTGCATACCCCACATTTTTGTCATTTTTTAATTGTTGATGGTTTCGCTCTCTTTTCTGCCTCTCGATGATTTTATTAAAAAAATATGATCATCCTTATATCCACCACTCAAACCATATTCGCTTGTACCAGCCTACAAGTAATAACTAATATCAAATAAAAAATAAATCAAAGACTTTTATAAAAAAAAACTTTACATACTTTATTGATTGATCAAGTGTATATGTAATACATTTACACCAATATAAATTTAACTATATCTAATTAATTAAGTGATAGTTAACTTAACTAAAATATATTCTCACGGATATAAAATCCTACTTAACTATAACTAACTAATTATATATAACTAAAACACGTTTTCACCGAGTGTTATTCTCTTCGATTTTCGTATTAATTGCCTAATTGGGATAGTAGCAGATTTTGGTTTTGGCAAAACCCAAAAGAACATCCTTTCAATCTTTCTTTCCTCACATATTAGAGAACAAATTGGACTCTTTCTTCCATGAATTTTGTGGAGAGAAAAAAAGGGTTAAAAACAAAAATCTGGGAAACACATCCACTCTGTTCATTCATGGTTATATTTTTTGCATTTGGAGGTGTGTGATTATGACTTAGAAGCCAACAGAAGAACAAATATCCTTCTCCTGATGTCCAATTGCACTTGAAGGCTTGAAGCTAAGTTTGAATTTGGGTTTAGCAGTTGGCATTTGGACTTCAAGTGTTCCCTGTCTCTTTGTTTTCTTGCCCGATTAAACCTGTTATCTTCCACTTGGAATGGTTAAAGAATTTAGTATTCAACTTTGCATCTTCAAAAATAATTATTACAAAGTTTCTCTTCAAATAAAGTATTTGCAAGAGCCAGGAACACACCTTCAATTGGAAAAGCATTTTCTTTTACAAACTCAATCAACCAACCCAGCCACTAAAATCAGAAACATAATGATGGACTTAGCTTTAGTCTAATGGATATGGAACTCCAACTATAAAATCTGGCATTAAGCGTAAGTGGAAAAGAAAGTTACTAATGGAGAGTGATGGAGTATGGTGAGGTTCGATGGATAAAGATATAAGGTAGTTTGAACCTTTCAACAAAAGTAAACAGCTTTGTTTCCTAGAAAACAACATGGATTGGGTTTCCACAGCTCCATTGCTGATGTTGGTTGGGTTAATTTGCCTTTTAAATTTTGCTTATCACCTCTCACAAACTGTATTCATCAGGGATGTCTTTGGGAAATATGTAAATGTAATGCCCCTCGGCCCTCAACCGGATACCATGGCCAGCAACAGCAGCTCTCAAGATTCCAAGATTTTAGGGCATGACATAGCGTAATGCCTAATTCAAAGCACATTAAACGCACGCCTCAGCTACAGCTCCCAGGCATAGTCTGATGAGAGAGATTATTAGGTGAACCATGTTCACCACATTATCCATGGTCCAAACAATCAGAACCGTTGATTTTTAAATAACCACCTAATAACTACCACCCACTAAGTACATGTAGGAAAGAGGTGATGATTCACTTGGAAAAAAAATTGAGATCAACGGTCTTGATTAATTGGGACCATAGATGACATGGTGAACAAAATTCACCTAATAATTTTTCCTCATGAGATGACGGGCTTGTTTCCTCTTTGAGCAAAATATGTACTAATACTAAGGAAGTCCAACTGTACTAAACTCGTTCGATTTCAAATATAAGCCATTATTTTTCTAATATCAGTATGTTTCCAGAGCAAATTAATCTTCAAGCAAACAACTTGAAATATATATGTTCGACCATGATGGCCTGGGTCGTTTATAGTGTACAAAAGTTCATAGTGATCTCCAATTAAGGGATTAATGCATATGAGCACCAACAATGGACACAAAATCTGACACGGAAAGAGTGAAACATTTAAAAAATAAAATGACATTTTATAATCAAAAACATAATCGAGTGACCTGTGTTACAATTGAACCTTTTTGTTTTTGAATCACTTCTCAACTGTCTGCCCGTGTTCATCGCGTGTTGTTAAAAAACAAATCATAAACAACCACCTTAAACCTTCAAGCTTTTCATTTTCTTCGTTTATATCAAACTCTTTTAACTCTTCACTCTTACATTTTAATTGTCTTTCTTGCTTTCACGATCTTGATCGTGGGATCGTCAGGTTTTGAACGCTTGAAGAATCGATAAAAGCGGTTGCATTTTCAGTTGTTGGTAGATTTGAAGTTTGGTTATTGAAGGAAAGAGAAGCATATATAAATTTCGCTCAACTCCCCTTTTCTTTTAGCAAGTTAAGATTTTGTGTAAGCGGATTTTTCAGAATACTGAGCGTTTTTTTAATTTAAACAATGATGAACTTAACTGCTGTCTCTTGAAGTACCATGGAACTGGTTGTAATACAACACGATGACGCTTTACATTGGTCGAGAAGCTTCAAAGGTGTGTGTATCTGTGTTGTTTACTATTCGAGAAATGAGAAATTATTTAGGGATTTTCATTTGATATTTAGGCTGTTTTTCTTCTAGTTGTGGAAGAGAATTTGTGCGGAGACAACTATAGAGATCAATCTACTTCTAGACAATTGGAAATACGTTCTTGTCGGTCTCATTTTTCAGGTTACGTTTGCTTTTTCATCTTTATTCAAATTCAACCCAGTTTCTATTACCATTATCTATTTTGTTCCAAATTTCAAAAGTCAATTTCTTCCTCAAAAAGGACAAAAAAACTTATTTTAGCAGTAGATGTGTAGTAGGAAAGCAAGCATTTTTTTAATGAAAAGTAGTATCTGGTGAACTGTACTGATCGTTGTTTTTATACTTGGGGAAATAAAGCTTATGCTTTTAGCCTAAGATAAATCTCTATCATGGTCCATACAGATAAAATTGCTTTAGCAACGACCTAAACTAGTCTGTTACTTTACATTGGTTTTCAAAAGTTTTTTTTTGGGTCATCCATGCTATTTTACTGTTTACATCTTTCAAATTTGAAGTATGCTTAATCTGCGATCGTTTTAGAACTTGAAATTTGGTAGGCTATTTATTTTGTTTTGGATCTGAAATGTGCATTCACTCTCTGCAGTACATTCATGGTTTAGCCGCCCACGGAGTTCATTATTTACACCGGCCAGGGCCAACACTTCAGGATGCAGGATACTTTCTTCTTCCGGTTAGAAAAAATTTCTTTAATTTTTGCTCTTTGCTTGTATCCACTATGTATTTATTATTCGGTGAAATGCATTCTTATTCTATTTTCTTATAATTTTAGGAGCTTGGACAAGATAAAGCCTACATCAGTGAGACGGTGTTCTCTTTTGTTTTTTTATTATTTGTCTTGGTAACGTATTCTGCTGTTGGTCCCCCCAAATTCCATTAGTTTTTTTCCAGCTCTTACATTTTTGCTAAATGTTATTACCGTCCTATTTCTATTCTATTAGAATCTTTAAATTCTCCAGTTCACTTCTGCATTGCTATTTGCAGTGGACTTTCCATCCTTTCATCTTCAAGAGCAAAAAGATCTACACAGTTCTGGTTTGGCGCAGGGTGCTAGCATATTTAGTTGTGAGTATCGTGCTTAGTGTTTTGTTATAAATGCAACTGATATAGGGTCTTGTTCCCGGTCCACTTTTTGGGTTATTTCTTCTATCATATTAGGCTAATGTATGAAACTGTGGTTAGGTGAGAATCAACTGAAGCATAGTTGGTTTCTCCTATTAAATATTAGATGAATAATTGTCCTCATTCTCTGTCTAGTAATTCATTGAGCTGCTAATTCATTCTGACGAGCTCTGTTTTGTCTTAAATTGATTTCAATTACAAAAAAGGCTGATGAGTTTCCCTTTCCACTTTTGTAACCAAAAGTGTCTTTCAATTTTAATTACTACCGTTTTCATCAATCACCTTTTCATTTAAACTGAATTCTATGCTAAAGTTGTTCAGCTACCTTAAAATTTGATGATTTTTGATAAATAAGGCAACCTTAAGCATTTTATAGTTATTTTACTTGCAGTTTCTTATCATTATTTATTTGCTGCAGGCTTCTCAGTTCCTCCGAATCATCTCATTCTATTCTACTCAGCTTCCTGGACCAAACTATCATTGCCGAGAGGTATAGACGTGAAATTATCAGTGTATTTGCTCTCGACTTCATGCTTACATTTTGAAATGTTATTCTTTTATTATTTTTTCTGCATTGAACATTTGTTATGAAATGAATTTGGATTTTAAGACCATTTACTAAACATGTTTTTGCAGGGTTCGAAGATTGCCAGGTTGCCAAAACCGAGTAATGTGTTAGAAGTCCTCTTAATTAATTGTATGTATTCTTATTTTATTGTATTATTCAGTTTACCGCCTTTAAAGATATGAACATGTTTTCTTAATAATTATTTTGGATCCTTTGCTCGTCAAACATTTGCAGTTCCCCAAGGTGCAGTATATGGTTGTGGTGACTTGATTTTTTCATCACATATGATCTTTACTCTGGTCTTTGTGCTCACCTATCAGAAATATGGATCACGAAGGTAAAATCTAGCTTATTCCTTTCACTTCTTTTAAGCCATTAACCCCAAAGATAAAGGGAAACTAACGAAGGAAATGTAACAATTTGCACATTGAGAAATTTTATTTTGATTACCATTCTTATAACATTTCTGATTCACAATTAACAAAATATTTTGATCAAATTTTATGGCGAAGTTTGTTTTAACTGTTATCTCGTACACAATCAAGGGAATTATTCTTGCTTGCTCTAATTGTACCCCAATTTTGTTTGATTAGTTTTCTCGTACACAATCATGAAAAATATTCTTGCTTGCTCCATTGACATGCATGAGTAGACAAATTGATGTATTTATGATGGTACATTGTTGTACAATTGCAGGTGTATAAAACAGTTTGCTTGGTTGCTAGCTGTTATTCAAAGTCTCTTGATTTTAGCATCCCGCAAACATTACACGGTTGATGTAGTTGTTGCATGGTATTACTTTCGAAATTTCTATTTGATAATTCAAATTTTACTCTTTTTTTTTTTCAATTTAGTTCACCGTTGTATGATTTTTCTGCAGGTATACTGTTAATTTATTGGTATTCTTCATAGACAAGAAACTACCAGGTCAGAATGTTTGGCCTTTATCTAAAGCTGTAGTAGAACAAATATTTTAATTCACCCCCCAGTTGTTGGGGAATAACCCTTGGCAGGGGCTTTAACAGTATCATGTTACTGCAGAATTGCCGGACAGAAGCAGCGGAAATTCACCTGATCTGCTACCATTGAGCACCAAAGACAAGGATAGTAAGACCAAAGAAGAGAATCACATGCTCTTGAATGGGAATTATGTAGACCCTGAAGATTGGTTATAGTAAATTTATTGGTTAATTATTTTCCTCTTTGAATATCTTCATGGTGATATCCAATTGAGGATGCATTAATGTTTGCCTCCTTTTTTTCATTTCACAGGCCGAGAAATCTAGTAAATGACAAGATTTGTGGAAATGTCAATGGAAGGTATGTCAGATACCTCAATGAATGTTTGCATAGATGATGGAAGGTGTTGGTACAGTGTGATGGGGCTGCCTGCTTAATCCTTATTATCTTGGATTATAAGGCACGTCTCCTTCCCAGTAAATTTGATGATTTGTATTTGTAGAAAACAGAACTCGAGTAGTTCATTGTGCAGTGCTCTGTGTAAATACATAAGCCGTCACCATCATCGGCATCAACATGTATCATGGAAGTTTCCGAGTTCTTATCACTGCTGTCATCTCTTTGTGGCGTTGATAGAACCCTCATTTACTGTAGCTTCTGTGGCAACAAAATGTGGAATGGTGAAAGTTTAATTGTCCTTGTCTCAATGCCGAAGGTTATTGAGATGAACATGAACCAGTTTAAATTGAGTATTAAATGTTTATATTTCATTTCCAGACAGGATTGCAGATGGGGACTTGAATATAGAAATGAAAAACCCAAGTAAGATCTGAAACATATAGAAAAGTGTCCAAGGGATAGGAAGTGTGGCCCATTGATGTTGTGTTGCGGTAACCAGGCTTTGAAAACTATGATTCGTCGTGCAACCAAATAGGCTGATGTCCACGGGATCCAGCACACGTCTTCTTACTGTTTTCATGTGCTGGTAACCTAGTGATGTAAGTTGATTTGTTTGTTTAGATGCCCCCTTATATTGTATGAAAGAATGGAGAAACTACGTCAAGGCCAATTAATCAAATGTAATTATTTAATTAATTTGTTAATCTTATTTTTTTATTAAGTGAATCTTTATTAATATTTACAATAAATTAAGTTTAAAAATAATTTTTATCAAGTAAAGATTCACTTGATAAAAAAGATAAAATGAATAAATTAATTAAATATATGTATTTGATTGGTTGATGAATAATATTTTATCGATGAGATGAACAAATGAATCTTATTTTTTTCTTTATATAACTAAATTATCCTGTCTTTTTATGAACATTGATTATACATGAACATTAGCAAAGCCCGAGCATTGTATCAATAAGAACTTTTGAAATTAAACTCAACTATCGAGTAAGAATATTTCTCTATTGTTAAAACATAAAATTGTTAATTGTCTTGCAATAGAAATCCATTAACACTTTCGAATTATATTTGATATATATATATATATATATCAAGATTATAGTTCATGAGTTATGGTTTAAGAATGATGACACTAAATGATGTTAAAAAATTTAATTAGAGGATATGGAAAAGAAAAAAAAAACTTTAATTCATTGTTATTACATTGATATAAGTCATTGCTTTGTGCTTTGAGTTTGCTTAATACGAATCAAAGTTACATCTGTCCAAAAATATCCAAAACAAACCAGTAGTGATTAATATTGACATAATAGAGGTAAGTGAATCAATAAAGTAGCCAAACTCGAAAGAAAAATCATTATTGATGGTCCAAGACCATACATATTGATAGATAGAACTTCCATTTATTTGTTGAATACACAAATCGACCGAAAAAATCATAACTATACTTAACAATAAAATATTGGGAAAAGCCCACCTACGACGAAGATTTTTTGTTGCCGTCGGAAAAAGTAGGAGTCGTAAAAGATAAATAAAAACATTGATAAAATTATTGAAAAATTAAGCAAGAACAAGATATGAGAATGAATTCATGACATAAAGCCCCGAACATTCATGTTGCCATAAGCACTGCTCATTTTACCTTCGTAATATTCATTGTTATTGTTTTTATGTTTTGTAAGGTCACTATCTCATTTAAGGTAAGAAAACCTAATGTATTTGCAGGTTAACCAAATTATCATAGGAAAAATCGTGATAAAAAGATTATAAATTATTTCTCAAAACTTTCGAGTAATGTTATTGGTATCTCTATGACTCTTAAAATGGTGGTATATGATATTATATAAATATATTTGTAAAACAAGTAGTTAATATTTTGTTTTATGATTCTTGGTCTGTAAAGGCTTTTAAGTAACCTTCCTAATTATTTCGTGAGTTAAAGTTTCATATGTGATTTCATGGTTTAGTTATAAGTAAATTCGTGAGATGTAATGTTTGTGAAATATGTTTGATGTTTAGATTAATAAGATATGGATTTTATTATTATATACTATTTCATTTACATAATCGATGTTACAAAATTATGTCTTAGTATACCATTAGAATTACTATACATTGTTGTAAGCTAAGTCTTTGATTTCTCTTTTGAATTTTTATTTATTTTTTTGTTTTTGGTGATAGCTTTGATCTTGGTTATATTTTAGATATAATAGTTATATTGTATCATATTTTATGTTAGATTCGTCAACAAAAAGAGATTAAGGACATAAAATATTATAAAAAGTATAACATTTTTAAATTTATATTTTGTATCTTATAATATTTTTATTTGATATCATATAATACTATACGTTATGTTATACTCGTCGATAGAAGAAGGTTAGTAGATTATTGTTTCGATCAAGAATGTGGAAAGTCTATGGCGTGAAGATATCGAACTGTATTCATTTTGATATTGGAACCTAACTTGTAACATTTATATTTTATTATTTTTTGGCATAAAAATAATTTTAATCCTTAACGTTTGTAACTTTTATTGTTTTGGTATTTATTCTTTTTATGGAATAAATTTAGCCTTTATACTATATCTTTTTGACAAATATTTTATTTTTAACTAGTTTGATGACTGGACTGTTAAAAATTTAACGATGATGTCATGTCATATGCATATGATAATATATTTTAAATGACATAGCATCTAACCTCTCAAATATATTTATATGAAATATAATTTTATTTCAATATAAAATATAAACAATTAAAATTCAAATAAAATATTAAAAATTAATTAATTCTAAAATAAAAGACTAATAAACATTCACAACCCTAACTACAATAGAATCAAAATCATATCTTAAAAAAATTTGAAAACAATTTGAAATTAATTAATTTTTTAAAGATAAAATTTTGATTTTATCGTAGTTAAAGGGTTGAGAATGTTTAGTAACCTTTTATTTTAGAATTAATTATTTTTAATATTTTATTTGAATTTTATTTTTTATATTTTATATTAGAATAAAATTATATTTCATATATATGTATTTGATAGGTAAGATGCCATGTCATTTAAAATATATTATCATATGCATATGACATGTCATCATTGTTAAATTTTTAACGGTCCAATCATCATACTAGTTAAAGAATAGGATGTTTGTCAAAAAGATATAGGTCAAGGGCTAAAATTATCCTAAAAAAAGAATAAGGGCCAAAACGATAAAAATTATAAACGTTAAGGGTTAAAATTATCTTTATGCCTTATTTTTTTTTAATTTTTGTGATATAAGAATCTTGATTAGTAAATTTTCCTTTCTAAAAGAAACTGACGTTTAACTTTAAAAGAAAATTTTATCCTATTTATAACTTGATTTCGTTATATATGGTTATAACTTATAAAATAATTATTTTATGCACTAATAAGAAAAAATATTTTATAAATATGTTAAATTTAATTTTAAAAATAAAAATTTATTTATTTTTATTCTAAAATTTAACTTAATAGACTTTAAATTTTAAATTTTAACCATAAATCAAAATCACATACAAAAAACAAATTTTCTATTATTTGTGTATGAAATATATTTTCATTGTTATATAACTATGGCCATATTTGACAAGTAACGAATAGCTGATAGCATATTACATTAGAAAATAGTTGATAAATGATTATATTAGATGATTTGATCAACGAGTTGTATAAGTTGATTGTATAAAAGTGTTTGATAAAATTAACTGATAGTTGATAGTTGTTTAATTATTTAAACAAACAAAATAACATATAAAGACATAATTATATTCGATGCTAGCTTGAATAACTTATTAATTATCAATATTTTGTATATTAGTTAGATTATATAAAATATTTTTAATATAATATTACTAAGTATATTTCAAGGATGTCACGACCCGAGTTTTGGAACTCGGAGTCGGGTTAACCCGAAGTTGTGGGCCTCGTGTTGGGTCTTGAGTGTCTTGTTGGGCTTGAGGAGTTGTAGTTGGGCTTGGGCTAGGATGATGGTTTAGGTTTAGAATGGTAATTGGATAATTGGGGTGTTTGGGGAGGGTAAAGAGGAGTCATTTTTTGTATGGTGCAGAGAATGATCTCGGACCCTCTTTATTGTCTTCTTCCCCCTTTTCTCCATCCATTTTCACTCCCAAACCAATCACCAAAGGTTTGATATTGAGTGTTAGAGTGTGGAATCCCGTTTTGTAGCTAGAGGGAAGTTTGTTCAGCTTTGGAAGATCTTCTTAGCAAGGTAAGTTTGGTTTATTTTGGTGGAGGTAAGGTTTTAGTGGGTTTTTGAGTTAAGAACGAGAAATGGTTCTTGGGAGAGCTTTAGATGGTTATGAGCTCGTTTTTAGCTCTTTAGAATCGTTTTAGATAGAATGGTAACTGTTGGTAGCTTATCTTGTAGTAAGGAAGCAAGGTGAGCCATCTTCAATCTTGGGCAAGGAAAAGGTTTAGGAACTTGTTGTGGAGCTTCTTCAGCTCGTTTTGGAGGTTGGTACACTTCCAAATCCTTTGCATTTTTATGTGCATCATCATTTTAGCATGCTTGATTGATTGTGAGATGGTTTGGCTAGGATAGAGCCTTTGCATGCTTTAATGGTGTGTTGAATTTTAGTTGATGAAATTGAGTAAAATTGATTAGAAACTCACTTAAACTACTTCAATAATAAGTAGGAACGTTTTGGGATCGATTGGGGAAGATTTGGTTAGGATTCTTAAGTTTTTCATGTTGCAGACCTGCATTTCGTGTAGGGGTATCGATACAACTGGTATGGGTATCGATACCTCTTGTATGGGTATCGATACCATAAAAAGGAAAATAGGTTGTTTAAGCAGGCGTTTTGGAACGCTTAGCCCGTGTATCGAAACCAAGTCCTTCAGTAATATTTTGGTTCGATACCTCCTTAGAGGCATATCGAAACAGAGAGCCGTATCGATACCCCATATAGGTGTATCGATACGGGTTGGTCTCCCTTGGTCTTGAATCATCGTCATGGCATATCGGAACGTAAGGGAGGTGTTCCGATACCCCTATACAGGTTTATCGATACTCTTGGGCAAATTTGCCTAAGTTTTAAGGGTTGAGTTCAGGGGTCCCTTAATTCATGATATATGTCCCTATGGGTCGTTTAAGACACAAAATGACTAATGAAAATGGTAATTGGTGGTATGGACTTTAATATGATAGAAATTACCTTGCATGCTTGGTTTGGTTTAATTATGGTATTGGTTGATATGAGATCCTAGGTGGATCACCTTGTGTGGTATAAGTCATTGTTGATGGGATTTGGATACTCAGTAAGTGATAGTGTTGCAACATAATTAAAGACCATCCAATGTGAGATTCCGGGTGATGACTTTTCTCGATGTGAGATTCCGAGCTCCACTCGATGTGAGATTCCGAGTATACTAGCTCGATGTAAGATTCTGAGCAGCCCGATGTGAGATTCCGGGTTGGGTGAGTTCCTAGTGTCGGGTTGGCAATGGGTCTTACTTCTGATTTGTTTACTTTACGTTTTGGTTGCATTTGGCATATCACATCATCATATTATCTCATCTTGAATTTTATAGTTATGATTCACTTGAAAGCACAGTCGATAGGTTGTGTACCCACTGAGCTTTCATAGATCAGCGTTTTGAAATTTATTTCCATGAGTAGATAAATATATATCGATCGTGTGGACATGGAGGAGCACCATCAACGTAAAATTTTAGTATTGACCGGTTGGTAGAGTATAGTTGCTAGATTATTGGGCTATGTATTCGTAGGATCCATGTTAAAATTTGTAACTCTGTTTTATTTTAAAGTGTTTGGGTCAAATACTTTTATTAAACTTGTATTTGGAGCACACTTTTATTTTAAAGTGTTGAAATTTGTAACTTTGTTTTATGTTGAAATTGGTTAACTACTTTTGATTTTAATATTGTTTTAAATTTTATGTCGTATTTGATGGTACACTTGGTTTGATTTGAGAAATTTTATGGATACGGGTTGGGCTAATGGCCCAAATATGGCACCCAGGTTTGGGGTGTTACATTTAATTGTATCAAAGCATAGGTTTAGTCAGTTCTAGGAAGTCCCCGGGGATAAGATTCGAGTGTTGTGATAAGTGTCTAGCGAATACATGCCTATGAGTCTTAGTAGTACTTGAAAGCTGATTTTCGATGGTGTAATCATTTTGTTTGACTGTGCAGAAGTGAATCATGCCTAGGATGTTTAAAGATGTTAAGGAGAGCTTGGGTTACCATGAGAGGAACGTTGGTGAGGATAATATGCATGAGGTGGACGAGTTAGAGGAAGGGTTTAGGCAAGGGGCAAATTATTTCCCCCATCTACATTGTGCTTTGGATCGGATAATGATGGCTATTCCGAGGCGTGCACCTACCCCACGTGAGGCACTTATCGAGAGGGTCTGTAGGCAAGGTGCTATAGATTTCTTGGGTTCTAGCCAAGATAATCCTGTGAAGGCAGATTAATGGCTTCGTGATACTCGATGAATCATGAAGCAGATGAGGTTAAGGTCCGCGGATAAACTGTCTTGTGTTCTGTCTCTAATTAAGGAGAACGCAAGGTAATGATAGGAAACTGTTGAGATTGAGTGCTACCCCGATCAACTGACGTAGGACGACTTCTTGGATAAGTTTGAGAAGAAGTATGTGGGCGAGACTCACATCGATCGGTTGATAGATCAATTCACCCACCTTGTGCAAGGTAACCGTATAATCTTTGAGGATGAGCAGGAGTTCCTACAACTGAGTAGGTATGCACCCGAGTTGATATCTACCCAGAAGATGAGGTGAAAGAGGTTTCTGAGAGGTTTGAGGAAAGAGATCCAGGCCTATCTGATAGCTAACCCACCGATAGTGTTTTCTGAGTTGACGGCTAGTGCTGAGGACTTAGAGCAGGTGCAAGGTTTGACGTATGGTTCTGCAGGAGGTTCAGGAAATACTAGTGGGAAGAGTCAGTCCTCTAACAGCTCTCAGTCTCAGTCTAGGAGGGACAGAAACCGTTGGAATCAAGGAAGGGGAACATCGAATCAGAGTTCTAGGTCAGACCGTAGGTCGGAGTCTGCTAGCCGTATGCGGCCTTGATCATCATCCATAATGAGCCCCGAGAGTTCTCAGGGGAGTGCAGGTATGTTAGTTTATAACCAGTGTGGTCGTAGGCACCATGGTGAGTGTTGGGGACCGAACAAAGTTTGTTTTGAGTGTGGATCTCTAGATCATCTTTTTAAGGATTGTCCTGCTACTGCCATCACCGTACCGGTTCAGACTCAGAGAACCTCCTATCCGGCTCAGAGGGGTCGAAGGTTCTCTAGAGGAAGAGCGAGTCAGACCACCAACCACCAGATTAGGGGCACGTTTTAGTCTACCGCTAGTGCACCAGCGAGGCAGTATGCAGTCAGAGCTTAGGAGGAGTGTGAGCCCATCGATCTTATATCACATACTTTCTCATTGTTTTTTGTACCTATAGTAACATTAATGAACTCGGGGTCTACGCATTCATATATTCGTAGTGGGATATCGAAACTGTGAGGTTTGCCTACTAAGGATCTAGAGATAGAGGTTAGAGTGACAAGTCCGTTGGGTTTAGATGTGTTAGTGGATAAGGTGTATCAAAGGTGTCCGATCGAGGTGCAAGTTTCAATCTTCCCGGCGGACCTTATGGTCTTTCCTTTTCAAGAGTTTGATGCAATCCTAGGGATGGATTGATTGTTTGAGCACGATGCTAGCTTGGGTTATAGAGCTAAGAGTTTAAAGTTGAGAGTTGTCGATGGGTCTAAGTTAGTGGTCAGAGGAGGAAGGAATCCTTGTATTCATAACGTTGTTTCAGCTTTGGCGGCACAAAGGTTGATACAAAAAGGGTGTGAGGCTTTCTTACCTCACGTAATGGATGTGAGTGTTGAGGTCCCAGCTCTGGAAAGTCTACGGATAGTTTGTGAGTTTGCCGATGTGTTTTTAGAGGAGTTACCGGGTTTGCCACTGGACCGAGAGCTTGAGTTTCGTATAGAGGTGTTGCCAGGTACAACACCGGTGTCCATCACTCCTTATCGTATGACACCAACCGAGATGAAGGACTTAAAGAGTTAGATCCAAGAGTTGTTAGAAAAAGGGTTTATCCGACCGAGTGTTTCACCTTGGGGTCCTCCAGTTTTGTTTATGAAACAGAAAGATGGGTCAATAGTGCAGAAATAGGTGCTATTTTACGAGAAAGATCGTGCTTTTTGTTGATGTTGTGCAGGTAAGGCAAAGTAGAAAGTTAAGGAAATTTGTCATGGCATTCGTAGAAGGATAGCAATGGGAAAATGTCATGGCAAATATGGAGGACTCCTGTGCTGAGCTAAACGACAAGAAGATATTTTGAGAAGAGTGCCATCTGGTGCCATTACAGCCTGACCATAGCTACCACAGTCGGGGACCACTACAGCCTGGCCACAACCACCACGGTAGGGGACCACAGCCAATATTGCCTGATTGTGAGCCACCTCAATAGGGGACCACTGTCACCAATATCATCTCTGCAGAAATGCCATGACGTGAACAGGGCAAAAATGGAATTTCCAGCAAACCCTAGGGTTTTCACCCCCCATTTGATAATGCATGGTGACCTTATAAAAGAATAACCTTTCTCCTTAGAAAAGGAGGACCTTTGGAGCAGATTTTGAGGCACAAGGAGAGCAAAAAGCGGCGGAGAAAGTTTCCACCTTTCTTCCCCAACCGTCGTCTGAAGGGTCCCTCCGTTGATCGAGCTTGAAGGGAGTGGCGTGCTACGCACCCAAGAGGGGCTAGCACGCTAAGGCGTCCCATGGTGGTCGAAGAAGCCGACGGTGGCGCGGACCAAGGGTGTCTTCTTTCCTCTTCCTTTGCTTTATTTATATCTTTGAGAGATTTTATGTGGATGATTTAAGGATGGTATTAGTGGTTAATATTTGTTCTTAAACTCTTTCACCCACCATGTGTTAGCTTTATTTGGTAGATGCTTTTGTGGATGATTATCTTTTGCTTTTATTAATATATTGCCTTCTATGTGTTTGTGTATTTGCTTTGCTCATTGTTGATAATCATCTAGGCATTGTAAGAGGCACGACCAATGTCCTTTGTTTAGGTGCATGCTAGAGCACTCGAAAGAGGCGTAGCTATAGATCCTTAGATCACTCGGAAGAGGCTAAGGGAGGATCTACGTGAGTAATGGGTTCTAGACTGAAAATAGAGCCCAATCTAAACCTAGAGCACTCGGAAGAGACGTAGGGGAGGGTTTCAACGACTAAAAGGAGTGTACTTTAACCGATAGGCTAGAGTATCATTCGCGTGACAGGCGAAAATACCATTGCATTTTAGTTTGTCAGGTTCCTATGACTCGGGAGAGCGGGAGCACTTAAGAAACCTCTGTCGAGTAGATATGCACCATAGTTGCCTTATGTTAGTAGAAGTGAGGGGTAAGAAGTTCATAGGAGTTCTCACCAGTCATTCCCGAGAGAGCTCATCAATTGAGGATCGTTACGACATATTGCTCACCTGTGTTCTCTTATCTTGCTTTTGCCTTGGCATTTACAAAGTGTTCCTCTGTTTCCTCTTTTTCCTCTGTTTTCTCTATTTTTTTGCGATCACATTACCATACTCTTCACACACCACATTCATACATTTATCGTGTCATCACCATCCATTCTATTTTGCCTTGGCATATTTTGGTTGCTTGCATTCTAAAATTGTCATAGCATTTTACCATAGCACTTCACTATACATATCTATTTCCATCTGTTTATATCATTTTATTTATTTTCCTTTTTAGATAGTGACACCTTTTTGCCTTGACAAAATTAACTTACACTTTACCCCATTCTCGTGGGAACGATACTCACTCACCCTTTATTACTTGTACGACTGTGTATACTTGTACATATGTGATCCGCATAATTTTATAGTAGCACAGGCCGGTCACCAAGTTTTTGGCACCGTTGCCGGGGATTTGGCGAGTAAAGTTTATCATTTTTACCTTGGCATTTTTGTTTTTCTTTGTTTATTTTCTTAGTTTCTTTTTACTTGTTTTTCTTTTTAGGGCTTTTTCCTAGGGCGTGAGCAGAAGGTCTACTGACGGACCTATCTATCCTTTTGTGCCTGAGATTGAGCGATTGTTTCAACAAAGTAGGCGTATTCAGCGTAGAGCTATGGACCCACCAGCAATGCAAGACCCGATAGTTCAAAATGTCGGGGCAAATATGAATGTTGTTGCACCTCGACCGAGAGCTATTAGGGATCATTTAAATCCTATCTTGGATGATCTTAATCCTGGCATCGTGGCACCAGAAATTCAAGCTACACACTTTGAACTCAAGCCTTAAACAGAACTACCCTACTCACGATCTAGAGCTTGCCACAATCATCTTTGCTTTGAAGATATAGAGGCATTATCTTTATGGGGAGAAATGCTACATCTATACGGGCTATAAGAGTTTAAAGTACTTGCTTACTTAAAAGGAGTTGAACTTGAGACAACGACGTTGAATAGAGCTACTAAAGGACTATGATTATGTAATCGAGTACCATTTAAGTAAAGCAAATATGGTGGTGGATGCTTTGAGTAGAAAGTCCATAGCGGACTTGAGGGCCATGTTTGCTTGTTTGAGGTTGACAGATGATGGTGGTATTTTGGTCGAAACTAGGGTAGAACCTACGTTGGTACAAGAGATAAAAAGGACACATGTGTTGGATGAGGACTTGATAGCTCAAATAGAGGCATTTCAGAGAGGCGAGCTTACAGACTTTGAGGTACGAGATGGTGGATACTTGTACTTCAAGGGACGTTTGTGTGTTCCTGCTTTGGAGAATCAGAGGGAGCGTATCATGAGAGAGGCACAACGTAGCCCTTATACAATACATCCGGGGAGCAACAAGATGTACCAAGATCTTAGACCGCTCTATTGGTGGCCTTGTATGAAAAGAGACATCTCAGAGTTTGTGACGAGGTGCTTAGCTTGTCAGCAGGTAAAAGCGGAACATCTGGTTTCTTCAGGTTTTCTTCAACCTATCCAGATTCCACAATGGAAGTGCAATGGGGTCACCATGGACTTTGTTACGGGGTTGCCTTTGTCTCATAGGAAGCATAATGCCATATGGGTTGTTATTGACCGGTTGACCAAGTCTGCTTACTTTTTGCCTATGTGCATGGACTTTAGTTTGGAAAGGCTAGCTCAGTTGTACATCAAGGAGATCGTGCGATTGTATGGAGTGTCATCTTTGATCATATCGGATAGAGATCTGCGGTTCACATCAAGGCTTTGGAAAAAGATCCACAGTGCTTTGGATACCAAGTTGCACTTTAGTAAAACTTTTCACCCACAAAATGATGGTCAATCTGAACGGGTCATTCAGATTCTTGAAGACATGCTTCAGTGTTGTGTAATGGACTTCGAGGGTTGTTGAGAGGAGCAACTACCATTGGTTGAGTTTGCTTACAACAACAGTTATCAGTCAAGTATCAAGATGGCTTCGTTTAAGGCTTTGTATGGACGCAAGTGTAGGACACCCTAGTGTTGGATCGAGCATAGAGAGGAAAATAGATTGTTTAAGGCAGGCGTTTCGGAACGCCTAACCCGTGTATCAAAACCAAGTCCTCCAGTAACATTTTGGTTCGATACCTCCTTAGGGGCATATCAAAACTGGGAGCCGTGTCGATACCTCATATAGGTGTATCGGTATAGGTTGTCTCCCTTGGTCTTGAATCATCATCATTGCGTATCGGAATGCAAGGGAGGCATTTTTATACTTGGGGAATTTCGATACCCTTATACAAGTGTATCGATATGCTTGTGCAAATTTGCCCAAGTTTTAAGGGTTGAGTTCGGGGGTCCCGTAATTCATGATATAGGTCCCTATGGGTCGTTTAAGATACAAAATGACTAATTAAAATGGTAATTGGTGGTGTGGACTTTAATATGATAGAAATTACCTTGCATGCTTGGTTTGATTTAATTATGATATTGGTTGATATGAGATCCTAGGTGGATCACCTTGTGTGGTAGGAGTCATTGTTGATGGGATCGGATACCCAATGAGTGATAGTGTTGCAACACAATTGAATATCATCTGATGTGAGATTCCGGGTGATGACTTTTCTCAATGTGAGATTTTGAGCCCCACTCGATGTGAGATTCCGAGTGAGGACTCGATGTGCTATTCTGAGTATATTAGCTCGATGTGAGATTCCGGGCCGGGTGAGTTCCTAGTGTCGGGTTGATAGTGGGCCTCACTTCTGATTTGTTTACTTTACGCTTTGGTAGATTATTGAGCTATGTATTCGTAGGACCCATGTTGAAATTTGTAACTCTGTTTTATTTTAAAGTGTTTTGGTCAAATACTTTTATTAAACTTGTATTTGGAGCTCCTTTGATATTTTGGATTGTTTAACTACTTTTGATTTTAATATCGTTTTAAATTTTATGTCGTATTTGATGATACTCTGTTTTATTTTATCGGGGTGTTACAAAAGATCTCTATATTAATTTATTATTTATATAATTTTTTAATTAAATATAAATATAAATATGTGAGAATAAAAATATTATTTTATAAATTTCTTAATGTAAATACACGACGGTAAAAAAATAAAATAAAAAAATTAAATTTAGGTTATTTGTAGATTTTGTTTACTTGTTAAGGGTAAAATGATAACTATTATGCTAAACTCTCTAATTTTGAAAAAGCTAATCTAATCTACTATTCGCCAAACATAAAAATTAATAAACTGGATTGATTAAACCTCTAATTTTGGATCAAACAAGACATAAATTTTAATGTGAGAAAAAAATTCTAATAATAGTGATCCTTTGTGTGGGTTATCTTATTAAATAATGTGCTTTGTTGCAGGTATTGATAGACAAACTCGACTCAAAAATATTAAATTATTTAATTTAACTCATGTGAAAAATTAATTTATCTTGACTTGATTAGTAATTTTATATAGTCGACCCAATTTAAATTTTTTAAAATAAGATTTGAGTTATAAAATTAAAATTTAAATAACTAATTTTTTTTAATAATTATTTATCAATTTTTAAGTTTAAGTCTTTAATTCTGTTTGATATTTTATATATATCGTATACAAATATAAAAGAGTTAGTTTAAGTAAAATTGATATGTATTTACAACTAAAATTATAAAAAATTCAAAAATTTGACACAATTTAATTTAATTTGATAAAATACTTAATACAAATCGTAGACGATAATAAATAAAATTGTTATATTATGCAATAAAAATAATTTTTTAATAAACATATTTACTTTAATAAAATAATTAAAATTCAAATCTTTATTCTTAAAATCTTAAAACTTAATACCTAAAACTTAAATCTTATTTCTTTAATTTTAATATTTAATATAACCTCCGATATATAAAATTCACATGGAAGGTTTATTTTATCACCGGGAATATTTTTCCTAATAAATTGATTAAAATCGATTGTTTCAATTTTTTTCTCCCGACATTTTATTTTTTCTTATTACCAGTCTCCCTTCTATTTCAAAAACAAACTACTTCCTCTCTAGGGTTTCGAAGGGAAAACTTGCAGAGAACCCAGCGGGCTTTCCACCTTAACCCTATTTGTAGGGTTCTTGCATCTCACAGAACAAGTTTAGTGCGGTTATTTGATTCACAATATTCATTTTGTTTTCCGGAGAACAAATAAAAGAGAGGAAATTAGTTTATTTTAGCGGTTCCAGAGAGTTCTGGATCGTCATTGTGATTCAATTTCTACTTTGATTTCATGTTTCCGGTGAGTTTTAACCTAATTTCCTTTTATCTTTTCGATTTCACTTTTTTCTAGTCAACGTTTTTTGCTAGCGAAAGGGTTGCAGTTGCTTGCGTTTAATTTTTTTCCAATTGTTTGTTTACTTCTCTCACTGACTAGACGATTTATATTTAAAAAAACATAGCGCGAAATAAGAAACACAGAAACTGAGGGAGGGTTTGAGAGAAAAGAGCTGGAGCTGTTAGGTAGATTTGCTCTTAATTTGACGAATTTATTTGCTAGGAGTGAGCTATCCAATTTTTTTATGATTTAGCACCAAATGATTAGAGAATTTTCATCCTAATAATAAATGTATTATTATTTTTATTTTTATTTTTATTATCATTATTATTTATTTTCATCTTGCTTTCCTTTTTAATAGGTTTTTAGTTCATGGTGTTTGGTGAATGCTGAGTGATTGCTAGTATGGACTTAAATGCTTCACCAGTTCCTGAAGATGATGAAGAGACATATGAAAGACATATAGAACATCATCACTCTCCACCAGAAGAACATATAGAATCTGCAGTTGAAATTTCACGGCGGGTACTTCTCAAGATCTCTGCTGGCTTTCTTCTATTCGACTTTTCTTTCATATAAAGAATGCATTTTAGTTGCTCTTGATATCTATCATCGATTGGAAATAGTTCCCGTTTTTGTTATATCTATCATCGATTGGAATTAGTTCCCGTTTTTGTTATTTATTTTTAGTTCTGTTAAACCTGGTTTAATCGGTCTCAGAAGGAATAATTTCTGGCACTGACGGAGAGGTCGAGGTAGTGTTGTAGATGAAATTACGCCGGGTTCCTCTTTCATTTTTCATATTACGCGTCCTTTTTCTGTTTCTTGTCTGGCTCAAGCACGTTATACCATGATGTTTTTGTTTTACACTTTAAAAGGGTTTCTTTAATCTTCATACTTTTGCATCACTGTTCATTCATGCATGGTAATGCAATTCTACACTTTTAGGAACGTGACGAAAGACGGAAGAGGCTTAAAAGAGACCGATCGGGTGACCGTCCAGTGCATGTCTCTCAGCCTCCTGTACATGCTCACTTATATCAAAATAGGAATATCAAGTCTTATGATAAAAGTAGGCTCCCTCCTGGTAAGATCCCTGACATTGCATAACAATTACTGACTATTTTGGGGGTTACTGTCAATGTATCTTTAATAACCTTGGTGTTCCACTGTCAAATCTTGTAGTGTTTTTAAGGCTCATGTTCTTGTTCTGTGCTTTTATTCATTTTTCTAATACCAATTAATAGTTAATGATAGTTTTTATGTGCCCACAATGGCCGAACTGGTATCTGTAATATTAATGATCAATGTAAGAATTTTGTGAATAGTGTATTTTGACATTGGTATCATGAAAAAGTAAACACATTGATTTTTAATTGTTGTTTCAATTTTGTGCTTATGTGGATGATTGAATTGATTCATTTACATTCTAAATTTACATTGTTATTTAAGACATTGAATGTTTTATCTTTTCAATTCTTTGTGCAGGTTGGTTGGATTGTCCCTCAGCTGGTCAGGAAATAGGCTGTATTGTTCCTTCTAAGGTTCCGCTTGGTGAGGCTTATAATGACTGTATTCCTCCCGGTAAAAGATACTCTTTTAAACAAGTGATTCATCAGCAGAGAGTTTTAGGAAGAAAGGTATGTAGACTATATTACTTTGACAATGTTGATACCATTTTACTCATCCCAACTCATGAAATGCTAAGTGAATCTTTTCTATTATAATCCCTATCATATAAATAGCATGTCAAAATTTTATGTAAAGGAGTCTAGAAATCCTCAAAATTGCTGGTTCATATTAACTATAGAATTGAAATGCATATAGGGACTAAGGTGGTTATTAAATCTAGGTAGTGGACATGCTCGTCCCATTCATGATTTTTCAAAACTATTTGTTCTAAGGATGTGCAGCAATGCTTTTGTGCATGTCACCAGGGAAGGAGAACCTAAGGGATTGGGAGGGGCTGTGGCCCTCCAAGTTTTTGGTAGAATTGCTTGTTAGGTCCTATTTAATTTAAATATTAATCAAATAAGGCCTTTTCCCTCCCAATTTTTAGATTTAAATACTTAATAGATCCTTATTCTTTTGATGTAAAACAATTGAGCCCTTCCCAATGTTTGATTCTAGCTTTGCCTCTGCATGTCTCACAAATAAGTTCAACATTAGTTTCTGTTGGATAAGACTTGTGAAGTGAGATTGTTAATTGGAGAATAAATTTTACCTCACCTGCTATGTTCTGTTTTCAGCTTGGTTTGGTGATTGATTTGACAAACACATCTCGCTACTATCAAACTACAGACCTGAAGAGAGAAGGTATTAAGCATGTAAAGGTGAGCATAGGTGTCACATAGTTCACTTCTTGTTGCTTGCAGCTTTGTTTTAATTTTTTGATTTTTGTTCTAGATCCAATGCAGGGGAAGAGATGCTGTACCTGAGAATGTATCTGTAAATACTTTTGTCTACGAGGTACTTCTTCTATGATACTTGCTTATCATTTCTACTAGAATGTCTGATATTTCCTCTTCTTAAATGTAATTCCCGTGATAATTTTAATCCAAGCTCTTATGGTTCATTTATCAATTGGCAACCAAAGTTGTGGCTTGTAATATATGTTTCCTTGTCATCATGATGAAGCCAACAAGCTACTATGTTGCGCAGACATGTCAGATGTCATCTCATGATCTCTATTGTCTCCCTTTTCTGATTGAACTTGTACATTGCGTGCAGATTCAAAATATCTCGACTTATTCGTATTGTGCTGTACCCAATCAATGGTTTTTCCATGTAATTTGATTATCAGGTGTCACAATTCCTCCTACGTCAAAAATCAAAGAAATATATTCTTGTTCATTGTACACATGGGCATAACCGCACTGGATACATGATTATTCACTATCTCATGCGATCACAATCTATGTCTGTTACTCAGGTCGGTTATTCTTTGTTGGATTTATCTTTCAAACCCCTTGGTATTCATAACGCAATGTTGTTTTTTGTTTTACCTTTTGTGTAGGCAATAAAATTTTTCTCTGAGGCACGCCCTCCAGGAATATACAAACCTGACTATATTGATTCTCTGTATGCATTTTATCATGAAAGAAGGCCTGAAATGGTTATTTGCCCTCCAACTCCTGAGTGGAAGAGGTCTTCTGAGCTTGATCTCAATGGTGATGCTGTCGCAGATGATGACGATGATGGAGGAGGTCCAGCTGCATTACCTGTACGAATGACCTTGCAGTATTGTTTATTTTTACTTTATTTTTGGATGCATTAACTTCAAATAGGGCATTGAAATATGAACTTTGACAGCAACAAAACCTTTTTTATATACTTTACTTCCCTTCCATTTGGAAAAGGTTAGATTTTTACTTTTTTAGTATAAAACAACATATTCTTGATAAATTTTATGCTTGGGGTTATCTTATTTGATTGCATTTGTAACTTGTTCAGTTTCTTTTCTCCCCCTAACCATTTAGATTATAGGTAATAATTCTGTTGTAGTATAAAAATTCAAATTGTATTGAGTTTTGTTGTTAAGATAATTCACAAAAGGGTTAAATTCAAGTTGTTGCAATTTTGCACAAGTTCTGGAACAAGTGTTTTTTTAAGATTTCAGCTTTAATGTCTTTTTTCATACCAGGAGAATCATGAAACTGATGTAGTGTTGACAAATGATGACATTTTGGGAGATGAAATACCTCGTGACCAACTGGAATCTATGCGATCATTTTGCTACCAAACATTGAAGTTAAATGTTGGGGTATGCACTCAAAATCAGTTCTTTTTTGATGATATCTATCTACTTATTCACATTATCAAGACTGATATTTGGAGACAAGTTTTCATAAAATTTGTTATAGACAACACAACAGAAGACAACTAAGTGATGGGTTAGTAGGCTTTGTTGCCTTTAATATGGTAGAATGACTTGTAATGATAATATTTAAATTATAAGAATATTTTCTCTTAATGATAACATTAAGGCTTTGCTTGGTATTTAGGATGAAGAGGAATAGGGAGTGAAAATTTGTTAATCAAATGGTAAGGTTCATAACCATTTTCTTACTTTATAGTGTAACCATTAGACTAAAAAGTTACAACCCTCACTTGTTTCCATCCTTCATATCAAGTAGAGCCTTATAGAAATTCTCCCATCTATAAAGCAAAATAAAAATGTTGAAAACATGAATTCCTCTTTTCGAGTGAATTTTTTCTCGTGTTTTACTCATTATGGTTTTGGTTCAACATGAGCTCTGGCATGCCCATTTCTTGAGTGCAGGGTAGAGGACATTCACAATTTCCGGGATCACATCCAGTTTCACTCAACAGGTTCCTCAATATGTTATTTTCTTTCTAATATCCTTTGGGATGAATTGAATGTTAGGCTAGTCCTACTTTTCTTTTCTTTTTTGCCTGGAATGATGGAATCTTTACATAAGAAATGAGTTTCTATTTTTGTGTTATCAGGGACAATTTACAACTTTTAAGGCAACGTTATTATTATGCCACTTGGAAAGCAGATGGAACACGATATATGATGTTAATAACCATTGATGGTTGTTACTTAATTGATAGGAGTTTTAATTTCAGGAGGGTTCAGATGAGGTTTCCTTGCAGACACCCAAATGAAGTATGTATTTTCGTATCTGCTTTTCTAAGGAGAACTCTGGAATTTAGTGTCTCATAAGTCTTACTAATTTGGCATAATGTTCAACTTGTAAGGGAATAGGGGACAGAACTCATCATTTCACATTGCTTGATGGGGAAATGGTAATTGATACCTTGCCGGACTCCCAAAAGCAAGAGAGAAGATATCTCATCTATGATATGATGGCAATTAACGGTATTTCTATTGTAGAGGTTGGTTCTGCTTATTTCTTACAAATTTTCCTCGTAATTGTCTTTCCACTTTGTCATTGTAACTGTGCTATGAAACTGATAATTAAGTTTAAATCTTTCCATATGGTTATTTAAACTTACTTTGGGCTTCTGGAGACTATATATTTTAAACATTTTTACTCAGGTTTGTCAGATATACTTGATGTCTTAATTTTACTTTAGGTTTTGATCTCGGTAACCGAATTTCCAAAAAGCATTATTTGATTAGGAACTGCTTGTCGTACATTTTGGGATATGGAAGGTAGCAATTACATCACTTAATGACTAGAAGAAAAAGTCAAGGGAACTATTGTTGGTCTCCCTTGTTGATATTTTGTTGCTCATTTTCTTATGAAATTCAACATCGGAGCCATTAAATGCAACAGTAGATTGAAATTGTGACAAAATGACAATTTTCAGAATTGTGTTATTGCCACTCTTATGAAAATCTGGTGCAGCGACCTTTCTATGAACGATGGAAAATGCTGGAAAAAGAAGTTATTGACCCTCGAAATTATGAGCGGCAGAACATTTACCAGAGCAGGAATCCTTATTATCGATATGACCTTGAACCCTTCAGAGTATGTATTGAGGGGCACCAATGCTTAATATTTTGATTTATCTCCTATCTATATGAGATGGGCTAAGAATTTGCTTAATTCTGTTATCAGGTGCGGAGGAAGGATTTTTGGTTGCTGTCTACTGTAAATAAGGTTTTGAAGGAATTTATCCCCAGACTCTCTCATGAGGCAGATGGTCTTATTTTTCAGGTGATTGAAGAGGATTATTGGATTGTGGATCTCAAACCTTTCAGACTTGTTTAATTTACTAATTCTCTTCATGTATATGTGTGTGTATAATCCTGGCATATGTTTTCCGGTTTCACGTTCTATAACCTGCCGATTCATGCATCTTTATTTTTGAGTTATGAACATCACTGATTTATTTATTTGTATATTGCCAGTGTTGGGATGATCCTTATGTACCTCGCACCCATGAAGGTCTTTTGAAGTGGAAATATGCTCAGATGAATTCTGTTGACTTTCTATTTGAGGTTGTCTCTCAATTCTCTTTTCAACGTTTTGTTTTTCATTTTCCTTCAAAAATTCTGACATTGATCCTAAACGTCCTTCAACAGAATGACAGTGATGATCGTCAACAACTTATTCTCTATGAACGGGGAAAGAAGAAGTTGATGGAAAGGGATACAGTTGAATTCAGAGGTTGCTGTTAAATGTGTTTATTCTGTTTTTTCGCTTCATTTGAAATATCCCCATGGATTATGATATTTCCCCTTGAATACTTTCCAGATGTTTCAGATCCTCCGTCTTCATTCAATGGGAAGATTATTGAGTGTTTTTGGGATCCTGAACAACAGGTGTGGGTTTATATGCGAATACGGACAGATAAGTCGACCCCAAATGATTTCAATACTTTCAAGAAGGTCTCTCATTGCAAAGTAGAGAAATAGTTCTCAGAATGTTGTTGCGGAGCTAACTGCAGTAAGATGTTTGTTTATGTGAAAAACAGGTAATGCGAAGTATAAGGGATAATATCACAGATGAAATCTTATTAAATGAGATTAATGAGATTATTCGGTTGCCCATGTATGCCGATAGAATAAGGATGGACAGCAAGGCCTCAGCCCGGCGCAAGTGATGGTCGGTTGTGCAGTGGATAGAGGTATTGGGTGTTTGGTACATAATGGGGGCAATGATTGTGTTGAGCATGACTACGACGGTGGTGGCTGTGATATGCTGTACTGTAATTAAATTCTGTCAATCATTGTGGTGAGTGGTATGATCCAGGCAGCGGTACAATAGTCAAATAGTTACGTGAGGGTAAGTTGAGTTGAGGAATTTTCTTAGTTGGCTAGATGATTTAGCATTGCCAGTCGCATGCATTTAGGATAACCAATGTATATTATTATTTATTATTTTGATTTTGACATTATCTCCCTTGCCTAGTGTCAGTGGGTCTCATGATCATTCAATTTAGTATTTTACTGTGCTTTTCGGTCATTAGCCTTGGTCCTGCAACTGCACCATATGGACCTCAACGAACAAATCAAATGCTAATAGATGTCTTTAAGAATTAGATCTCAGCAAGTTATAGAGGCCCAAAATTATCGATTGAGGAGGCCCGGAAATGCATTATAATTAGGGATGTAAGCGAACCGAATGTTCAATGAACTATTTGGCGGAAGTTCGTTTATGTTCGTTTATTTATTAAATGAATGGATATGAATAAGATTTTGTGTTCGTTTCATTAAATGAATGAACACGAATAAAGGGTTTCTTCATTCATTTATGTTTATGAATGTTTGATAATCTGTTCATTTAAATTTATTTGTATGTGTCTAAGGATGTTTGTTTATGTTCATTTAAATTGGTTAATATATTAAATCGGCCCAACTAATATGAAATTGATTTTTTTTATAATTATTTTGAATTGATCGTAATCTAATATATGAACAGATAAATTTTAATTTAAACAACTTTTTAGGTCGTTTTTTAAGAGATTTATGACGTACAATTCTAAATGGGTCTTAAAATGGACCTGTTGAAAATTTAAATGAGTAAAAAATTTCAAGAATTGATGTTTTTCAATATAATAAGTTTTCAATGCCCTTACTCAAATATATCAACTCATAAAATTAGATATAAACATATTTTTGAGTCATTGTTGAAGAGTTTTTTGACGTGTAAATGGGCTTCAAAACGGATCAATTCGAAATTTAATCGGGTTAAAAATTTTAAAATTGATTTTTTTCCTTCATAATATATGAACACATAAATTTTGATTTAAACAACTTTTTGGGTCGTTTTTGAAGAGATTTATGAAGTGTAGTTCTAAATGGGTCTCAAAATAGACCCGTTGAAAATTTAACTTAGTAAAAAGTTTCGAAATTGATATTTTTCAATATAATAAGCTTTTAAAGCCCTTAATCAAATAAATCAACTCATAAAATTAGATGTAAACATCTTTGGGGGTCGTTTTTGAAGAGTTTTTTGACGTGCAAGTCTAAATGAGCCTCAAAATGGACCAGTTGAAAATTTAACCGGATAAAAAGTTTTAAAATTGATTTTTTTCTTCATAATTATTTTGAATCGATCGTAATTTAATATATGAACACATAAATTTTGATTTAAACAACTTTTTGGGTCGTTTTTTAAGAGATTTATGATGTATAGTTCTAAATAGGTCTCAAAATGGAGCCAATTGAATATTTAACTGAGTAAAAAGTTCTGGAATTGATATTTTTCAATATAATAAGGTTTCAAATCTCTTACTCAAATATATCAACTCATAAAATTAGATGTAAACATCTTTTTGGGTCGTTTTTGAAGTACTTTTTGACATGCAAGTCTAAATGAGCCTCAAAATGGACCAGTTACAAATTTAACCGGGTTAAAAGTTTTGAAATTGATTTTTTTCTTCATAATTATTTTGAATTGATCGTAATATAATATATGAACACATAAACTTTGATTTTAAAAACTTTTTGGGTTGTTTTTGAAGAGTTTTTTGACGTGCAAGTCTAAATGGGCCTCAAAATGGACCGATTCAAAATTTAACCGGATAAAAAATTTTAAATTCTTTTTTTTTCTTCATAATTATTTTGAATTTATCTTTATATAAAGACATAAATTTTGATTTAAACAACTTTTTGGGTTGTTTTTGAAGAGATTTATGTCGTGTAGTTCTAAATAGGTCTCAATGGAGCCGTTGAATATTTAACTGAGTAAAAAGTTCCAGAATTGATGTTTTTCAATATAATAAGGTTTCAAATCCCTTACTCAAATATATCAACTAATAAAATTAGATGTAAACATCTTTTTGGGTCGTTTTTAAAGAGGTTTTTGACGTGCAAGTCTAAATGAGCCTCAAAATAGACCTGTTGGAAATTTAACGGGATAAAAAAATTTAAAATTGATTTTTTTCCATAATTATTTTGAATTAATCGTAATCTAATATATGAACATATATTTTGATTTAAACAACTTTTTGGTTCGTTTTTGAAGAGATTTATGATGTGTAGTTTTAAATAAGTCTCAAAATGGACCCGTTGAAAATTTATCTGAGTATAAAGTTTTGGGATTGATGTTTTTCAAAATAATAAGGTTTCAATTCCCTTAATCAAATATATCAACTCATAAAATTAGATGTAAACATCTTTTTGGGTTGTTTTTAAAAAGTATTTTGACGTGCAAGTCTGAATGGGTCTAAAAATGGACCAGTTGGAACTTTAACCTGGTTAAAAGTTTTGAAATTGATTTTTTACTTTATAATTATTTTGAATTGATCGTAATATAATATATGAACACATAAATATTGATTTAAACAACTTTTTGGATCGTTTTTGAAGAAATTTATGACGTGTAGTTCTAAATGGGTCTCAAAATGGACCCTTTGAAAATTTAACTGAGTAAAAAATTCCAGAATTGATGTTGTTTAGTATAATAAGGTTTCAATGCCCTTAGTCATACATTAAACTCATAAATTTAAATTTAAACATCTTTTTAGGTCGTTTTTGAAGATTTTTTTGACATGCAAGTCTAAATGGGCCTCAAAATGGACCCATTGGAAATTTAACCGGATAAAAAGTTTTGAAATTGATTTTTTTCTTCATAATTATTTTGAATTGATCGTAATCTAATATATGAACACATAAATTTTGATTTAAACAAATTTTTGGTTCGTTTTTGAAGAGATTTATGACGTGTAGTTCTAAATAGGTCTCAAAATGGATCCGTTTAATATTTAACTGAGTAAAATGTTTCAGAATTGACGTTTTTCAATATAATAAGGTTTTTAATCCCTTACTAAAATATATCAACTCATAAAATTAGATGTAAATATCTTTTTGGGTCGTTTTTAAAGAGGTTTTTGACGTGCAAGTCTAAATGAGACTCAAAATGGACTAGTTGGAAATTTAACCGGTTAATAGTTTTGAAATTGTTTTTTCTTCATAATTATTTTGAATTGATCATAATCTAATATATGAACAATAAATTTTGATTTAAACAACTTTTTGGGTCATTTTCGAAGAGATTTATGACGTGTAGTTCTAAATGGGTCTCAAAATGGACCCGTTGAATATTTAACTGAGTAAAAAGTTCCAGAATTGAGTGTTTTTCTTCATAATTATTTTTAATTGATCGTAATCTAAAATATGAATACATAAATTTTTATTTAAAAAACTTTTTGGGTCATTTTTGAAGAGATTTATGACGTGTAGTAATAAATGGGTCTCAAAATGGGCCTGTTGAAAATGTAACTGAGTAAAAAGTTCCGAAATTGATATTTTTCATATAATAAGGTTTCCACGCTCTTACTTAAATTTATCAACTCATAAAATTAGATGTAAACGTCATATTGGATCGTTTTTGAAGAGTTTTTTGACGTGCAAGACTAAATGGGGCTCAAAAAGGACCAATTGAAAATTTAACCGTGTTAAAAGTTTTGAAATTGATTTATTTCTTCATAATTATTTTGAATTGGTCGTAATCTAATATATAAAAACATAAATATTGATTTAAACAGCTTTTTGGGTCATTTTTGAAGAGATTTATGACGTATAGTTCTAAATGGGTCTAAAAAATGGACACATTGAAAATTTAACAGAGTAAAAAGTTCAGGAAATGATATTTTTGTTCATAATTATTATGATTTGATCGTAATTTAATATATGAACACATAAATTTTGATTTAAACAACTTTTTGCGTCAGTTTTGAAGAGATTTATGACGGTAGTTCTAAATGGGTCTCAAAGTGGACCCGTTGAAAATTTAACTGAGTAAAAAGTTCCGGAACTGATGTTTTTCTTCATAATTATTTTGAATTGATGTAATCTAATATATGAACACATAAATTTTGATTTTCACAACTTTTTTGGCGTTTTTGAAGAGTTTTTTGAAGTACAAGTCTAAATGCGTCTCAAAGTGGACCCGTTGAAAATTTACTTGAGTAAAACATTTCGGAATTAATGTTTTTCTTCATAATTATTTTGAATTGATCGTAATCTAATATATGAACACATAAATTTTTATTTTCCAACATTTTGGGTCGTTTTTGAAGAGATTTATGACGTACAAGTCTAAATGGGTCTCAAAGTGGACACGTTGAAAATTTAACTGAGTAAAAAGTTTCGGAATTGATGTTTTTCTTCATAATTATTTTGAATTGATCGTAATCTAATATATGAACACATAAATTTTGATTTTCACAACTTTTTGGATCGTTTTTGAAGAGTTTTTTGACGTACAAGTCTAAATGGGTCTAAAAGTGCACCCGTTGAAAATTTAACTGAGTAAAAAGTTCCGGAATTGATGTTTTTCTTCATAATTATTTTGAATTGATCGTAATCTAATATATGAACACATAAATTTTTATTTTCACAACTTTTTGGATCGTTTTTGAAGAGATTTACGACGTACAAGTCTAAATGGGTCTCAAAGTGGACCCGTTGAAAATTTAACTCAGTAAAAAGTTCCGGAATTGATGTTTTTCTTCATAATTATTTTGAATTGATTGTAATCTAATATATGAACACATAAATTTTGATTTTCACAACGTTTTATGTCTTTTTTGAAGAGTTTTTTGACGTACAAGTCTAAATGGGTCTCAGTGTGGACTCGTTGAAAATTTAATTGAGTAAAAAGTTCTGGAATTGATGTTTTTCTTCATAATTATTTTGAATTGATCGTAATCTAATATATGAACACATAAATTTTTATTTTCATAACTTTTTGGATCGTTTTTGAAGAGATTTACGACGTACAAGTCTAAATGGGTCTCAAAGTGGACCCGTTGAAAATTTAACTGAGTAAAAAGTTCAGAAATTGATATTTTTCTTTATAATTATTTTGAATTGATCTTAATCTAATATATGAACACATAAATTTAGATTTCCACAACTTTTTTGGGTCGTTTTTGAAGAGATTTATTACGTACAAGTCTAAATGGGTCAAAGTGGACCCGTTGAAAATTTAACTGAGTAAAAAGTTCTAGAATTGATGTTTTTCTTCGTAATTATTTTGAATTGATTGTAATATAATATATGAAAACATAAATTTTGATATTCACAATTTTTTGGGTCGTTTTTGAAGAGTTTTTTGACGTACAAGTCTAATTGGGCCTTAAAGTGGACCCGTTGAAAATTTAACTGAGTAAAAAGTTCCGGAATTAATATTTTTCTTCATAATTATTTTGAATTGATCGTAATCTAATATATGGTCACATAAATTTTGATTTAAACAACTTTTTAAGTCTTTTTTGAAGAGTTTTATGACGTACAAATCTAAATGGGTCTCAAAGTGGACCCATTGAAAATTTAATTGAGTAAAAAGTTCCGGAATTAGTTTTTTTCTTCATAATTATTTTTGAATTGATCGTAATCTAATATATGAACACATAAATTTTTATTTTCACAACTTTTTGGGTCGTTTTTGAAGAGATTAACGACGTACAAGTCTAAATGGGTCTCAAAGTGGACCCGTTGAAAATTTAACTGAGTAAAACGTTCTGCAATTGATGTTTTTCTTCATAATTATTTTGAGTTGATTGTAATTTAGTATATGAACACATAAATTTTGATTTTCTCAACTTTTTGGGTCGTTTTTAAGAGTTTTTTGACGTACAAGTCTAAATGGGTCTCAAAGTGGACCCGTTGAAAATTTAACTGAGTAAAAAGTTTCGAAATTGATGTTTTTCTTCATAATTATTTTGAGTTGATTGTAATTTAATATATGAACACATAAATTTTGATTTTCTCAACTTTTTGGGTCGTTTTTAAGAGTTTTTTGACGTACAAGTCTAAATGGGTCTCAAAGTGGACCCGTGGAAAATTTAACTGAGTAAAAAGTTCCGGAATTGATGTTCTTCTTCATAATTATTTTGAATTGATCGTAATCTAATATATGAACACATAAATTTTGATATTGACAAGTTTTTCGGTCTTTTTTGAAGAGTTTTTTGACGTACAAGTCTAAATAGGTCTCAATGTGGACTCGTTGAAAATTTAACTGAGTAAAAAGTTCCGGAATTGATGTTTTTCTTCATAATTATTTTGAATTGACCGTAATCTAATATATGAACACGTACACTTTGATTTTCACAACATTTTGGGTCGTTTTTGAAGAGTTTTTTGACGTACAAGTCTAAAAGGGTCACAAAGTGGACCCGTTGAAAATTTAACTGAGTAAAAAGTTCCGGAATTGATATTTTTCTTTATAATTATTTTGAATTGATCTTAATCTAATATATGAACACATAAATTTAGATTTCCACAACTTTTTTTTGTCGTTTTTGAAGAGATTTATTACGTACAAGTCTAAATGGGCCAAAGTGGACCCGTTGAAAATTTAATTGAGTAAAAAGTTCTGGAATTGATGTTTTTCTTCATAATTATTTTGAATTGATTGTAATCTAATATATGAACACATAAATTTTGATATTCACAACTTTTTGGGTCGTTTTTGAAGAGTTTTTTGACGTACAAGTCTAATTGGGCCTTAAAGTGGACCCGTTGAAAATTTAACTGAGTAAAAAGTTTCGGAATTAATATTTTTCTTCATAATTATTTTGAATTGATCGTAATCTAATATATGGACACATTAATTTTGATTTAAACAACTTTTTAGGTCTTTTTTGAAGAGATTTATGACGTACAAGTCTAAATGGGTCTCAAAGTGGACCCGTTAAAAATTTAATTGAGTAAAAAGTTTCGGAATTATTGTTTTTCTTCATAATTATTTTTGAATTGATCGTAATCTAATATATGAACACATAAATTTTGATTTTCACAACTTTTTGGGTCGTTTTTGAAGAGATTTACAACGTACAAGTCTAAATGGGTCTCAAAGTGGACCCGTTGAAAATTTAACTGAGTAAAAATTCCGCAATTGATGTTTTTCTTCATAATTATTTTGAGTTGATTGTAATCTAATATATGAACACATAAATTTTGATTTTATCAACTTTCTGGGTCGTTTTTAAGAGTTTTTTGACGTACAAGTCTAAATGGGTCTCAAAGTGGACCCGTTGAAAATTTAACTGAGTAAAATGTTCCAGAATTGATGATTTTCTTCATAATAATTTTGAATTGATCGTAATCTAATATATGAACATGTAAACTTTGATTTTCACAACATTTTGAGTCGTTTTTGTAGAGTTTTTTGACGTACAAGTCTAAATGGGTCTCAAAGTGGACCCGTTGAAAATTAAACTGAGTAAAAAGTTCTGGAATTGATGTTTTTCTTCATAATTATTTTGAATTTATCGTAATCTAATATATGAACACATAAATTTTGATTTTCACAACTTATTAGTTCGTTTTTGAAGAGATTTATGACGTACAAGTCTAAATGGGTCTCAAAGTGGACCCGCTGAAAATTTAACTGAGTAAAATGTTCCGGAATTAATATTTTTCTTCATAATTATTTTGAACTGATCGTAATCTAATATATGGACACATAAATTTTGATTTAAACAACTTTTTAGGTCTTTTTTGAAGAGATTTATGACGTACAAGTCTAAATGGGTCTCAAAGTGGACCCGTTGAAAATTTAATTGAGTAAAAAGTTTCGGAATTAATATTTTTCTTCATAATTATTTTTGAATTGATCGTAATCTAATATATGAACACATAAATTTTGATTTTCACAACTTTTTGGGTCGTTTTTGAAGAGATTTATGACGTACAAGTCTAAATGGGTCTCAAAGTGGACCCGTTGAAAATTTAACTGAGTAAAAATTCCGCAATTGATGTTTTTCTTCATAATTATTTTGAGTTGATTGTAATCTAATATATGAACACATAAATTTTGATTTTATCAACTTTCTGGGTCGTTTTTAAGAGTTTTTTGACGTACAAGTCTAAATGGGTCTCAAAGTGGACCCGTTGAAAATTTAACTGATAAAAAGTTCCGAAATTGATGTTTTTCTTCATAATTATTTTGAATTGATCGTAATCAAATATATGAACACATAATTTTTTATTTTCACAACTTTTTTTTGTCTTTTTTGAAGAGTTTTTTGACGTACAAGTCAAAATGGGTCTCAATGTGGACTCGTTGAAAATTTAACTGAGTAAAAAGTTCCGGAATTGATGATTTTCTTCATAATTATTTTGAATTGATCGTAATCTAATATATGAACACGTAAACTTTGATTTTCACAACATTTTGGGTCGTTTTTGAAGAGTTTTTTGACGTACAAGTCTAAATGGGTGTCAAAGTGGACCCGTTGAAAATTTAATTGAGTAAAAAGTTCTGGAATTGATGTTTTTCTTCATAATTATTTTGAATTTATCGTAATCTAATATATGAACACATAAATTTTGATTTTCACAACTTATTAGTTCGTTTTTGAAGAGATTTATGACGTACAAGTCTAAATGGATCTCAAAGTGGACCCGCTGAAAATTTAACTGAGTAAAAAGTTCCGGAATTAATATTTTTCTTCATAAGTATTTTGAATTGATCGTAATCTAATATATGGACACATAAATTTTGATTTAAACAATGTTTTAGGTCTTTTTTGAAGAGATTTATGACGTACAAGTCTAAATGGGTCTCAAAGTGGACCCGTTGAAAATTTAATTGAGTAAAAAGTTTCGGAATTAATATTTTTCTTCATAATTATTTTTGAATTGATCGTAATCTAATATATGAACACATAAATTTTGATTTTCACAACTTTTTGGGTCGTTTTTGAAGAGATTTACGACGTATAAGTCTAAATGGGTCTCAAAGTGGTCCCGTTGAAAATTTAACTGAGTAAAAATTCCGCAATTGATATTTTTCTTCATAATTATTTTGAGTTGATTGTAATCTAATATATGAACACATAAATTTTGATTTTATCAACTTTCTGGGTCGTTTTTAAGAGTTTTTTGACGTACAAGTCTAAATGGGTCTCAAAGTGGACCCGTTGAAAATTTAACTGATAAAAAGTTCCGAAATTGATGTTTTTCTTCATAATTATTTTGAATTGATCGTAATCAAATATATGAACACATAATTTTTTATTTTCACAACTTTTTTTGTCTTTTTTGAAGAGTTTTTTGACGTACAAGTCAAAATGGGTCTCAATGTGGACTCGTTGAAAATTTAACTGAGTAAAAAGTTCCGGAATTGATGTTCTTCTTCATAATTATTTTGAATTGATCGTAATCTAATATATGAACACATAAATTTTGATATTGACAACTTTTTCGGTCTTTTTTGAAGAGTTTTTTGACGTACAAGTCTAAATGGGTCTCAATGTGGACTCATTGAAAATTTAATTGAGTAAAAAGTTCCGGAATTGATGTTTTTCTTCATAATTATTTTGAATTGATCGTAATCTAATATATGAACACGTAAACTTTGATTTTCACAACATTTTGGGTCGTTTTTGAAGAGTTTTTTGACGTACAAGTCTAAATGGGTCTCAAAGTGGACCCGTTGAAAATTAAACTGAGTAAAAAGTTATGGAATTGATGTTTTTCTTCATAATTATTTTGAATTTATCGTAATCTAATATATGAACACATAAGTTTTGATTTTCACAACTTATTAGTTCATTTTTGAAGAGATTTATGACGTACAAGTCTAAATGGGTCTCAAAGTGGACCCGCTGAAAATTTAACTGAGTAAAAAGTTCTGGAATTGATGTTTTTCTTCATAATGATTTTGAATTTATCGTAATCTAATATATGAACACATAAATATTGATTTTCACAACTTCTTAGTTCGTTTTTGAAGAGATTTATGACGTACAAGTCTAAATGGGTCTCAAAGTGGACCCGTTGAAAATTTAACTGAATAAAAAGTTCTGGAATTGATGTTTTTCTTCATGCATCAATCATCATAACATCATGCTTCAGATTTTCTTGAACTCATAAATATTTTCAGAAACTTTTCAGAAATGTAAAACATGTTTTGTTTGTGACTGTTTGCACTCTAGAGACACACTGAGCTCTTTAGCTTACACCCCTTTAGTCTGCTTTTAAGATTCTCAGACCAATTAGGCGAATTGGTACTTGGAGCATCTCGCACAATATTCAGATAACTATTATTCAGTATGATCTTATAATTATCTCAGTTTAATGTTTTAATCTGTTATGAAATATGTTATATTTGCGAACTACGAGATATTTTGACTTGGATTTATTGGATGCATGTTTTAATGAAACTATTTCAGATATTTTATATGGTAATAAGACATTGTTTTATGCAATTGAATTTGTATAACTGAGATCCCTAATTCGTTTTTCCCAATTTGTCAAAGTAACCCTAATTTTTAAATTATTTAACCTAAATTACTTACTTGAAGGGAAAGTTTTCGTAACTTGATTCCCAAGATTCGATCTAAGAAATTAGGTCGGAATTAGGGGTTACATTTAGTGGTATCAGAGCTCGGTTCAACCCTCGATTTATATGGCTCATCACAACGGTTTCAAAATATTTTCGACTTTTGCATGCATCTAAAATATTTTTGAAAAAATTGAAAATTTCGGAAAGACATACTATGATTTCAGTTCTGTTACCAAAATATTAAGTATTCTAAATGCGAGACTCCAGTACCGGTTCTAACTCTAGATCTTTATCTTCTGTAGATAGTCAGTTATTCCACTGCGTAGTAGTTTTGATTTTGAGAGTGGTCGTCGTCGTGACAGAGGCCATGTAGCCACTTCTGGTTTTGATCGTCCATCTTTTGTTGGACATCCGAGAAATCTGAATGAGTTATCTGAGAATGATCCTGAATCTGGTAGAAGACCTCAGACTCAGAATAATGATCATCTTTGTGTTGAGGTTAATGAGACAGTTCAGTTGGATAGTGTCACGGTGAACCGTGAGTTATTGCGTTACCTCCGTCAGTGTGAGAGTTCAAAAAAACCTGTATCGACCGAGTTTATATCTGCGGGAATGAAATTGTTTGAGGGTAAAACTGGTACACACCCTGCTGATGCTGAGTATTGGTTGAAAAAGCTACAAAGATTATTTGTTGAGATGGATTACCCTGTAAACCAGATGTTAAGAGCCATTGTTTCACTGCTTGATGGTGAAGCTCAGAATTGGTGGGAATCAGTAGTAGATTCAGTACCTTCTAATCAGATCTCATGGGAGTTTTTCCGACATGCATTTCAGGACAGATATGTGATAGTTGAGTTTTTAATAAAATGTCGAGATAACTTTATGAACTTGAAACAAAATGATATGTCAGTGAATGATTTTGAGACAGAGTTTCTGAGATTATCTAAGTATGTCCCTAGTTTGGTTGCGAAAGATAAAGATAGATGTGAGTGGTTTTTAAATAGAATTCATTTATCACTTCAGAGAGAGGTTGCCACACACCATGATCAGGTGTTCAGTGAGCTCGTTAGACGAGCTAAGACTGCCGAAAAGATAGAGGCTCGTATAAAAGAAACAAAACTTCAGAATGTTAGTCAAATCGAAAGGGTTCTGGATAGATCAGTTCAACCAAGTTTTGTAAATTCATCAGGAAAGAGGCCCAAAGAGAAGCATGTTTCTCAGAGTCTTCAGAATGTGAGACCTTCTATTATGAGAGTTTCAAACCTTAAAGTGCGTAAACCAAAGGCTCCACGACCTATACCAGTGTGTTCTTTCTGTAACAAGAAGCATAATGGAGAGTGTAGATTGTTGAGCAGATCTTGTTTTAGATGTGGGTCTCATGAGCATTATTTAAAAGATTGTCTACGTTTACCTTCAATTTCATCTGTTCAGAGTCATGCTCAGATATCAGTTCAGGCTCCTCACCTTGGTAGAGGGCAGTATAGATCAGTTACTTCTGGTTATGTTGGTAGAGGTATATATGCTCAGAGTGGTAGATCAGAGTTTAAACGACATGGACTGGTATATGATATTGGGGAGCATGTTGATCGTGAGACTGCATCTGGTAATATAGCAGGTATCTTTTGACACTTCAGTCTTTTTCTTTATCGGGTTATCTGTTCAAAAATGAGAATTATAAGTATGTTCAGTTAAGTTTGAGTATCTTCTGTGATGTCTGAAAATTTCGAGGACGAAATTTCTTTAAGGGATGGAGAGTTGTAACACCCCGAATTTTTGACCAAATCCGAAATTTAATTTTTTGGAATCCCTAGTTTCTGAAACCCTAAAAATTTGGGAATTTTGGTTGGATATCATTATTTCTGAATTTGGTGACATTTCCGTCAAATTGGAAAGTTTTGAGGTTGTTTCGTGAACTTTTTAAAGTACAAGGACTAACCATGTTGTTTACCCATTTTTTAGGGTAAAGTTAATCCTTTAAGCAGTTTTGAGAAACCAATCTGCTGAAAAAGTTGGTTTCAACCGCATGCCTCTGTTCTTTCTCCCGTGTGCGCAACTTACCCTCCCCTTTCTCATGTTTTCTTTTCCTTTCACTCTCTCGCACGTTTCTCACCCTTTTCAACTCCCCTTTTCGGTTCCAATCGAATCTCTGGTCACTGTTAACCTCTTCGTTATCGGATCTGTTTGAAGTTGCTGGTTGATTGTGTTCCAACTTCGTTCTTTTGGTGTTGGGTATGTTTTGTTCATAATTTTTTGGGGTCTTAGATCTGAAAGAGATGTTGGTTTGAGTTACTTTGGTTGCTCTTTGATGTGGTGATTGTTGGTGTTGATTTAAAATTCAAAAAATGTAGGTTTACATCGAGGAAGAGTGGGTTGCGTGAGTCACCGGAGTTATCACCGGTTTGTCGTCACCGCCGTCGGAGCCTTGCCGCCGGTATGCTTCTGCCGCTGCCTAGTGGTTGCTGGAAACACTAGTGTCCATGTGGGTTCTTTTGTGAGTGGGCTAGTGTGTGTGTTAGTGTTGGGCCTGGTGGTGTGTAAGAGTGGTGGGTTGTGTTGTTGGGCTAGTGGTTGAGTTGTGAGAATTGGCTAGAATATTAGGTGTATGTTTTGTTGTAAGCCCGAATGATATTGATCCAATATCTGAAAAATAAACCAAATCTGAGTTAGACCGAATCAGTGTTGACCCGAACCGATATTGACCCGTTTGACTAAGTTGACCCGACCATTGTTTGACTAGATCCGAGTTTGACCCGTCGACCCGGTTTTGACTGAGGTTGACCTTTGACCAGCTTTGACCGGACCTTTGACCAGTTGATCATAAACTTTAACCTTTGACTTTGAACCTTTTGACCAGTCAAAGTTGACTTTTGATAGTTGACTTTGACTTCTGAGTTGACCAGAGTTGACTTTTGACCAGTCAAGTCAAGTTGACTTTTGACAGTTGACTTTGACCAAAAGTTGATTTTTTCGAAAAACTTTCTCCTTGACCTTTTTCAACATTCTGAGTCCAAATCCGCTATCTGTTTTGTCAAATTCAATCCCGAAAGCCCTATTTTTAATATTTTTCATCTGAATTGTTCTTACAGCCTGAAAAGTGGTTTAAGAGTATCTAATTCAGAATATTCTTTCGTTCAGGTAATAACGTTTCTGAGGCCTCTGGTGTACCTCCAGTTGATCGTACCGATCAGGCACGTTCTTCGAGACCATCACGTGAGTAAGTTTTCGGATCAAAGTTTTGATATAGTTGGCTTAGAATTAGTAATAAATAGTAATATAATTCTGTTACTTCGTAGGTCCTGTTTCAGCTAGACCGGAACGCGAGACGCGTCCATCTCAGAGTTAGAGCTTCAGTTGCTTAAGGTGTGTCTCTTCCTGTGCTATATATTTCTGTGCCTATACTGTATTATGGTATATCTGTGTGTATCTGTGAAACATAATTTGTACATTGCTTGATTTGATTTGTGAAATTGTTTATCTGTTTATACATGGTATCATCATGCATGACACGTGCATTCTGTTTTCAAATCAAGCTTCTGATTTTCTGAAAAATTGCTACTCGTAAGAGTTCTGATTTATGATTTTACAAATCATATCATGTTCTGTCATCGGAAATATTTTCTGGATTTAAAATCAGTAACGTGAGGGAAACCTCCACTCTAGCAAGGATAATCCTCCACTCTGTATGTTTTCTGATATCGGGCCCTCTGATTTTCTGTCATGCATCAGTCATCATAGCATCATGCTTCATATTTTCTTGAACTCAGAAATGTTTTCAAAAACTTTTCAGAAATGTAAAACATGTTTTGTTTGTGACTGTTTGCACTCTAGAGACACACTAAGCTCTTTAGCTTACAACTCTTTAGTCTGATTTTCAGATTCTCAGATCAGTTAGGCGAATTGGTACTTGGAGCATCTCGCACAATATTCAGATAACTATTATTCCGTATGATCTTGTAATTATCTCAGTTTAATGTTTTAATCTGTTATGAAATATGTTATATTTTCGAACTACGAGATATTTTGACTTGGATTTATTGAATGCATGTTTTAATAAAACTATTTCAGATATTTTATATGATAATCAGACATTGTTTTATGCAATTGAATTTGTATAACTGAAATCCCTAATTCGTTTTTCCCAATTTGTCAAAGTAACCCTAATTTTGAAATTATTTAACCTAAATTACTTACTTGGGGGGAAAGTTTTCGTAATTTGATTCACAAGATTCGATCTAAGAAATTAGGTCAGAATTAGAGGTTACAATTTGAAAATGACAATTCTAAAGGTTTTACATCTCATTTTTTTATTTAAAAAGTTCAAAGTTTTTGGTTTGATTTTATACGGGCATAAGTGAATGGAAACTGTAAACAATGGTTGTTTGGTCATATTACCAACCAAGAAAATGGTTGAGGGTACAAGGGATTCCACCAAGGATACCATAGGTAATTAGAATTTCTGAAGTGAGAGTTTATAGAATATGAAGAATATACATGATAGCAGACGAGTGAAAGTACCTGCTCGCCTTCTTCATCACAATATCCAATCAAAGATACAAGGTTCCGATGGTGTAATCTTGACAATAATTGAATTTCAGTAAGGAACTCCCTTTCCCCCTGCAATGATCCCTCTTGTGCACGTTTTATGGCTACTACCAAGCCATCAGCCAAAGTCCCTCTATAAACCTTTCCGTACCCACCTTGGCCAACTTGTGTGGAGCTGTTAAAATTGTTTGTAGCCACAGCCAATTCTGTGTAAGTGAAACTCTTGACACCTTCTATCTTGATTGACGCTTTCGAAGCTGTAAAGAAAACAGGTTCATTGTTGATAACAAATTTGTTTTACACTGGTAAAAAAGATCTTTGGATGGATCCATCTTTTATTGCATACTATCAAGTTTCTTTAAAAATTAATTAGAACATATATATATATGAAAGAAACAGAATGATATTTTTAAGGTAAACAGGATGAAATTTGGCGAAAAGAAAACTATAAGTAGAGATGACAAATGGGCAGGTTCAGGTTTGGCTTTTTTAGGCTTGGGCCAGTCTGGTCATTTTATTATGCTATGGAAAATTAACCGTTAACAGTATTCTTTTTGGATTCAATCTTGTTTTTTCGTATCCTTTATTGTTCAGATTTTGGAGTCGGGTCTTTCATTTTTTGGTCATATTGAGTTTGGGCAGGTAAGGAAAGAAAAAATAGTTTACAGTTGGGTTTCAAGTTCAATCCATTTTGCCACCTCTACCTACAAGCATTAAATCATTCTCCAGTGTATAAACAAACGATTCTAAAGGCATGATGAATATTAGTTTCCTTTCTGGAAGTATGCAACATATTATAACCGGAAAGTAGGCTTTACTATAATCAATTTTAACAAAAGCAAGATAAACAAAGTCCTATTCAATCAAAAAATTTGAGATAAAGAGTTGAAAAACAAATCAAAACAGCAAACAATAATGTTCTGTTGCAGAATACGTAATGTCTAAATGGAAATTGCAAATTTGCATAGTTAGCCAATCCTATTTTAAAAGTTCAGGATACTCACTTTGACGACGTTTTGAAACTACACGATAGTTCCTCAAACGTACTCTCAAGATTAAGAGTGTGACAACTGCAGATAATGTAACTGCAACAGCAATGCCCCCAAGTACAATACCAATCAGTGCACCCGTACTTATACCAGATCTTGAAGTGGTGACAAACACTGCAACACCCATGAGAAGTCAGAACTATGCACACACATAGACAGGCAGCAAATGCTAAGTTTATGCCAGATCATGGGCCAGTCATAAGTGAGATACTGTTGTTAACCTGTAGTTTTGATTTAGGTTCCATATATGATAAAGCTTACAACTGATCATAAGCAATACCAACTCTCTTCCAGGTAGTAACCGACCCAATTGTTGTTGGCTCAAGGTGTAATTTCTAGCCAGACCCTCTTATTTTCAATTATCATTTTAAAAAATGGAAATTTTGTAAGAGCATAAAGTGTCTTGATTAAGATTGTCTTCATCAGATAATCAGAAAAAAAAAGGATTATGACCTGTGCCAATTTCAGCCACAAAACTGCAAACCATCTCACCACGACAATAGGGCAATTAAACCATTTTTCTAAAGTTTTCCTTCAATCTAGAGGATATGGAAATGTAAATCACAGAATCATCAAATTATGAAGCATTTCAATGCTTTCCAAGTGTAAAAAAATAATAGAGGATGCTTAGGTTTAAGGTAATATAACCATAATGTTGCTCATAAATGAGCTGTTGAACGTGTCTTCCTGGTTTCATAGTTCACCAGGTAATATAACCATCCAGAAACTTAAGGGAAATCATAACTGTTAAAACACAGATTTTCTCTTGTAATTCTTGTTTCTTTTATTGAAAAATGTAATGGCTATTTATAGTTTACAAAGGATATCTAACCTAGGAAAGTATAATTAGACAAAATCACCATTGATTTCTGCATTAACAACAAAAATCTTATTCTTATTTTACAACCTAAATTAAATTTGATAATAGGAAATAATTTCCTAAATATCACCTACCAAATAAATAGGAAAAAAATTTCCATCGACAAATCTCCTTAATTTAGGAAATTAATCTTCGACAAATCTCCTTAATTTAGGAATCTAATCTGACAATAACATCCAAACTTCAACTAAATTATTATGGTATAATTCAATGTTATCATTTGTTGTGTGTATTTCCCATAAAGTTGCGAAGAAAATATAATCATGTAAAAGATAGGTTTTCAAGACAAACCATCCCTACAGATGTCCAGTAAAGTGAAGTTGAGAAGTTCATATGGTCCAAATATGTCACTATCAGGAATATGCCATCCTGTGAACATTCTCCTGATTCGCTGAATCTCACTTCCGTTGAACAAATTACCAGTGTTGCCGCTGGCGTTATAAACAGGATAGAGTTTCAAGTACATTTTGAGTCGACGTCCTTTTTCCCACTCAAATGTATCAATATAGAGCTGATCAAAATCCAATTCAAGACCAGTGGTAAGGTACTCCTCAAATTTACTTATATATGGGAAAAAATCTGAAAAGCCAGGACTCTTCAACCGGTATCCAACAAGAAGAGGTGCAGCACAAAAGCAATATAAGTTAGATATAGGTGAATATTCGAAAGGGAAGGGGCACGACTGTGGTGGACAGGCAGCAGTGGAGTTTGTTGCAGACTGTCTAACTATATTATCACTTCGAGATGCACATGGCTGGGGTAAACTTAAGTTGTTTGAGCACACAGGGTTACCTTTGAGCCTGAAATTGTTCACATAATTAATCCAAGCAGTTTAATAAAAATTTCAGAGAGGCAGCATCAGTACATACATTAAAAGTACCACAAAAAATGAACTTCATTGAGCAAACACGTGTAAAGATAAATTTAATTACTGATGAAGAAATCATGTAATAATACGTATGTTATTCATTAGAGTTAAACAATAAAAGCAAGTTTAGAACCAAACCAGAGAGTGATATTTGGAGGTAGGTTAGTGCTGCCTGAAATATCAGTAAGCATATTGTTCTCCAAATCCCTGTAAGTTTCAATAAGCCAACGACCACCGCTTAGCAAAACAAGATGCTAAAAATGATGATTAAACATTCTAACAAATTCTTATGCCTTCAACCTCAGAAAAAAAAATCCAACTTAGCTACAAAACCATGGAGTTGAAGAGAGTTGATAGAATGGAAAAAAAAACACAACTAAAACGCATTTGCTCTTATTGGTGCTTACAAAATAAGACTTTCCGTTGCATTCAAAGTCTTGTTCTGCCAAAGGGAGGACGGAACGGAACCATTCAATGAATTATTGGCAAGTGACCTGCGATGAGGAATAATTGGCAACATAAAAAAAGATCTCAAATTCATAAAATAAGAAGAAAAAAGGAAGTCAAAGAGGTGAAGGAAAGCAAAGGAGAAAGTCCTCACAGTTTCTGAAGAATAGGTAGGCCTGAAAAGTTGGAAGGAATGCTTCCAGTAAGTTCATTGTTGGATAAGTCTCTGCACATATTATTTATGTAAAAAAACATCAGTGCCACAGTCCACAGGATTCAAAATCTTGCAGATTCTTTTGGAACATAAAAACTCTGAGGTAAGCAGATTGGAAGATTAAGATCTTAATTCTTACATGGTTGTGATATTCTGAGAAAGTCGATTTGTAGGTATGGTACCATTAAGCCGATTTGAACTAAGGTCTCTGAAATTTATATCATTAAGAGGAGAAATACAACATTGAATCAGTTTTTTCCAAATGGGGAAACCATAACATGATACAATTACTTATGACAAAGCAGCAAATATATGACTTACAAATAACCAAGTTGGGGTATCCTGCTTAGATCGGGTATTGGTCCTTGCAAATTACAGTTCCTGAGGCTCCTGATAAAGCCAAGTGATGCAGAAAGACAAACATTTATATGATGAGAAAGTTCTCTGAATTTTTATCATGCATTCAAATGCATGCTTAACATTTAACTTCTTCGGTAGATACTTAATTGGCACAAAGTATGATTTCAGAGGTGGAATACTATAAGACTACCAGTTCTAAATTGTATAAATATATTTTAATATATAATTTTCTTTTCAATCTTAATATATTTAAATAGATGTTTGTGCATTCCATTGCTTGTTATTTTTTCAATGTATCCTGCTATTTCAATTTTAGGCAGTAGAATCTACATACACAATGACAAGTTGCATCTCCTACTGCATAAATGCGTCTTATAGCTTATAAAATAGAACTGAACTGTAAAACTATAGTATACAGAAAATTCAAACCAATGCTTACATTTTTAACAATTTAGACATGTTGCCATAAGAATCTGGAATTGTAGTCCCTTCAAAGTTGTTGTTATCAAGTTGCCTGTGAAAGGTCAAGAAACAATTTAGAAACTGTGCACTACTCATGCATTGCTATAAAAGGGAAAAAGTTTTGCAGAAAAAAGAAACTGTATAGGAAGTACAGTATATGAAAAAAAAATAAACACAGCCAGATGGTAATAATTTTTAAATGGAAAATTCATAGAAAAAAATATTTTTCTTGCAATGTCAGTTTTGATCAGAACGATTCTCCTCACGGCACTAAACAACTACCCAAGCAGAACATCTCTCTCTCTCTCTCTCTCTCATTTCCATGTTTTAATTGCTTAGCTATATTAAGCCATTTGGAAGAAAATGGTGAAGGAAATATGTTTTTTAGCAATTATGTCGACATCAATAAAAGCTGCATCAATCACACTCACTTATATAATCAAGAAGCAATCAAACATAAGTCATTGATCTGTCTTTCCAAATAAATAGCAAACATGTGATTCCATATACATCTTCTCAAATGAATTGATTCAATAACTCCTAACAAATAAATGGTTGACGTTTGTTGATTCAGTGCCAACTGAATATCTGCTACTACCATAATTGGCTATGCAATTGAACATATTATAGCTTCTTCAAAGTGTTCACTAAATATCTTGCCTGCTTGAAATAAAGATAATTTTGCATCAGTTGGATTGAAAACTAAGACCTCAATTGCATTTTAGGCCACTTATCACCTAAAGCTAAACTCCTCAAACCCTTCACCAAAGCCTTACCTCATAAACCAATGTTCCTTTCAAAAATAACGGGAAAGGCGATTTCCATTGCATATATGACAACAAGATCAGTTATATGGAATATGAAAAGTTACAATGAGCTTCAATGATCATTTTTCGAGAATATATAGAAACAGTATTAATCCAGTTCATTTAACAGGCTAAAAGAACATTGATGATGTTTTATGCTTAATGTAAAATGAACAGTAAACAGTAAGTCCCTAAAACACCTTTAACAAGTATAAAAAACACTAAAGCAGTTGGAGAAATGTATAGAATCAAGTAAAGTATTTTATCTGGATAGCAGCATAATTCTAAATCCAAAACATACAGGATAGTTAAATTCGGCATTCTGGATAGCTCTGCTGGAAGATGCCCAGATAAATTGTTATTGTCCAGAAGGCTGCAGAAACTCATTTTGTCAGCAATAAAGCAAAATGATTATACAGGGAAGAAGAAAAGGGTACAGATGGTTACTGATGCAACTGATAAAGGAGATGAATACCGTGATTAGAATTATTAGAATTTTAAGACAATAGTTGGTGAGAAACTTACAAGTGAACAAGATATGGTAATCTGGCGATTTCTGGTGGAATTTGTCCACTAATTGAATTGTTGTTCATGTGACTGTTCACAAGGGTTAAAAGGAAACAAATGAACAACGGATATGAAAAAACGGGTATAGTAGAAGAAACAAGAACAAATGCTTTGATGGGATAACTAGAAATAAGGAAAATACTTACAAATGTTTGGTTTTGTTCAAGTTTGCAAATGAATTGGGTATTTGGCCAGATATGTTATTCTCGTCAATTTGTATTCTGTCCAAATT